>VZRU01007427.1:109818-181996 GCA_013398155.1 Pedionomus torquatus | reverse complement strand
CAAAAAAAAAAAAAAAAAGCCAAAAAAATCACCAAAACCAAAAAAACCCCACAAAAAAAAATGAACCTCACAAAACAAATGGCCCAGCCATAGAATGGTTAGAGTTGTCCAGTGCCTCACCACCCTCACAGGAAAGAATTTCTTCTCAATATCTAATCTAAATCTCCCCTCTTCCAGTTTAAAACCATTACCCCTTGTCTTATCACTGTGCCTCCTGACAAAGAGTCCCTCTCCTGCTCTCTGTAGTTTCCCTTAAGGTACTGGAAGACTGCTATATGGTCTCCCCAGAACCTTCTGTTCTCCAAGCTGAACAGCTCCAGTTCCCTCAGCCTGTCTTCATAGGAGAGATACTCCATCCCTCTAATCATCTTTGTGGCCCTAAATCTACACATTTCTTAAATACCTCCAGGGATGGTGACTCCACCACCTCCCTGGGCAGACCATTTCAGTGCCTGACCACCCTATCAGTGAAGTAATTCTTCCTAATAGTTAATCTAAACTGCCCCTGAAGCAACTTCAGACCATTTCTTCTGGTCCTGTCATTATTATACTAAGCATGTTGTTTTGGTCCCAGTTTAATGACTCCTGGAAAACAAAACAAAACAAAACAAAGTCTGATTTCGGAGAAGTTTTCACCATGTGAAGTAGGAAATAATATACAAAACTGTACATTTTGCATAGCATGTACACTTTTGTTGCCTTTCTCTGTCAGGAAATGACCCTTCAATCTCACAGGCATTCTCTTCAGAATCAGTCTCATCATGCTGGGAAGTGCATGCTGATGGAAACTTGTACTTTCCTTAATGTACAGAACTATGTATGAGAAGACCAGCTTCTGGAGTTGAGAATTCCAGATGCTTTCACCTGCAATAACCAAATATAAGTTTCGTTTAGCAAATCTTAACCATACTATAGCAGAGCAAGTGCCCTGGAAGCCTTGNATTATCTGACCTTGGTTCTTCCAGCAATAAGTCTAAACAAGGGCCTCTCTGCATACCATCCCCCGGTACAGTCAGGTCTTATCACTGCGAGATGGAACAGCTCCGCACAATGTGCTGTTAATTTCAGAGTCCAGCTAACTAGGAGAGGCCTAGCTAAGAAAGCAAAACTGTAAAACAGAAAATTGGTTCATTTTACTTCAAACCAGGACAGGGATCTCCAACAGACCATGCCTGCCAGTATGTTATTATGATCTCTATCTCATAGTATCTTTGGGAAAGGTGAACTGTGGGATGGATCAAGGGGTGGAATGCATTGATCCTGACTGGGAGAGTGTTGCAACTTGAGGAGTAAGTCCTCCACAAGAATTTTAACTTGAGTATGCCCAGGCCCTTCCTGTGCTGTGCTACACAAATCTCTCAGCAGGCACTGGCAACCCCAGCCTGGTCAGTGTAACAGAGGGAACTGCAAGCAGCTTTTGTCTAAAAGTGCAGCAAGAAGTTCTCGTGCCAATATTCTTTATGAATACAGTTGTTATTTAATATTACAAATGATCAAAAAAAGATGAGCTTCTCCTGATGGACAGGATATAAGCTGCATACCGTGGGATAGGTATGCCCAGGGTCCATCTGATGCTGTGCAAATGTGGGGTGCCCAAGGTCTGAGAGACATAAGATTTATTTGCTTTCTGCATTTCACTTCTTATTCTGTCTTATTAAAATAGCTGATATAGTAATCTGGTTTTTTGCAGGCCTTTCTTACTAGAACCAGAAAGAAGCACTGCAACACCTCTCTCTCTCTTCTTCTTCCCTCCTTCTCTCTGTTTCATTCCTTGCCCTTCCAGTCAGTGCAAAATAGTAGGTTCTCCTGCAATGTATCTACACTGCTTAGCTCTCTATATACACATGTATAGATTTAAGTTCTAGATATGTCTACATAAAAATAGTAAGAACAAGTACTTAATGCATATTCTACAATTTACGAGAAATAATGTTATTGAGAGATTCCTCTGGCATCTATGTTGGCAGCAAAATACTAAAAGGGAGACAAAATCCTGAAAGATTCTGCAGGCTCAAAACAATGCAACACAATGGATATGATAGAAAATCTCATTGCAAGTAAAACATTTCACAGCAGAGCATTACTTAAGTATAATTTCTGCTATAAAAGGGATACTTGCTGATAAGAAAACAGTAGCAAGTTGTATTATGGTGATAACCTCATTGGAAAGTTCTTATAAGCACATTGATTATTCAGCTCAAATATCTTCAAAATAATTGCATTTAGTATTCTTAATCAGTAAAAAAATGCTATATTAATACAGTAAAAAAGTTAAAAGTATTTAAAAGTATAATGTCTATTTAGTCATTTAGGCTGAATAAGGGAACCAAGTTGATAGCAAATGAAATTTGCAAATCCTGTTACATTTCAGGTATTAATACCTTGACAGGTTTCTGTACTTAAAAGCAAACACAAAAGCTTTTTTTTCTGTTTTCGAGCTTTGAAAATAGAAATGCTACTAAAGTACTCCTAATCTAATATTGGAAAGAAACAGATAGAAAATTAGTCATCTTGTGCGGAAACCTGAATAAAGCCAAGGTATATGATTTTGCTGAGGTACAGTAGAATTTGCAGCTTTCAAGGTTTGGCTTAAGAACTGTTGCTTGTAGGAAATTGAGACAAATGGGCTGCTCTGCCAATACCATTAAGATAAAAGAAGGTTTGTATTAAATAAGAATGTTCCACTTAAATCAGGCATCCAGTTAAAGTAGGTCGTCTTAACCTACCCATCTGACAAAAAAGGCCACCCTGATCCTTTTCTCAGAAGTCTGTGGCTGATTTGAGCTGTAGCAATTTCTGTACTACAAATGTTCTGAGTTGATTTGGGCCAGCTGCACTGTAAGTGAGGCCAAGAGGCATTAACTACTTCACTGCTGCTTCATCAACTTCTCACACTGTGCAGAATTCATCTCAAGTATGCCAGCTCTTGTGACAAGATACAGTAGACCTGAAGTGCTAATGTTCCTGTGGCAAATTGGCCTAATCAGTTATTATACAGAAACAACAGCAGAAGCCTTCAAAAGTAAAGGCTAATAAGCAAACAGAAAAAAGCAACCGCATGCATTATTTTTACCCTTTGAAAAGCAAAAAAAAAAAAAAAAAGTGTTTACAGCTTTTCCAAAGTGCTAAGGTACATACTGAGACATATCAAGCCAAGCCTTTTAGATGCCTTTTAATTTAGGGCCTGTAAGTGACGATACACAGATTCACAGTGAGTGGTAGCAATTCAGTTCAGTGGGGCTTCTCACATGATTAAGAACTAATCAGTGGGATCAGCTCTGATCCCTGTTTCATGCTCCAGACAAAGGAATCAAGAGCACAAGAGATCACTCTTGCACAATGTACTTGCACAGCTAGGCACTGTTTTGGAGATCAGCATGACAAGTCACCCACTGCGAGGATTATTCTTCCCCATATGAGCGGGCAATAGCAGCAAGGCAGGGACAGAGAAAAGGAGAAACTGAGAGTTTCTTTAATGAACAAACCAGCCTATGAAGGGCAGGATGAGAAACAAGGTGGCTCATTTAGCTGGATAACTTGTCATTAAAGTGACAGTTCAAATTTTTAAGAAGGTTTGTATGCATCCTATCAATATACATCTTCAATGTACACTGTCAGCTCATGCTTCCCCACAATCCCACCCTGCCAAGCCGTATTTCTGCTATCCTCTGGCTAAGAAAAGAGCTCCCCTAGGTACCATAACATCCTGAAAATGTATCTGGAATATGAAGAAAGCGACTCAAATATATATACTTTGGAGTACACTGAATTCCAATTGTTTTTGCCTTCTGAAAAGATCTAAGATTTTTTCTAAGTGTTACCAGTGGAAGAGGAAACAGGTCATGTAAAGATTGTCAGAGGAATCTAAAACTTTTAAGAAGCTGGCAACAGTGTCAACCAAGGGATTACAATGGATTGACCTCACAAGATTTCTTCTCAGGTGTGTGTATGTGTGTGTTCATAGTTAGGTATTGCAGACTGTCTATGAATAGATGTACAGTAGAGCCACAGAATGCAGTGGCAGATTTTTCAAGATATGTGGTTATCCTTGGCCAGCTATCTATGAGGAGAATCAATTCTCTTTTTGTATTAAACTTTCTTTCCTAGGAAGGTAAGCTTCCCTTTCGCTCTCCTTCCCACATAGTTTAAGAACATGGAAGGAAAACACAGCAAGAAGTCTTTTAGGTTATCTAGCACATACAAATTTATATGCATATTTAGCACAGACAGAAACTCACAGGCAAGCACCCTTTGTACTGGATTTCCACAGCATACATTAAAGTCTACCTATGTAACTGAGATGTTACACTGCTATAGCAACCATTGACTATGTAAGTTCACGCATCTTTAATTATTACCCTGGGCTTCTAGGAGATTGTCCGGCAGATACATCAGGGGAATGGTGATTTATTGTAAGCAGAGCCAAGTTAACAAGATGTTATCAAATTTAATATTTCATTCCTTCCTCTCTGTATGAACCAACGCTTTTTAATTATTTTTTTTCATGAGCAGAAATCATTTGCTCAGTTCTTTCTACAAATGAATGTTGTTTATACTTACAGATTACTCAAAATTATTCTCTTTTAAACATTCAACATTCAAAACCAGACCCGTTTTGACATAACACAACACAGAAGTTCCTGAAGACTTGAAATCCTTCCCAGAACCTGCAGACTGTTAGTATCTCCACTGAACCTCGTGACCCTGACACACATTTTAACTCATAATTTCAAGTGTTCAGATTAAAATATTTTGTTCAGTGACAACAGAAAAGGGATGCTTTGATTCAAGAAAGTGCTTATGAAATTTGTACAAGAAATTTTCAAAATACTGCTTTGCATTAGCCAGTCCCATGAATGTTCTTGCCAATAACCTTGTTCAGTAGCCTACTCACTGATAGAAGCAAATGTAAGTAGAATATGGAGAAACTGTTTATTATATTACCTTCAATCACTTTTTAATACATATCCAGCTCTTCCTAATAAGCTTATGAAAAATAATCACGGTGAAGGGAAATGAAAACACTGTTTTAAAGCATTGGAATTTTATCAGTTATATCAGCTTAGAATTAAAACCCACATGAACACAAGGTCAGCGGTGACTGCAGAATGCTTCTTAGCCTATGTAAGAAACAACAGAAGTATATGCATTAAGCCCTGTAACAGCCGAACATCTGCTACCATTTCTGTGTAGGGTTCATTCTTAAGATTTCAAGTCCCCAGAAGGGGACCTCTTCTCTCAGTGCAAGTACTCTAACACATGATGCAGCTAGTTCTAAGTGCAGCTGTGGAGCTGAAGTTCCTGTGCCATAAACAAACCTTGTCAGACAAAGAAATGCCTGCCTTCTCCCATACAGTTTGCCATTTGTCATAATGGATCTGCAGGAGTCTCTTATATTCTCAACAGTGGAATTTAATTTTTCCAGTTTACTGATGGCCTTGTTAAGTTTTACTAGCCATCAGAATCAAAACATAAGGTTTTTCTAACAAATGGCACAACTTATACATATTTATTTTAAGACACATATTGCATACATTTAAAAGAAAAGTGAAAAAGATAAAAATATTCTGTACATCCCTCTCCCGGCCCTGAGCAGATTGGTTGCTAAAAGAATTTAAAATCTTGTTAAGAGGAATTTATGCATGCAAAAAAATACTACTGTTATGTGCAGTTTAATTAATCACCTACATAAAGCTCAAGGCCATCTGTTCAATATACAGGGAGGAAAAAAAGATGAGATGAGATAGCAGAAGACAATTATTGTGATAGTACTTAAGTATTTTTAGTGTGGCTATTGCAATACAGAGATATCCGGTTACTGCTACTTTACAAAACGTTCAGGAGAATATCCCCATACTTACAAGGAAACTTTTAACAGAAAACATTTTTAGGAGACCAGTTTCCTAAAGCAATAATAGGCTCTGTTATAGCTGCAATCAAATTCTATTTCTACTTGAAATGTTGACAACACTTTTCAGTTTTAGGACTGTTGAGTCCCAAATTCAGCTCTAACAGTGATCACCTAACCACTGAACCTGTTCCTGCATTCCAGGACAGAAAACAGGTGTGTTTCACCAGAAACTGTCTCTTCAAACCTGCTTTTTCTTTCAGTTTGATAAGTTCTTTTCACGTAAGTACAAAACCATGAAAATCAGTCCATGTATATACAAAGTATAAAATGTTACCAGGTAAGAACCCCTGATCCCACCTGAAGTAGTAAATTACATGCATTTCACAGAGAGGTAATACTTGGATTATACACTTGCAACCACTTCTCAAGGCTATGGATCCCAGCAGCAAGCACAGACATATTATCTTAGGGATTTTTATTTGTTTGTTTGTTCATTTGTTTGAAGAACAAAGTTAGAGAAAACATAAGGAAATTGGGAATCCAATCTTATCTTACCTTCTTCCCAAATGGTTACTTCAAACCCTGAATAAAATTTGTCACAATAATTTAATTCATGCACAAAGACTGTATTTATAGACTTGTTACCTAATACACTAAGTGTATACAGCCAAACTACTATTCTCACTACATAATTTGACCTTTCGAAGCACATATTATCCTTTTTTTTTCTTTAATCTTCCACCAAAAAAAAAGGAGCATTCTGCTGCTCTTTGCTGGCAAAATTTTTAGTCAGTGTACATATTAAGGTAATTGACATGTTGAATTGATACTTGAAACAGCTCACAGCTGGTAGCTTGCCTAATGATTTTATTATTATTATTTTGCATATCACACAATGCTTTCTCAGAAAGAATATTTTCTTTGTATGTGCATTTTTGTTGTTGAACAACTGGTAGGATTTTTACATTTTCCACAATAATTAATGGCACTGATTTACATGTCTACAGTACATTACACAGACACGTGACAGGCTGTAATGCTTCTCAGTACTTAAAAGCTGCAGTTCCCCCATCATTAGTGCTGGATTTGCATGTAGCAGAGAGCAGCAGTAAAAAGCTTTGCTCAGCTCAGTGATGGCAGGCAACACAACAGACTTTCTACCAAAATATTCTCCTCACATGATGGGTAATCAGCAAACTTATTGCTTGTAGTGGGAAGTCAGACATCACCTGATGTATTTCTGGAAGAAAATCTAACTGACAGAGGGTGCTTATTGCAGATCAACGCTTTTCTATTGTGTGGTTCCAGTACCTGTCACTTGGTACCTGGAAACCAAAGGCCAAATTCCCAGTATTGTTGAGCCACAGCCTGACTTCAGTTGACAAAACATTCCAATACTGAAAATCTCTTTAGATTTAATGTAAAACCACAAATCCATTATGTTTGCTTTATCCTTTCCTGGTTTATGTTAGCTTTATCCATTCCTGGTTTACTATTTGTTTGTTTGTTTGCTTGTCTGTTTCAAGTCCTTCTTTACATTTGACCTTTCTTCTTTTCCTTTTCTCCTTCCTAAACAAATGGAATAAATTTGAGACTTACCGAACCAGCTAGACAGACTTTTCTTCCCTACAACAGTTCGCTCCCATCTTGCAGCAAATTCATCCCAGTTTGGAGTAGTTCTAGTTCTTTATTCAGCTTTCTTCTGTAAGATTTCAATACCTTTCACCTGAAAATAAAATGAAGTGAAAATCTGAAACTAGGGCAGTCATATTGAAGCTTGTATTTTAGAAACAGCGTTTAGACCTTCTGTGATTTTTGTGATCTGTCTCCTCAGTATTGTCAGATCTCTTTTGCATAAGAAGCAGCTTGGGAAGAACAGAGTGTAAAACACCCCTGAAGTCTTGCAGTTCTTCCACACATCTATTCCTTTTGGAAATGCATTTTCTCATCTGTACTATTAAAAATATTTTATTTGGGTTGCGAATGCTACTGTGAAATATTCACTTTTGTAAAAGAAAAGATATTTTCAAATAAATTTGAGGAAAATCCAGCAATTTAAACATTTAATTTCAAACATGAATTTTTTACAAAAGATATCTGTCACGTCACAAATAAAACAGTATCTCTAAATGCATGCAAACTAAATCTGGTGGGTGAGTCGCAGAAAGCTTACAAAAGTGTGTTTTCACAGGTTTATATTGGAGACCAGATTAAACTTGACAGTTTCTTTTAAATTAAATTACCAAGTTAGAAATCATAGTATAAATAGTGCTTGATAAAAAACAGCTTTCTTGTCCCCTAGAAGTGTTCAAAATGAGGGAAAAGAGATCTTTTTCTGCAGCTGCATGAAGTAGATCTGTTGACATATATTCCTACTTACATTGCTTCAATGTTGTGTGGAGCAGTGAACTTTGAGTTTCCGTTTCCCATGCCCATGGTCAACTTAGTCTAAATGTGTAGCTAACAACTGGCTTTATGACTAAAATAGGTAAGAAAGTACAAACTGATACAATAGGAATACAGCTATGCATCCATTTACATGCTACTTTCTAGGGAGATAAAGGACTTTGTACATAAGGCCAGAGACTAGTCACCAGAAAGATGTTCATGAGCTACTGCTTTAAAATAGTCTTTATGACATTTAGGGCAAGCACGAAGGGATCTGAGGGCAGAGGGACAGGTGCCCCAAAGGCAAACAGGTTGTCTCTCACCCCATGGTCAGACAGCTCTACTGACCGACAAAAGCCAGCCAAAGCCTTCTGCCATCTGCCAAGGTGAATTCTTGGTGTGTGCTAGGGCTGGCATGAAACAGTCTTTGAGCTGAGCAGGTTATGATGCATGCAACAGGTCACTGGAGCCCTTCTACCTATCTGGCTTTTCCTTGACTTTTGCTCATGTTATACAAGTCAGTTTTAAACTAAACACACTAATTTACTTTTTGTAATAACAAGCAAAGGAAAAAAAAACATGTTTGGGAAGAAAAATGGAGAAAAAAACCAACTACTAAATCAACACTGTTCTAGAACCAAGGGCAAGAAGCAAATTATTGACACAGAATCATACAGCAGGATTTCTCACAATCTCTTCCTAAGTAAACACCTGCACGAACTCTTTGTGTAAAGCAAAATCAATTGAGTTGTGATAATCTCTCAACATAATTATCAATTAATAAGTTTTATGTATTTATAAGCTTCATTATTAGTATGATATTCTTCATTGCATTACCTTCTTTCCTAATAATCAAATGTTTGTGTATGTCCCCAAGGCTATTAAAAAGAAATCCACAAAAGTAATTATGAGCACATTCACTGTCCCTCTTACCCCAGAAGAGATAAGAGATTTTCATGAAAACATTTTTAAGTCTACCATTTCAGTTATCACACACTTTTAATTAAAAAAAAATAAAAAATAAAAAAAATTAACTAAATGGGAATTCCAGTTGTAGATTTTAAAAAAATGTGGACCTGGAAAGAATAAGGTTCTAAGAGGACATGAAATACTGAAAGAGAGAACACTAGATACTTTTTAAGCCAGGTGCCATGATGACAAGAAAGCTAAAATCAAAGCTAAAACATTCCAAAAAGATAGAGAAGGTTTCTTGACCTCAGTGGTGGGCTGCGAACAAGAAATGAGTCACTCATACAGGGAGCTTCTCTAAGCAGGAGCGATATATCACTTTCTGATGCTTATGGATAGCATTGATGATGCACTAGAAAGCCTGCCTATCCAAATTTCAGCTTTGTGACATAAAATGGGACGCTAATTCTTTTGGGTTTGCTATAACATTATCTGGCAGGCATAGCATTTGCTTATTGTCAGCCCCTTAATAGATGCTTTCAAGACACTATGGGAAGGGTAACTTGCAGTAACAAGACTGCCCAGAGGTATTGCTGTGGCTGGACTAGGGTTCTCCTCTTCCTTTTGTGTGTTTAATACATTCCTGTGTCTTTGTTAGCTCCAGCAGAGAGATCAGCTGCCATTAGTTGATACTAGTGTTTTTGCCATAAATCTGCCAGGCAAAGCCCTCCTCTTTTAGTGCTTGCCTGTTCTTACATAAGTGACCTGGGAGACGTCACTTGCTTACTCTTCTCATGGATCAGATCTTCTGCAATTTAGTTAAAGCAAAGTCAATGCAAATATCCTGGAAGTCCAGTGACAATATGGCAGATGACAGGCTGAAGAGATCTTTTGGGAATGGTATTTGGACTTGCTCCTCTACAAAGACTGATTAAAATTGGTAGTGATGAAATGAATCGGTTTACAACAAGTCTCCCATTTCTAAATCACTTGCCTGAAACTTGGAACCTGTAATGTGTAATTTTGGCATAATTTGGAAGACTCTATTTTTAATCTAAAAGAAGGTGGACAGTTCACAAAGTACGATGAAAGTGTGTAATTGATCCTTGCCGTGCTACAAATCCCAAGGGATCTGTGATACTGGAAGTGGATTCTACCACCTTCCTTTAGGAGATAAATCCTTTTTGTCAAAAATACTTGTGCAGCACATCAGCAAGAGGAGTGTTCATAAGACAAAGTAATGTGTGAGTCAGTCATTCCAGTTAGTCATACCCTCATGCTGGTCATTTGGAGACGTATTCTATTCTCAGTTTTTTCAGTTAAATGATAGCCTATATTCTTGAAATCAGCATTGAAATGGACACCTCAAAAGATGTAGAGATTTAAAATATATCACTTTCATTTTTGTCCCCCAAATTAATTTAGTAAACATGTATTTACATTATATATTCTTGTACTCTGGTATCTTTTCCATAGCAGCTGGAATTATTTAGGACTTGTGGTACAGTATATAATGTGCTGTATGAAATATAATTTGACATAAAAATAAAGTAGACTTTTATTAACAATCTGACGATCAGAATGTTCATCAAAAATAACTATACAAGTGACGGCATGAAAATTACTTGAGTCTATATAAAAGAAGAGCAACAATCCATATTAGACAAACAAGAGACTAACATATTGTAGTAAAACAGAGGTAAAGGAAGGTGTCAGTTAGTAAAAGCTTTACAACTTAAACTGGACACTCCTGTCATTGACTATCAACCTGATAGTTCCTGTGATGTGGTGAGATGTCACAAGACCAGGTGATCAAATGCTTCAAATTCTTTATTAACAAATATTTAGAAATAGAACGGAGCATTTATATTTGATAATTTCTCTATTTATGCAAGCACTACTAAATAAGAAAATGAGAAGACACATAGTAGGACAAAAAAAGAAGCCATTATCAGACCTAATTACATTTCTTAATGTAAATCAATTAGTCAACCAGTTATCTAGAGATTAGATAAAGAACCAAACTGAAATTCTGTGATTACAATCACACGGCCTAACTAAATCATGCACACATGGCAGTGATACACAAGAGGCAGACCTATTCCCTCTGCCTGTATCCTCTGTACCTGAAGGTCAAACTTATGACATGGAACAACCCTGTGAGATCTTCTCCTTCACCTTCTTACTTCTTCCTACTAAATATTCTTATCAAAATACTTCTCTGAACAGTTATTCTTGGATTATATTTGCTCTCATTCTCTTAGAAATCACATACAAAACTTCTTTTTTTTTTCCTTCCAAAAACCTATGAAACAAGAAATTCATGTTATTCCTAAGCAAATGTATTCCCTGATTAAAAGCAGAGAAACTCCATCTGCTCCATGTATGTGTAGCTACAGCCTTCAGATAGAATATGTGAGAACCCTGTTGATACTCAGATAGGGTGGGAGGCATATGGTATTATCATTCAATTTCACTACATTTCATAACTAGCCACACAAAACTGAGTCTAATGCCAATGGCAAAGACCACACTACACTTTTACTGGGTAGTCTTTTTCAGCATAGAATTACCCACAACAGAAAGGAAAGTGGAAAAACAAGAAATAGATTAGCCTGCATAAATTTTAAAGATGTAGCTTAAAACATCAGGCTTTGAACTATGTAGACCAGAGTCTGTTCTTCTGTTCCAGCAATTCTGTGCTAAAGAACGTGTCCTAACAAACTCGGGAGGGAAAACACACAGCTACTGAAGCTCAAGCAACCCAGGAGGACAGCTGGGCAATGACAGTGGAAGTTAACAGTCTAAGTGATATACACTGGTGATACAGTAACTAAACAAGAAGGTGAAATAAAGCAAGTAGGGATTCCCACACTAACTGAGTTACTCTGTTTCTGTTGGGTTTAAAATGCCTTTTAAATTAGATTCTCACAAGGTTACTACATTCTTCAAAGTTTAATTTCTTCTGAAGAATAAGCCTATGAAGGGTCAAACGGTTGTTTACTTGGCAGTTCTTAAGCTAAGTACTTTTCTACACACACCAGTGTAGAAAAAGATACTGTTTGTCCCATGCACAAAACAAAAAACCTTTATCTGTTTGAATGGGAGTGAGAAAGAAGGAGATGCTATAGCTTCACCTTTCATCACAGTAGGGAGCATGAAAAAAGCATGTAATCAATGAGACTTTTGCCCTGTTATTGTCTATTCTACATTACACACACAAGATTTCTACTGGAAATATATGAGGGAAAAGGATTTGGATGTAACAGAAACTACTGCTTAAGATATGACAACAGAAATGCCTAATAATTGCATCCATGATGCAAAATTCTGTACTGCTGGAATG
The DNA here is from genome assembly GCA_013398155.1 of Pedionomus torquatus. Classification (NCBI taxonomy): domain Eukaryota; kingdom Metazoa; phylum Chordata; class Aves; order Charadriiformes; family Pedionomidae; genus Pedionomus; species Pedionomus torquatus. The sequence goes on along the minus strand of VZRU01007427.1, from coordinate 169,502 downwards.
ATTCCATTCATTCCAGGGTCTGCTCTGCTCATTTTTGTTAGGGTCTTTTAGGCTGATGATGATTTCAATTGATATAAAATATTTCTTCTCAATTCATGATTATGCAAATTAGGCTTACAGTATCAGGTACTATGATTTTTGTTAGTCCTCAGAACCTAAATCCTTCTCTTCACTTATTTGAAAAAAAAAAATAATAAAATACTACAACATTTACAGAGCATTGTACTTTCCCAGTATTTTCACAATAGCATTTTATTATAAACACCCTTCATTCAGTAATGCTTTTCATCAGAGATATCTTAAAATACACTAACAGTCATAAACTACACTAACCTCCATCACAGCAAGAAAGGAATCATGCTGTACATCACCAGCCTACAAGGACAAATCTTCAAGGCTTCTATATGTTCTACTTTGAGCATTCAACTTATCATTCATAATGAACTTTTCTGCCAACAGGCACAACTGTCAACAGGTGACAAATCATTGTATCAAGTGGCAATTTTTCATTTTTGTTGCTCCACTTTCCTTTCTGGTATCCTCTTATCACATATATATTTGCTATGGAAACGAATGCATTATGCATTACCAGCTTAGCATTTCTCCAAATTCAATTGCCAAATTACACAATAAACTTTAGATTTTTGCTATTGCTTAACTACATTTTAACCACAGACCCAGATAAGCAATGTCTTCCCGATCAGACAAATACAGTGAGCATATACTGCGCAGGCAGGAAATTAGCTAATTCAAGAGCAAAAAAAATCTTGCATGTTTTGAAAGGTATGATGTTGCTTTCTTTAGAAAAAAAAAGGATCCTGGAGAAGGATCCCGGGAACTGCAGCAGGAAAAGGGTAATATTCATTTTCCTTACAGAAAGGCCACTGAGGTTGGTTTCCAGGATGATCATAGATAATATCCTACAAGAAGAAACCAACACCCCCAGCTTCCTCTCCTCAGGGGTACTCTCAATCCATTCTTCTTCTCAGACTGTATTTGTGCCTGGGATTGCCCTGACCCAGGTGCAGGACTTTGCACTTGGCCAGGTTGAAATTCATGAGCTTTGCATGGGCCCACCTCTCAAGCCTGTCCAGGTCCTTCTGGATGATGTCCCTTTTCTCCAGTGTGTCGATCATGCCACACAGCTTGGTGTCATCAGCAAACTTGCTGAGGGTACACTCAATCCATGTCTCTGACAAAGTTCTTAAACAGCACTGGTCCCAGCACTGACCCCTGAGGAATATCACTTAACACTGGGCTCCACTTAGACACCAAGTTATTGACTGCAACTCTTTGAGTGTGTCCATCCAGTCAATTCCTTATCCACCAAGTAGTCCATCCATCAAATCCACGTCTCTCCAATTTAGAGACAAGGATGTAATTTGGGACAGCATCAAATACTTTGACAAGTCCAGGTAGATGACGTCAGTTGCTTTTCCATTACCACCAACGCTGTAATGCAATCATAGGAGGTGAGCAGGTCACTTCCCAGGACCCCTGCGAGACAGTACTCTGATTCCTCTGAAGTCCTGTGCCACAGAACCTGCCATGCTTCCATTTTCCCTTTTATTGTATTAGGGAAGTTCCCCACAAGTGTTGAACTGTACAAACATTAAGTGGCCCCTGTCCAGCCACTAACATCTATGAAATTTCATACACTCTAAACCTCTTCTTTCTATTGAAGTGGAAATCCATCAACAGATTTAACATGTATTGGGAATATCAAGGACTAGCAGACAGGTAGACAAAGACAGACATCACATTGATATATGACTAATCTTCTTACAAACTAACTTTAAAATATTTCTCTTAAAGCTAAAATGAAATTTCTCTTTTGGAGCTAATGAAAATGATGAAATAATTCTCAGTCAGTTTTTCTAATGCCCTCAACCCACTTGCTTTACTTTTCCTTAATTATTTGTCTGCTTACCTAGTATAGGCAAAATTTTTTTCCAAATTCTTTGTTACGTTATTATTAGACATGTACATTCTCACTACACCTATTTAATTTCTGCTGTTAAAGTGACCTGTAGACTGGCTACACTAAAAAGGATCATTTAAGACCACAATTTACCCAACTCTTCCACAGATATGAGAGAGTCTAAGGGTATAAGCACAGTCCGAGAGGATGCTCTTCCCTTTCACCCAAGTCAGGCAGTGACTGGGACACATCTGTCCTTTTCAGCACTTCAGAAATGCAAGGGCAGCCTCAATTGCCTGTCCAAAGAAATGGAGATGGCATGGTGGGAACATATAGATCTGACTTTTGCACATTTAGCAGTTCTGTTGAGCATTCCTCTGCCTGTCTACAATTAAGCTTTGGAAAAATAACAAGAAAATATCTAAAATGCTTGAATTGTTCCCAGAAAGGAACAAAGAAAAGTGCACAAGTACCTTTTGAGTATGTACCTATTATGTCTGCCTTTTCCCCTAAATCCTTATTATCAAAACACAGTAACCTACCCACTCTTCTTTACAATTTTTGCAAAAATACCGTAATTTGAGGAATCAAAACCCAAAGGCAATGTAAGACATTGGAAAAGGGTTGCCATTACCCTAGCATATGAATAAAGGCCACATCCAGAACTACTTGTCTGAATGGATAGTATCATTTGTACAGGCTATCTGAGACTATCATGGAGAAACAAGACCAGAAATCCTAGTTGGCTTTGCTTGATTTTTATGTCTTGACATTAAAATTTATTTAAAGTGGGTCTGTTTCTTATTGTAAGCATTAATAAATCAAGAAATAAAGGAAAGCAATATCGTAGTATCCTTCAAATGTGCTTGGCCATTATGCTTGCTGAGAAGACAAACAGTTAAACTGTTTTGGTGGAATGAAATCCTAAATTTTCCACACTAAAGGACTTGCTGCTGTCTTCCAGTGAAGGGAAGCAAGAAAGTGATGGTGGAGTGAATCAGAAAAGAATTCCACATATGATTTAGTAATATATTCACAGCACATTTGGAGCCATTAAATCAATCCTTCCTCCACAGGTACCCAAGAGATTACTGTAATGCTTCCCCTGGGATTGTCAAGAGTGAAACCCTGCAGCTTCACAGGACCATTATGCTTTGACTGTTTGCATTGTCCTCTCTCTCTCTCCTGCACATAAATGTAATTCTCTTTACAACTAAGGGGGTCTTATAAAAACAGTGAAAAGGAGAAAAAAAAAATGCTGAATACCAGTCAGATAAAATTAGCTGTTTACGCCATGCTATGCAAGAATTCATAATATACAAATACTTAGTTGCTCAGAATCATGAATCTACACCTAGGAAATATCAACTGTCCCCATCTGATGTTGATATATACATTTATTAAAAAAAAAAAAAAAAAAAAAAAGGGGTATTAAAAATGAAACCAATTAGTTAGGCCAGCCATGGACCTTTGGGCTCCATCACTGAAACAGGAACAGAGAGTAAGGACTTTCTCAAAGCCAACTGCAGCTGCAAGGGCTGGTGTAGCTAGCCTGAGTGACAGGACTGGCACAAACGCTCCATGGGACCTTAGCTGTTTCTCCATGTCCCCTAAATCCTGTCAGCCTCTATTCCTAAATGACACTGATCTGTGATCCTGTTGCTGAAGTTGTATCACAATGTTTTTAACAGTACCTCTGCTCTATTTCTGAATCCAGAGGTTTCTCACACAATGTCTAATGTTATAGTAAATAGTGGAAATGGTGCTGCTAGTGCTTGTGTAAAGGCTGGCTTACCAATTTCTTGCTTATTTCTGTTACACATGCAGATTCTCACATACAGCCACACACTATAGTTCAAATAAATATCTACCCAATTATTACAAAAGCATCATAAATGCCTTTTTTAAATTATTATTTGAAAACAGGATGTTAAAAGGCATCTTCCTCACAAGTAAGCCTTTCAAAGTGGGGTAGCGTAAAAGCTGAGATTTAGGACACATTTTGCTGTAGCAGGTAAAAAATGAAATTCAGAATTAATAAAGCAAAGCAAATTACTCATTTCTCCCAAGTCCAACTCAAAACCTGTATTTTCCAGGCAAGACAAAGAACATACAGGGATTGCAAATGAATTATTTCTATATACAGAAGTCAGGGTTTTTTTCTGTGTACTGTTGCTAGATAGAAAGCACATTTTTCAAAAGAAAAAAAGAATACATTTTATACAAAAAAAAAATGTATAAAAGCTGGCAAGACATTTATTGAAAGATCATGATGGGTCATAGCATGTAGCATTCATTTAGAAACTGCCTTGGGGTTGCTAAATTATATATAAGGCTAATGAGAGATGAATTATGTGAAAAACACAGGTGATTTTTATACTCAGAAGCTGAAAATTCCCCTTTTCACACTGGAGAAAGCAAAATGCACTATAAATATGGACAGAGCAGTTACAACAGATGTTAAGTATTAAAGAGCATATACGAAAGAGCAATCCACACAATTAAGAGATAATAGATTTTCGCCCTTGGCCTAACAGAGTCAAAGCTGGTCATCTTTTAGAGTCTGTTTCTGAACATATTTCCCACCTCCCCTCCATTCTCTCTATCTCATATACACAATACACACACACACACACACATACACAAAGAGATCAAAAAGCTGTGGCAGCTTGATTAGACAAAGTTAGAAGATATTATCTGGGGACATAACTAGTGACCTATGATCAGTTGTGGACATTAATCTAGAGTAACTGACAGGCATGTAGTTTAAAAAAATACTATTTAAAAGTCACAGAATATTCTTTGATAGATCAGTAACACACTGTAATACTAATGTAAATAAATTACATTGCAATTCCTGATGTTAGTATTCATGTAATGGTACTTAAGCAAGAATTAATTTTTCTGAGTTCCAGATTGGGATGTAGTAATACGAAGTCTATTTGTTTGCTTGTTTTATTGTTGGTTTGTTTGTTTGTTTGGTTTTCTTTTAATTATAATTCTTGTCCTAGAAATGACATGAGAAATACTTCTTAAAAGAAAGGAATTAAATATATTTGTGTTTACTTGGCAGGAGCAGCTGATTACCGGATCTAGAGCCTTTCCCTTTTTAGGTTTTAAGAATTAAACTCAGTCAAAAGTGAAACAAACCACTGGCCCCTGGCCCCAGTTTTCAATGCTCTATTTGAAGCAAGGTAGTCCCTTCATTCTGTTTATAAGAGTCAAATGTTGATGTTCAAAGAAAAAAAAAGAAAATAATCACAATCAAAACCCCAAAACAAAAACCAGCCAATGAAGATATCATTGCCAGCTTTAGGAGGAACCCTAGAGAAAATCCTGACTCTGCACATCGGATCTGTGCCATGTTTCCAGGCTGCCTTTCCCTCTACTTCCTCAGCTCTACAAATGCAGAAACTACATAAGGATACATCTTAATCCAGAAGATAGTCTACAGCTTAAAAAAAAAAAAAAAGTCCTCTGAGGACTTAGACATAAACATGACCCATTTCAGTCATTTCTCAGTAAAACCTAATCTTCTCAGAAAAGTCATCAAACTTAGGGAGAAGACACTGCTGATGTTNAAAAAAAAAAAAAAAAAAAAAAGAGGGCTTTCATCAGCAATCCAGATGGGGAAGGAGACTGGGGGGTGGCACAACAAAGACCACACACTTTTTCTTAGAAATAAGTGGAGAGGCGGATGTGGAATAGAAAGACCTTCTTGCACTAGTACCCTGTACAAGAAGGACATTTTCTGCTTTGCCTCTATATGACCATCTCTTCAAAGAATATGAACCCAGACCTTACAGGCAAAGAGTTTCAATGTGATTAACAGCACAAAGTCAGAATGTGCTGAGTGCTATTTAGGATAGACTTGATCCTGTCCCCTTGTGTATAGTGTGAGAAAGTCAACACTGTACACCTGGCTAGTTAGAAACCACTCATACCTACAATCCCTAAGAAAAGTAAAAGGAGCTGCTAGACACCAGCAAGGCCTTCTACAACCCAATCCATATTATATTAGTAGCCCCACTTATGAATATTACAAATATTGCGAAGCCTTTCTCAATTTGTGTAAGTGGCCCAAGATTTTCCTTGAGATTTTTTTTCATTGCATCTACCTTTTGAAAGTGTTTGTTTTTAAGGAGTTTATGTGATCTCTTAAGCACGACATTAAAGAACCTGAAATGCAGTTAAACATTACATGTCACCCACAATGAAAAGCACACAGCACAGAACGTGATTGGTTTGATTTCAGTGAGCTCTGAATAAGACTCTTTTATGCACTCATTTAAAACAAAAAAGCCGATGAATCACTCCACCCTAGTAGCACCCTATATTGAATAAGAAATCTGCACCATTTGGTTGCTGATGCTGCATCTGCTACTCATTTTGTTCCTACTTTTCAGAAACTCCAACTTATGGAAAACTTTGTGCAAAAATCATTTTCTCCTTCTACCCTATATTTCACAGATTACTTCCATGACAGAATTAGTGTTCATCCCCAGACCCCTAAAACTGCACCATAAAGTTCCTACCTGACCAACTCTGAAATATCTTGACTTCAAATTCTGCTTTTCAGTGTGGAGGAACTCCCTGAAGAATGAAGGAATGGCATCTAAAAATTCTTTTCCATTTGGAGACAATGAAATACACACTTCTTTTCAAGATATAAAAAGGATCTCTTACTCTGATATTTCAATTATATTAAAATGCTTAGCATACTGCTTTGTTATATATACCCCAATATAAATTTATAATATATTATTTATGCAAAGAGATTCAATTATTCTGCCGGATGTCTGAAATGTTTAAGTGCAGAACAGTAGAATAAATTCCATCATCACTTCCATTCACATATCTTTTTTTTGGTACCTGTCAGAGACTGCGATTGTTTTGAAGCAGCTGTTTTGAAAAGTATTTTCCAAAAGTTTGAAGAGATTCAGCTATGATTCCATTTTATATTAACTGGTGTTGAAGTGAAATATTTTTGGTTTCACAACATGAGGAGAGAAGTGCTATTGCATTTATTTGGATGTGCCAGTAAATTGTTGCATCAAGGAAACAAAAATTCTGACCAGGCAATCTGAACAACTTATTAAACCACTTCCTGCAGAAGGAATGTTTATAATGTTTATAATATATGAAATGTTTATAATTTTAAAAGCCAAGCAATTCTGCTTTTCCTAAGATACAAACTTTCATCATTTAAGATAGCTGCACATAGACACACAGATCAAAGATAATGAAATGCATGGTTAATCATTAGTAATTTTAGATTTCAGTGCATTGTTTTCAAAGATCCAGGGGACAGACTATGACCAAAAGATTATTATACTCATAAAGACACTTTCATTCTTGTTTTGTCAGTTGCAAACTATTTTTTGTCAACTAAACATTTATGTTTTTTATCAGCATGTAGACTCTAGCCCGAGCTAGCAGGTGCTTGCTCTTTGGTAAATTTACAGAAATGCCATTTTTCTGAAGTAATTTATGGTAGACTATATTAATTCTAACATTAGCATTTTTCAGAGTCCAAAGACAATATGGAAGGAAAGATGTGAAAAAAAGAGACAATTTATTAGAGCTCCAGCAGCCTAAAGATCATTTTAGAACACAAACATTTCAAGAGCTCCAAAACCTTTTGTTGTGGTAGGGGATCAAATCATGCTTCTGACTGTTGCTGTAAATTTAAAGAGACACTAGATTAGATGCAGTTTAAGAAGGTGTCTGCCTCCATGAAAGTAAAGCTTAGCACCCCAACACAGAAAGAGAAAAAAGTAATATCCTTTTTGGTTTGTTGTTGGTTTTTTTTTTTTAAATAAAATATTTAATTTTACTCTCTGATCACTAGTACAGGAAAAATACACTCATGAAATGCAGATGGAAACATTTCACAGATATCTACTACTATGAAAAGTAATTTTACCTTGATATTAAAAATTACATTGTTGACAGTTTTTTTCCACTAAAGTCTGTTTAGGAATTGTCATGAAATTATCCAAGTCACTGAGATGTCTTTTACAAGTCTATCTTATTTTGCTGAATGGGTATCAAATGTATTAAAATATAGAAATCTTGTAATCAAAATTTTCCACACGAGAAGGCAAATTTAACTCCAATACTAACTTCTGACTACTGAAGATTTCTACCTCAGTCTTAAGAATATATAGCTTTTCATAATACCTCTCTTTCTATTATAAAAGATGTCTTTAAAAATTGAGCCAAAAGTCCTGAATAAATCTGATCTGTGGGCAAACTGTGAGGAGGACCCATAATTCAACTAGGGATCATAGTTCCTATCTAAAGCACTTCCAGAGGCAATCAGCCCCAAGGGGGTGGAAAAGGGAATAAGCTCTTCTGGATGAAGCTGCAGAGCAGCTAACAGCAGAAATATGGTCTCAGCCCAGTAAATCTGTTTCCCACACCTCCTTCTGTCCCTAAGGAAAAAAGGAAGAAACTCTCTTAGATGAAATGCAAATGGATAACAGGAGAAAAACCAATTAATGGCATCTCAACCAATTTACTTTTATTCTCTCTCTCTGTGACACCATTTTTCTGAACGGCCTATCAAAACATGTTGTATTTCTTACTGGGTGTTTTTGTGACACAAAATTTACAAATTCAGTTTTTTTTGTGACTTCAAGAGGTACTAGCAGTACCTTATTTTAATGTACATTTCCTAGGTTCTTAAAAGCTCCATGGCAGCTTTTGGAGAGAAAGTTTCTTCGTGTGAACAACTACGTTACTTGCAGTGCTGTATCCATTTGCAGAAACATATCATTATCCAATTAAGCAAGCAGAAACAAGCAAGTATAAGTCTGATCTACTTTGGATATACCTAATTATTTTCTAAATGGAAAATCAAATTTATTTCATTGCTGCTAAATAACAGAATGACCCTTTTACTCCAGGCAAGAGGCAGGTATGCCAGCGGGACAGGCTGCCCACTAGGCAAGGCAGGATGAAGACTGGAGGCTGGGATCCTTCCCTTCCCTCTACCTGCCATGTGATGTTGAGCATGTCACTTCATACTTTTGAGCTTCTCTTGGAAAGAAAAGATGTTCTACCCACTATTTCAGAGAATTCTGCCCCCTGAAATCAACCAGATTAAGGAGGTAGTACATCCACACATGGCTGTCCCACCAGGCCTAGGAAGCACAACACTAAGACATAGTGCATAACAAGAGGGGAAACATGATCTCTCTGAAGTTTGAGGTTGAAGGATTTCTCTACCCTCACCACTTCAGAGAGGGAAGTCTTAGGACTCTGCAGCCGCATAACACTGCTTTTGTAGGATTTACTGTAGAGACAGCTGATCAAGTTAAGCTTTCTGAGAACTCTGTGTATGGGATCCAAGTGCATCTCCCCTGTTGGGGATTTTGCTGCTGCAGCTCAGGGCCAGTCCAAAGCCAGCACAACACCAGGAAGCCACTGTTCCCTATACCACCCTTACACATTGTTATGTGCTTATATAGCACACAAATATGGTTAATGGCTGCCATCACTTTCATATTCAATATTTCCATGGGACCTCCACATTTAAGGCAGCTGCACAGGAACTCAGAAAATTCAAAGGATATTGGGCTCTCTCAGTCTGATCAGTGTTGAGTTACCAGCTCACAAACTTTCCAATCATTTATTGCCAGAAGACAATATTACAAAAGACAACATAATGAATAACTTACTGATTGCATTATTTTACATAATTTTCACTCACAAACCTGTTCATTTTCACCTGTATTTTTTAAGCTATTTAAATTATTTCCTCTTCTCTCCAAAAGTAATTTCTATAAAGCACTGGTTGCCCATTCATTTCTGCGCTGCTACTTCTTCCTTGTGTGGCTGAATGATCAGTGACCTTCTGAGTGCAGCCATCACCTTGCCAACTGAAGCACTGAGAGAAACATGTCCTGTAGCAACCAATGTGATTTTTTTCTAACCAAACATGAGTAGTGCTTATCAGGTAGCTGTGAAATTTCTGTGTAAATACCTATAATGAATCTCCTATATGTCTCCTGTATTTTAATGCCACATATTCATTATTGCAATGACATTTTGGATAGAAAGTGCCCGGGTTAGCAAACTCAGCAGGGATCTGATCTGAAGCACGCATGCAATGTCAGCCTACTCACAACTATTTTGGCTATGCGCATCTGGTGTCCCTAATGTGCAAATGTGGAGACTTCTGCCCCTCTGAGAAAACATCTGTGTCTCAAAATGAACAGCACACCCTGAATCAGCTTGTGAAACTGAAGTGAGAAGATGTACCAGCAACTGCTCTGCACAGAAATCCATCCCAGATCTGCACGGGAGTATAAAGCCTGAGGCGGTTATCAACATTTTTTTACAGAATTAGTATTAGTCCAATTTCCAAACTGCCACATGGTTGCAAAAATTAGGCCATGTTGTGTACAAAAGGGTGTAATCAAACAAATGATGATACACTGTGCAAGATTCATTAAGACAAAAGGTATACATATCCACCAGTTGCACCTCACAGCAAGACCTGTTTCATACAAATAATCTTCCCAGTGTAAAGATAAGGAGAAAAGCAGCAAAAAAAGCTCATACACAGCAAAACATCCTAGTATGTACACACTACTAAACAAGCAGAAACAGTAGTGATTCTAAACTAAAGAACACAATTTCATAGTATCTGATATTGAAGCTCACAGACTTGCCCTGGGCAAGTCACAGTAAGCTTTCATAGTATGACTTCATAGGAATCCTAAATCCAACGCTAAGAAAAGCCCTGTTTCAAAATTTCCTGGTTGCTAGGATTATCTGTAATATTTTCACAGCCTTTTCCCACTTTAATCCAATGGAACAAGTGCAGGAGCATAAGCAAGGGAGTATGCTCACTTTTGCTTGTCCAGTATTAAACAATGTAATTCTGGTCACATGACAAAAGCTGATTGTATTAAGCTGCTCATGACAACAAGAAATTTTAAGAATTCTTTAAATCTAGGACAACAAATTGTCTTTGTAAACATCGATATGGAACTTCACACTCAGAAAAGTCACACTAAAGACAGCAAAAAGTGTATCCTAGGAGAAACTAAGACAAGCAGGATAATTAAGAACATATTTACTAAAGCATGTCAAAACAGGTCACCAAGAAAAAATTCTACATGGCTGAGCATTACACAGGAACATTTGCTTGGAGAAAATGAAGTTGTAATGACAGCACATTTTATGCATAAGGAATTCTGCAATCCTTTTAGTGGGTGTATAATAGTTATTTCAACTTATTCAGAACCCAAAGACTGAAACAGACATCAGATTACTGACTACATTAAACAGATGCTGGAAATTGTACTTCTTGCCCTTTGCAGTTATTATTATTATTGCATTATGATGCAAAATAGGAAAGAAATAGGAGAGAGGAACCCTGGCAGAATGGACCAGTCCCAAATAATAAACAATATGGGCTCATTCCGCAAGGCACATGTGACACTGGGTCGCTTGTTTCAAGAGATCTATCATAGCCACTTCCTGCAAGTGGAAAGAGGGAATAAAACCTAAGCAGCTCTTCAAAAAATCAGAAAAAAAAAAATTAAGAAAATAAAAATTATCTCCCCCTCAGCTCCTCCCCCCGCCCCCCCAAAAAAAGGTGTGTGGGGGGAAGACATAATTACAAAGCACCAGGAATGGGATAAAGGATCAGATATTGACAGAAATCTTGAACATCCCTTTCTTGTTCCTCTTCTCTGGCATAAAAAAGTTGTGATTGTGATCATCTGCCCTCATATTTGGCAGGGGGACTAAGGAAAAAGAAAGTGAGAAAGCCTGACTTCATTATATACACAGAGACACAGATTTGTTTTTAGAAATAAGGCTCTGTATGGAGAATTAGGGAACAGAACCTTAACTGAGACACCAAAGAAAATAAAACATTTTGTAGATCTGAATTCCAACCAAAGCAAGAAAAATGCCCCCAAAAGGAAGAAAGAAACTTGCAATGAGACATCAGACAATAAAAACTTCAGAAAAATGGGTTTAAAAAATATCTTCAGAACTATAAATGTTTTATCCAGTGCTTTCTGTATTTGCAAGCCCATGGTAACCCAACAGTCCTGCAGATGAATCAGAGAGAGTCTGTCTTTGGTGATAGGTGGGAACATCACCCAACCTCCCAATCGCAATTGTCATGTAAAAAAGCTGTATTAAAGATGTAAGAGTCTTTTGGACATTAGGATAAAGTTCTTCACCGAGAGGGTAGTTGTTTTTTGAAACAGGCTTCCCAGGGAAGTTGTCATAGCCTGTAAAAGCTCACGGAGCAAGTGGATGATGTTCTTAGTCATATGGGTATGTTTTAGGTAGTCCTGCAAAGAGTAGGGAGTTGGACTTGATGATGCTTTTTGTTCCTTTCCAGCTTTCTATGATTCCATGATTTTTTCAGTTCAGGTTCACATAGCAATTAGGTCCAGGGAATATTTAGAGGATACTCTAAGCACACAGAGATTACAATGCTACACCCATTACACTAATTTTCTTCTTCACATTCCTGAAGAAACTATCAGATGAAGTATGAAAATCATGTCTCCGACTAAATACACCTAGGATGCATTTAATTAAGATTAAATTAAAATCAAAAAGTGAAGTTTGTAAAAAGAGGATTCCTGTGCCTTCAGAAGAATCACTGTAAAGATTCAGTCCCCAGGATCTGAGAAGATACACATAGGTTTACTTGCCCAGAAACCAGAGAGCACAGCATCCTTCTTAAGACTACTGCTCTCCAGTGCACATCCCTTAAGGGATCCAAGGTGGCTTCTCAACTGTCCCTACGAAGGACTCTGCCTCAGCGAGGTTTGGGAAATCCTGTGCTGACAGCAGTTGGAGGGCCTGCACCACAGAGGATAAGTCTTCTTTTGTCCAGGTTTCCAAGACTCGTCATATTTCAATATCAAAAAAAAAAAAAAGGAGCCAGGGAGAATCCTTGTATTTTCTAATGCCCTGGCTCACAATAGAAATCTTGAAAAGAATCACCGCTCTAACCTTCAATATACACTGTAGCAGCCCCTCAACTGGCTCTTTCACATCCTGGCTGACTGCTATTAAAAAACTGGTCAGTCATTTTGTTTTCTCTGTTGAAGCTGTCACGTTTTGCAAAAGGAGACAAATATTAGCTATCAAGAAAAGCATGAGGTCAACTCTGCAGCTGGTGAATTGAGCTTTGTCTGTTTCTGGTAGTTTTTTCCCCCAAAATGATAAACTCTGTCAATGGGTGAGGAATAATTAGCTACTAATGTTAACCTCAAAACGACCTCTACCTTAAAGCCAGATTCAGACAAATTGCTAATACAACTATCAACAACATCCAGAATAGAAAACTCAAATTACAAGTTTTACATTATTATTAAAACTTAAAGGTATCTCTCTGCCTCTATCTAATTCATTTGCTGTCATCAGATATTTTCCCAATACACATTTCCAGAGGGATTTTTTCTTCCTCCTTACTCTGTGGCTCAGGTTGCATTTGCCGGGAAGAACCTGTTCCCAAGGGGAGGCCATGAGTTCTATAGCTCAGTTCCATCTGGGAGTAGCGTAGATAGAATTAGTTTATCCTTAATTCTTTCCCTGCAAAAGTGGCTTGCTTCTAGGCCTATCTCTATACAGGCCAATGAGATACAGACCTGGAACACATTTAACTGAAGTACTGTGGAAATGAAAAAATCAAGTTACTATTTTCTAGATATGATTTTATAATTAATGATTTCTTGTCTGAATGAGAGGCAAAACTCCTTTCTCACCCACCTTAAGACTGTGTTGGACAGTCTCATAGACAAAAGTTTTAATCCTGGTTTATCATGTTGCTACTGCTCCCTACTTCCTCACTCATCTCATTCCTACGTCCGCCTTCTCAACCATTATTTCTGGTTCTGATACTCAGACTGTCTTCTGCTGATCTGATTCAAATCAGGTAACTGGCAGATAGCTATTTCACAAAACAGAAAGTAACAGAATTTGTTTTTCTGTCACAGTAGAAAAATAAATTTCTTCAGGGAACAGTCCAAACCTCTCAGCAGAATGAATGTGCAGTTCTTTCCTCATTGAAGACTGAAACTTGACATGAGGTAATAAATCACTTCTGAGGGACAATGAGTTAGAATAGCTGATCCTCATGTATTTTGTGGTTGGTTTGGGGTTTTTTTGTTTTTTCCTTTTTTCCTAGGGATACTATTAAGGGCATCAAAACCAGCTCTGGACAAAAAAGGCAGTCCAGTCTGCAGAGCCCTTCACAGTTTGGATAACTCAAAGCTTCTGACATCTTGTGCTGGGCAGTAGCTTTAAGGAATCTATTACATAGTCTCCAGCCAATAAGGCATATACTATTTTCCTCATACCTAATTCCTTTAAAACAAGAAAAGCTACCTAAAACTTCATTATTGGAGAACTTGAAAGTTGATTAAGCCAGATGGCTTTAAAGACTCTTTCTGCAAATTTATTTCTTTGCTAAGAAATGAAGAAGGAAAAAAATCTGACGTTAATTCTCCATACTTATTAAGGACACAAAGCTAGCCTTCTTAAATACTCAGTGGCAAAGATACTCTCTGAAAACATCTTCAATTTAGTTTCATTTCCTGAATCCAGCTATTGTCAGTATTATCATCCCACACAATTTTTACTCCAGCTTCAGGAAAATACTTTTTTTTTTTTTCTCCTTTGTTATTAACAGTATTATTATAAATTAAAAACTATGTTAGGTCAGAGGTTAAAAATGTTGTGGTTATGTACTGATTTTGAAGCGGGAAATAAGATTATTATTTTCAGCCCACTACAGACTTTTTATGACCTTCAAGTTAATTAAAAAGCAAACAATAAGAACCCTTCAGCTTTTTCTCTTCACCCTTTAGTTTATTTTAAGCTTTTGAGAACAGAAACTGTCACTTATTAATTCTCCATTTAGAGCTTGAGAGGGTGGGCATTCCATCCACTGCACTATACACAATACCTCATATTACTTTGATATCAACACAATATAGCAGCAATAGGAAAAATCTAAAAAGTTGCCTGCAGGACAGAACTAAGGAAATTTAGAAAATTAAAAAAGAGGATCCTTTAAAAGTAGGCTTTTTAGTTCATTTATCACTGATCCATATGAAAGTAGCCTATTTAAAGTAGAAAATTACTGTAAATACAAAGGTCAGTGATTCACTTACTGTTTGCAGCAGTTTAATATGAAATCTGTGAACAGTTCTTCTTTACTAAAGGCATAGAAGGATATTAAGTATAGAGTTTTGACTTCAGATGAAAGGTAGTCAAGAGAACTACATTCCAGTCGACACGTCCAGTCAGAGCAATTTCACATGCAAAAGCACTGTACTTGGCTAGAATGAAGTGCAGATGGGCCTGGAATTGGGAGACGTTTACTTGGAAATAATATGTAAAGTGTATGCAAAATTATGTGGTGTGTCTGTTAGAGTAATGAACTGTGACTCTGAAAAGTGTAAATAGTGCTGGAAGGCACCTACTTAGAGATCCGAGTCTGGCTCAGTGACACATTGTTTGGCCAAAGAACTGAAGTATAATAAAAAGACTACACAGAAGAAGAAAAATCTATTCAGAAGCACAAAACTTTCTTTTCCTGCTGGCAGATACAGATACATTTTCTCACCATCCTGGTGGAAGAGTGTCTCTTGTTTCGGTCAACATGGGGCTTTGTAGGCATTAGGTTGTTTAAGAATTTCACGTTGTTGTGAAGTGAAACAATGATGAATGTTGTCAGGAAGTGAGTGAAGAATATCTATCCTGCTAAAGAAACTAGATAAAGAGTAGAGAGAAGATAGAACCTGCTCTATGAAACACTGTTTTAGGAGCATAATCTTCATCAGCACATGGGATATGGATCAGAAACAAAAAAAAACCCAACTTAAATATTCTGTTACCATGTCCTGTTACTATCAGCTGCAATAAAATCATGCATAAAATTTTGAAATTAATTTGCTACAAACATTACAAAAAAAAATATTTGCAACCTCAATTTTCAACAGGCTGTTTAACATCTGGCATTTGCAGGGAAATCTTATAAAATTCCTAGTTGTATCTTCACAGGTCTTGAATTGAGACCAAACTGATCTTCTCTGTCTTGCAAGCAGCCCTTTTAAAAAACAAAGTACTGTAACATTTAATCTCTAACTGACTTGACCTTACTACAGTTCTAACAGCTTCACCATAACAGGAAAAAAACCTCTATCTGCTAGAAGGCTTGTAAAAATATATATTCACCAGCCATGTAATGCTGATATTTAATTCTCACCTCTGCAGTTGTTTGTTTTACAGTAAAACAATAGTAGGGTACTATATCACACAGCTGAATAGCAAAATTTTGGCTTAAAAAGACAGCAAAGTTTGTATTAAGTGGATATGTTTGGTAGAGTTCAGTTTATTAAAAATAAGATTCTCATCAGTAACTCCATCTGTCATCTAGAATACTTAAAAAAAAAAGTTGTGTAACTGTAGCAGAAGTTACATTTTGGCCATTTGGATCGTAAGAAAAAGAAACCTAAGAAAATAATCAGAAAATCAGTTTTATTTTAGTAACACTCCATTTGTTACTTAGAACAGTACACATCCCAAATTCTCATAAAGAAAACCCCTGACCACAGGGGCACAACAAAAATGATTACTGAAGAGGCATAACTTAAAAAGGCGAGGGAGAACTCGCAACAGAGTGACTGCTTCATTTTTCTCATCTGTAGGTATAAGAGAACCGCTCCTCCATGGGGCTGAGAGCATCTTTGTACATTATGGGCTTCTCTCAAGCGTAGTTAGCAGCAGTGACTCTTCTCAGTGGGATCATTATTCTTTTAGAATTGAAACAAAACATACTGCTGTTCCCACTGCATCGGGGAGAGAACACTCCCTACTTGCTGTCAGTTTTCATTCTTGTTTAAGGCTGCTTCTGTTTAAAAATGTCTTCTTCTCACCCTCTTGACAGACCAGCATAGCTTCAACTCCAATGAACAGTAGAATAAATAAAATGAGACACTTGTCTAACACGGGCAAGAATTCAGCCATCTTCAGGATGGTATAACAGGACAAAAATAGTTTCTCAAAAGAAGGTCTATTCACCAGCAGTACAACAGAAACACCCCACCCACCCACGCCCACCACCACCAAAAAAAACAAAACCAAAACCAAAAACCACAACAATAAAAAACCACCGTGGGAAATCAATATCTACCAGATAATTTTTAGTTTCTATTAAGCAAATAAGTTTTGATGAAACAGTATTTGCTTTGATTATTCCACAAGTCTGGCAGTAAAAATATTCCAAAACTATAAAGAGAAAAAAAAACAAAACAAAACAAAACAAAACAAAACAAAACAAAAAAAAAAAACCACAAAAAAACAAACAACCCTGGAAGAGATACACTACTGGAATGCTCCTTTAATCTATTCCATTATTTTTAGGCTAAGACAAAAATATTTCCTTTCCAGAATCATTAAACATATTAAATCCATCTATAATTTAATCACGTGTAATAAGGAAATAGTCTCATCACCTTAATCAAAGACAGGTTATTTCCACAATCTAAAGCTAATCTGAAAGCAGACAGATGGCTCTAAGAAACATTGCTTTTATCATGCAACAGACAGATGTCTCTGAATTGTTTTTCGTAATTGTCAGATAACCTTGCATGTCTTGTACACCAGTATGTGAGCTCTCTTAGCTTCTAGCTTTAACTGTTGCCATTTTTGGCTCAGAAAAGTGAAGCTGACAGGTTGAAGATAGCGATGTCTTTGCACTTTGGAAGCATCGCTGCAGCTGTGGGAAGGAAAGGCAGTTACAAGAAAGGGACCCTGTAGCTGTCTCAAGTTAAGGAGGCAGCACTGGAGCTGAAGGGACCAGCTGGTTTCAGGTAACTCAAAGAAGCTTGGGCACTGTCCCAGGTCTTAAGTCTGCATGCATTCGGTGGAAACACATCCCTAAATAAACTCTGAACTTTTGGGGGTTTTTAATGCTTCTAAGAGAGGCAGAAATATTTCTGCTGTAGGACCCATCCCAACTTGAGAGAAGATTAAAATTAAAAAGTTAAAAATAAAATTAGATGCAGTAGACCCTTATGAACAAACAGACACATGTATGTGTCTTACAGAAATGTGTGGAAACTGGCAGCCCACATTCAGATGCTGTAAATCTAGAGGTGTGGCAAAAAAAAAGACAGGAGGAGGAAAAAATATAGTACATTGACTCAAGGACTGAACTGTAGCTATCTACTTGTAAAGATCATGCAGGCCATGAAAATTATACTGAGAAAAAATTGGAAAGAAAAACTGAGATGATGGCTTATTTATAAATGCTAGGAGATTCCATGAACTGTGAAGCCAAGGAAAAGAATACAGACATATTCTTTAGATGAAGATTTTGAAAGATTTCACTTAGATCTAGTCACATATGAGTTTTTGAAACATTCAATAGAACTATGTATTATTTATTATTCACCATATTGTGTGTTTAAATATTTGCCCACTACACCTTCTGTAGTAGCCTTTATTCTCTGTATATATTTACCATAATACTGAAAAATTCTTTAACTTGCTGTACATAATATATATTTAGCAGTTACTTTGCATAAAGCTGTGAATTTTGAAATTACGCTTGTCATTTAAAAGTCACCACTCTGAAAACCAGAGTATCTGAGACATTTCAGTTATTTCACTGCATGATGAAATCATACTGCCGTTATTGATGCTGGCATATATTAAACCTAGTATGTATGTCTTTGACCCAGTCAGACATGTTCATGGTAAAACTCTGACTTAAATAGAAATCTATATACTCTTACAGGAGAATAAAATTAACACATTTTTCCCTTGGTGGGAAAACAGGTACTCTTAGGCATTTTTCAGTATTTGAGGGAGGTCTCTGAGAATGTAAACTGACAGAAATTCAATCTAGAGCCATATTCTGAATTACATCAACTGAGATTCCAGCCTGCTGACAAGCTATCAAAAACCTCAAATTCATTGATGCTTCTACTTCTTCCTCATGACAGCTCCAGTTTAAAAAGGACTTTGAAATACAATTGGACTGCCCCTCCACTTTTTCCTTATTTGAAAAGATGAAGTCACAGATGTTTAATGAAAACAACAAAAAACATTTAAACATTTAAACATTTTCCTTACCTCACTAAAGAAAAGTACACGTACATATAGACACTTACATTTATTATTTTCTTCAAATGTATCTTCTCAAAACCTTAAAGGCTTTAAATCCAACCCAATCAGAATTATCATTGAACTTAAATGATCTATTTATGATTACAACATGCATTGAACTAAGATGTAATTGGACACCATGGGTTTCCTTTCATCTAAGGTCTATTTTAAGTTTTATAAAGTTAGAGGAAAATGGCTGTTATCTCTAATGGGTTTTGGAGACTATAAGCAAAAATGAGTCAGATTTATAATGAAAAGTACTCAGTCACTGATGTGATAATTTTGCATAGGAACACTAATAGTAAAAAATAAAAGGAACATCACCTGTTATAGCAGCAGTTGTACTTTACAGTGTGTTGCCCATAGGAAGATGTACAAGGAAGGATGTCAGAGGCATCCTTCTGGGTCTAGTGCTATTCAATATTCTCAGCGGTGGCCCAGATGATTCAGTAGAAAGTAAATTTATTAAACTTACAAATTATATTGAGCAGGGAATGTTTCTGGAGATACCTGTCAGCAATATGATACAATAATAATACTTAAGTGCCAGCATATTCTTGTTCTTGTGCTGCTGACAAACCCACAGTGCCTCAAGCTCAGTTGTCACTATAGACCATGAAAGAGTCTGATTTTGTATTTCCAAGTCATCGCCAATAGCCAGCTTGATTTTTTTCCTTTCAGTGAGCTCTCTTCTTTAACATGCTTATACACATTTCAAAAATCACCTGCCCTCCTGACTGTGAACAACTCTTTAACATCTATACATCACTTGACCATAGCCCACACTGCAACTTGCACATCAGGGATAACTCTTTACATGTTTTCAGTTTCACTGTCTTTTCCTCTTTCATACAGGGTCATGTATTACTTTGAAACTCTGGTATTCTCTTAAAATAAATGCTACTAGAGTAAGAGAGAAGTAGTTCTGTTTTCAGAACCAGTTTTGAAGGCCATACCGTAACTGATGCTGCTGGTACTAGCATACTGCCTTCTGGATTTTATTCTTTTCATCTACTCAGTCCAGTGGAGATATTTATATTAAAGTCTGTGGATATCTGATCAGGTCTTTAATCCACTTGGCAAAATGGCCATGTAATTAACTATATTTACAGGAAAGAAAATGATATAAGCAAAACTTAAAGTTTCTTTGTAGGCGTGTATTTTTCCCCACATTTCTTACAATCAGAAGCTATTAGAAATACCAGACTATCAGCAATAAGGTAATAGCAAAATGGGGAAGGAAAAGGGCATAGTAATTATTTCTTGTGAAGAGCAGTTAACTAAATAGATGAGAGCACAGTAATTGAGATAAAATATGGCATTTGAAAATCATACTGACTAGCAAGAAAAGTTTGCAGAGCTCTTCTGTGGAGAGTCCTTTTTAGTCCTGTCTATGGCAGCTGTCTATTTGCTTCGTTTGGTTACCATTTCAAGAAGTAAGTTTCTTTCCTTTCTTCAAGAGCCAAAAGTTTCAGACTTGTTAAGGTTTACAATGACAGCTAAAATTCTCAATTAACCACGGTTGCATGACTGTGCCTACAAATTATCCACCTTTGAAATACGGTGTGAACTCCAGTCCACCAGTTTCCAGCTGCTGTGTGATCCAACTCAGGAAAGGGTATGATCATGTCATCTCATGGATCTGATGGTACACATCTGCTGGGCCAAAACAAGCCCACAACATGGCCAGACTAACAATCATTGCAGCACAGCCTGAAAAACAGGAACACCTCTCTCTGTCTGTGCCCTGCCATCCCCAGGGACCTCGCAGCCAGAAAAGTGAGGAGTCAAGTGCTGCACTGTGCAAATACCTACCCACCAGCCTCATACTCACACCACCCTCTGCCTAACACTTCCCGCTGTGAACCACGGGAGAAACTGGGGCAAACATGCCACCTGATTGGACCCAAGAAGACATAGCAGTTAATTTATAGATGAATTTTTACTGTAATATTTATAATTAATTTAAATCTTCTATAGTGCCTATCTTATCCAGGTTTCTTTGCTGTCCACGGAGTCCTGTTTTCATATGTAACATAATGGAAAGTGAACATGTATGAAGTATATACTTTTCACAGCCTCCTTTATTGTCTGCTGAACTGTGGAAATTCTCCCTCAAACACATTTTTAGTTGCACAAACAAGTGTAATGTAGGAACTGGGCCAACAACCACTTAATCAAAATCATTGTACATGATTCCTATTTCTTTAATATACAGATCTGAAATTATGTACATTTAGGTTAAGGCAGAGTGATAGAACAGACTGTAGGAAAATATTTTTAGATAACCAGGGCAGCTAAAATTTTACAAGATCTTTTTGCTCATAAGAATATTCATCCTTTTAATTTTTTTTTCCAAAATGATACTAATCCCTACATCATTGTTCTTCTTAATCAGATACAGAAATTAAATCAGAGGCACTGATG
This sequence comes from Pedionomus torquatus, assembly GCA_013398155.1. NCBI lineage: Eukaryota > Metazoa > Chordata > Aves > Charadriiformes > Pedionomidae > Pedionomus > Pedionomus torquatus. Next base: position 147,988 of record VZRU01007427.1, on the reverse strand, counting down.
AGGAAAATATCAGCAGAAATGCACTTAAGCTTATTACATAATACTTTCTGATTAGAGCCCCAGCAACACTCCACAGATTGAGATACATGATTATATTTTCAATTTCGTATGACTGAAATGTTTTATTTTCATTTCAATAAATGAGTTTTCTATCTTAAAAAATAAGAATGCAAATAAAAGCTGAACTGCACTCCTTGGACTGCAGCTTTACAGAAAACTATATAGGTATAATATTAAATCTTTCTGTTTCTGTGTTTCCTATTCAAATATGTAAGTTGTTTTTTCCTGGAAAGATCTGAATAGACTGAAAATTCATGGAGAGAAGGAAAAGATGCACATTATTCAGAGAGTGGAAGATAGCTGTTTGGAGCAAAGAGCATCTTTGGAAATTACAGGATCCACTGTTTTTTTCAACTTGCTATAAATAAAAGTCTCATTTTTAAACACAAAATAATATGGTACAGCAATTTACCTCAGATTGCATTTGATATCTTTCTGTAGCTCTATTTGTATCTTATTTTTGAACATTCAAAGAAATCTTACCTACGAAGGTAAGAAAAAAAAAAAGCTCCTATATTTGAAAAATTTGTATTTAACTCTTCCAGAAATTGTCAATCATCAACAGGCTTCTTTGTTTCGGAAAGACAGTATTTTTGTAAGATACTGTTCTGCCTTTATAGAAAAAAAGAGGGAATTCTGAGCTACCTGTGTGGGATATATGCAGAAATAAATATACTTGCAGTACGGAGCACGGTTTATAAATCCATAATATTACAACTGTCTTAATAATCAGTTATTCTAAGTAGTACTCCTCAGAGTATCATTAAATAGCTTCATCATAATATGGGTACTGTAAAAAAAATCCTTTATGAAAGAGAAAACACATCTTACAAGAACCTTTACTATACTGTTTTTAGTAAAAATGTAAACACTTTAACCAGCTTTGGAACTACAAAATACTTGTTTTTAATTCTGTAGCTGAAAAGAAGTTATTCTAGGTCAAAAAAAAAAGCTAGACAAAGCAGATCCTCTACACTGACACAATCTATATTGATAGAAGAAAATCTAGCCTATTTCCATGCTGCTTCTATGCTGTACAAAACTTCTAGAGATGTGACATTTAAACTCATACAACAACCTTATTCTCTTCACTAAGACAAAGATGGTATGTGCAGAGTGGAACTTCACTCTGGTAAATTCCTTCCCAGTGCTCGTAATGCAGCGTGCCAAGAGTTTGCGTACTGAGTGGACCTGCCTGCTTCCCCAGTGTGTCGGATAGGTTTATTCCATTCAAAGGATACAGAATTTCAGATGCCAGGTAACAGGGTCCAGGTACAGCCATCTGTTTGCTGTTGCATTTGGCCCTCACTCATTCCTTTTCTGGTTTTCAGTCCAGGCCTTGCCTGATGAAGAGCTTTTCTTGCCCTCCGTTCCTCTGGAAAACTTGGCACCAGACACAGAGAAGGAACACGTAGGAACACATACAGCAGCCTCACTGTGGCTTCATTTTTGGTTCCAGCATGTGGCTGCTGGCTGGATGGTACTTACGGGCCACACACTTGGCACACAGAATGAAGGCAGTCCACAAGTGTAAAATTAAAATGATCTCTTTGTAGGAGGACTACCAACTAACTCCAGCTACCATTCCAGGCATGTACTCACAGACTGACTTCAGTACTCCCCAGCAACACTTCCTTTCCACAACTTCCACACCTCTCCATAACTTGCACACACAGTGCCATAACTGGCACTTCCTCACCTCTTTCTTTGCCCAAGATTTTTCTTTCAAAGCCAGTCAGTGGGTGTTTATGTACAGGACAGCTGGTCCACATGTCTGTTGTCACACTGAGCCAAAACTGAGTTTTCGTCAAATCTTTCCAAGCAAACAAATGCAAGCAACAATAAAACCATTGGCATTGCTATCCACTTGGATACAATGAAATGATGATAAAAAAGGCACAGTGCTTTTCTCAAATGCATGGGACATTATCCTTACCTGTGCATCTTACACCTTTGTGGGGTGCAGACCCAGCACAGTAGTAGGATTCCTTTCCTTGTCCCAGGTGAGAATTCCTGTATAAAACAGGATATAACACTAAATATCCAACTTATGCTAGACTCATAAACTAGAAAAACATATCCCTTTGGGGCTAATCCTCTAACTACTTCAAATACAGCTTTCCTAGCACAAATGATTTAAAATGGCTTCTGCATAAATTCCTGGGTACATCCTCATAAAGAGACAATAATGGAACTAGAAGAAATTACCTGCAATCAGACTGTGATGAAATTGGGCCTCGGCTGTGACCCTGCAAAGAATGACACACATGTGCCATTAAACACTACAACTCAATTGCAGACTATGGCACCATTCAAAGACTTAAACCTTTTCAAGTCTATGAATTAAAATGTTTAGATAAAAACAGAAGGGACATAGTTGTTGCCATCTTAGTAACCATTAGAAAAAAAAAAAAAAAAAAGGGCACGTAAAAAATATCATATGAAAAGGTGAAATTGTCCAGTACATTAAATATGAAATTGGGCTTGAAGTGTTTTGAATAGTGAATCAAATACTACATGCAGCTGTGATTGTTAAACTCTTTTTCATCAAAGTGGCTGAACTCCAAAGGCGACTCTTAACATTACAAGGAAATCTATCACTTCCAAAGTGAAAGCACTGAAGGACTATACATGGAGCCAAAGAAAGCTGCAAGGTGATCAGTACCCTTCAACACTCAGGTGCTTGTATAAATGTCTACAGATGGAAACAGAAGTCCAAAGCTCTTTTTGCACCTGCTTTGTTGGCAGAAGGAAACAGTTTGGCTAGAAGATGACACTCCTAACAAAGTATCTGCCATGAAATTCCTATGTGTCAGATTGTAAGTGTAAAATATGTGACACTCACAACAATTATGATGTACTGAAACTGCCTGGGAGAGATTGCAAGGAAAGGGAGAAACGCTCTATACACACTCCCATGTGCACTAGCAGAGTTGTCACCTGAGATGGTCTGGGTGTGCTGATTTTCCAAATGACTTCGTGAAGCAAGACAGGGTGCCCACGTTACAACTTCTGCACCATAAGCATATGTAGGATTTTGAAAGCTGCCTCAATATCATTCCACATCGGCCCTCAGAGGTCCAGGCAGCTGTAACTAGGAAGGATGCACTATTCTTTCTCCTAGTTCTTGCTCTGAGGAAAACGTGGGAAATGATCCAAGAGAAGAACTTAAAGAGATCCTTCAAGACAGAATTTAACACCCTCACCTACTTACTCTGCAAAACAAGCATATTGAATTATTTTTGTGCTTTGCCAGATCCTCAAAAAACAGGGCAGGAAGACATAGTGCCTGGAGAGCTGAAGCACCCCAGAAAACTGAAGCCAAATCAAACTGGAGCTGCATTTAAGTAGAAACAGGCAGCAGAATGAATAGGGCTCCTGGAGAGGTCAGAATAGCATCCGTTACCCTGTTCCCTGGGCTATGCAAAGCAAAACGGTCACAGGATTTTGCTGCAATTATTCCTGTTTACCTTTGGGCCTGCAGAAAAGTAGAAGGTAATGCACACTTTCCAGGAGAGGGACACAAGGTGTCTCCTAAATCCTATATCAAACGAGGATACTTGCAACACTATACATAGGAATAACGTGTACAATACTCACACTGTAGATTTATGCCTTTAGATGCACCTAATGGCAACAATTCCAGCTGAGGAGATAATGAAGATAAGAACCTACTTTTCATTTTCTTGTTGGCTTTTGCTTTTGTAGAATATATACTTCCTTCTCATTATGCCAGAGATCTTATTCTATTTGAGCCACACTGTGCATTCTTATCACAAAATTGCCATAGTTTAGAACTCTAGCTCCCTCCTCTAATACCATTTTTGTCAGTGGTTTTATGAGGGTGTCTCTAAAGAACAGCATTGCATTATTGGTCTGAATAATGAAAAAGTGGATTACGTTCTTTTTGCCCATTGAAGTTGTCTGTTACATGCAATATAGATACTGCCAATACAACGGTTAAGTGCAATGACTAAAAGATAGATAAGGATATTTTCTGATGCTTGATTGGTATTTATTGTCTTCCTAATGCTGCCTGAAAGACTCCTCATGTCATGAATATGACAGATTGTTCTGATTACAATCAAAATTTAAAAAAATCCCTATATTAGTATGGATATAATTTGGAAATCATTTTTTGTTTTTTCCATGGTTCAGTGACAATATCAGTTTATATATCCTGCATTTTAAATCTTTACTAAATGTGCTCACCTATTTTCTGCCTAGGGCTTTACAATATATGGCTCAATAAAAACAAACAAAAGGAGTCCAGGGTGATATTCTATTAAAAAAAAAAAAAAAAAAAGCAAGCAATATACTATTACAAGAACCAGATCCAGATTTTGTGATAAAATTTATTACACTGAAGTTTGGATCGGGGCATCAAAATAAGGTACAAAATAAAACCCAATCTTAATACTTGTACAAAATATCCTCTGACTCATGGGAAGACAAGAGCATTTGAATTCATGCATTTGAATTCATCTGTTCTGTTTCAGAAAAAGAAACAATTCGCCCAAACCCATTTTTGGCTATAGGACAGAATAATAGCAAAAAGAGATTATTATTACTTCAGAAGCATCAGAGCCCAGTTTAAGTCTGTGCTGGAAAAGGTTCTTGAAAAATGCTGTAAAGAATAGTTGTATAGTAGGGTAGCCACTATTAAGTAGACCAAGATAAAACTGTGATTCAGTTTTTGATATTCTGCAATATAAGATAACACATAAAAGAAAATAAAGTCTACTTTGTGGAGAGCAGTAGGAACTAAGAGGCAGCAGGATTGCTCTGTAGTAGAGTGACTGAAAGAGAAATGAAAGTAAAGGGAGGAGCCCTATGTACTGGGAGTGTGGGTTCTTTTATGCCAGAAGAAAGTGATTAACTTAACAGATGCAGATATGCAAAATATCTCATGAAACAAGACAGGCATGGAAACGTGGCTCATAAAAGTCTTTGCGCACCTTCTCGAAGTCCCTAAACTGTTCTCTTGGGTTAAACCATGCCCCATTTAGATGAAGATGTTTAATCCAGACTGCAACTATTCACTGTCTACCCTAAAATTTGAGTACTGAATCTCTTTAGTACTGAAGAGATTTCAGTAAAGGTTCCTTTAACCTGTTTGGTTCTCATTAGAGTTTCATCTTTTTCATTTTTATAACTCAAGTGGAGGCAGAATTATCTGGCCAATGGTAAGGAGAAGGAAGAGCCTGGCAAGGAGCAGTGTGGTGGAAAGCCAAGGAGATCTGCAGGTTTTGCAGAAAATAGAAGGGCAGTAAGAAAGGTATCAGGATTGGGCAGTCACAAAAGCAGAAAATGGTAATATTTTTTGCTGAAGTTTTGATAGTCTTCATTCTAAAAAATGAGATGTTATTAAAAAACAAAAAACACTCACACCAAAAAAAAAAAAAAACCAAACCACCAACCCAACAACAACAAAAACCAAAAACCCCTCTATATTCTTCAAGGAACATCTATTAATGAGTTAATGACCAGCTAAAATGGAAACTGACTCTGTGACCTACCCCATCAAATATGCCAGTGGCACACTGATGCTGGGATTTCTTAACTTGATTCTTGACTTAAATGCCCTTTTAACGTGCTCATTAGTGAAATTTTCTAATTAAAAAATGCAAGAGCTAAAAAGACACCCTCTCCTACACAAGTCACATGGAACCAACCTGAACACCTACACGGTTCATTAGCTGAATTGGCAATTTCAGATCCCAGAGCAGTTCTCTTCCACTTCTGTTAATTGAAGGACTTGTAGCAGAAGTAGGCTGTTATCTTTTTTATAGACCTGTCTCAAAAGCCAGAAGTTTTCTATGGAAAAAGTTTGTGCTGCCTAGAATATCGCAGGAAAATAGCATAGAATAATTTGGGCATTTTTAAGAATTGTGAAGGGAAGTATTATGGCAAGATTATCTGTCTGCCTCCTTCCAGACACCCTCTGCCTCCTCCATCTTTCACCCTTTAAAGTCACCACCTGCCATGGTCCCCTGCACAGTAAGCATGTAATTTTCTTTCATACCCTCCTTTGTCTTACTTTTCTTGTGCCATTTTTTCACCCCTCTTCATTTATATGACCCTTCTTCTCATCTGTTTTTCCTTTTCTGTTCAGCAACAAAACAGTGTCCTACAGACACTAGCATCAATCCCACATGCAAGTTATTATATATGATCTGCAAGCATTCTGCATTTAATGGCATTTTCCCCCTGCCCACTTCACACATTACTTCTATAATATGCCAAGTATTGTTAAGTATTTTTCTGCATTTTTTTAATCTGTGTCAGTTTCTGTGTCAGCATCATCACATCTTTTCTAAATGATAGATCTATTTCTAAAATGAACTATAATACCTGTAGGACCACCTTAGTATTGCAACAGTCCTTTCAACCTTTTCCATGTAACTCTCTACATTAGCAACACCAGATTCCTTCTTCAGACTTCTTCTAGCTCCAAAGAGCTGAATACCTAAGTGCTGAATCATCATACATATACACTCTGATCTGCAGCAAAAAACTATCTTCAGACTGCTGCCAGCATCACAAGACAGCCACACACCACAAGACACCAGCAAGCTATTTGCTCTTTTGAGATAATAACGATAATAATAATAAATTGTAAGCATACTATCCAAATTAATTACCATTCAGTCAATAATGAAGATATTGTGGGACCCAGCTACACAATAAGTCACTTAAAACCATGATATGTCAATATTTCTTGTATCTTAAAATGTACAAAATTTCTATTTAAAGATGAAGTTTCTCAGCCACTGGATTTATGAAAAAATAATTTCCTCTGTATGATATGATTTGGTGACATTTTATCAGTTCTACTGTTTGCTCAAGATCTCTTCCTACAGGCATAGAAACTGCATTCTAAAATAGATGTTGGCTTCCCTACTCATGCTAACATGCATTCGTGGTACGGCCTTGTAACAGTATCAAGAATCCAAAACTCAATCATTTACCACTTTTAACTACAGAGGACACACCTTCTTAGTCAGGTTGTGTGATATACTTGAATTACAACATTTTTTTTGCCCTCTGCAAAAAATAAAGCACTTATCAGATAAAAAAGTAAGCTCTCAGAAAGTACCTTCAAAGACCTAAGTATCACATCACTTTATTCCCATAGTTAATGATGCAGATACAATCTGTCCCAATAAAGAACTATTGCTACCTACAATGTTGTTGTACTAACATCTAATGTTTAGGTACAGAGCAGCCTAAAGCTTATTAGCAGCAGATATTCTCTGTGCAAGACAGGGAGGAATTATGCAATTCAAAAAAGCATTCTTTTTCAACTCTTAGTCAGCTAAGGAGACAGCAAGCAAGCACAGGAGTAATCCTGAAATCCTGCCTTCATCTGTAGCCCAAACACAGAAACAGGGATTCAGGAGCCATTGAACCGCACTCAATAGCCAAAACCCAGCTTCAGCCATTTTTTGATTGCAACTTGAGAAAAAAATCACCACTTAAACAACACTTCATAATTAAAAACACTTTCCCAGGCATTAGAAGACTGAGATCCAATGCCTTTCTCAGCCTGAAGGAGCTTAAATCAAAATCTCAGCCTCCTACAAGAGTACTTATCATCAGACAATGCACAAAGTTGAAAGACCTACCTACACTCCTATCATTGAAACTACATATTGCTGAAAATAACTGAAGATGTGTGAAAAAGACAAGTCTGGGTATCTGCACCCTATTTCCAAGATACTTTCTCTAGTATGTATTTGAAGATAAAGCATAGCAAACCTCATTTCTCCTCCTGCTGTGGCAATTTCATACAAAGCAACCACAACTGCACAATAGTGCACATGTTCAACCCCCTCCAAAACTATCACACCCATTAGGACTCATCAAGGATCCCTGCAGAGCAACAGATAGCTTCAAATTCCTCATTGGGCTTAAGTAGGATTTAGGTGCTGTGCTGATCAGATGGAAGCAATTAGAGCAATAAAAATGTGTAAATGTAGCTGTTTCGAAAACTCTCACGTCAAACAGAACTGCTAATGATCTGAGACTGACTTAGAGATCATAAACAACTGATTGGAGGCCTTCAGGATTAGAAGCTTCAATTCAGAAGCTTCCATTTTTTCAAACTGCACAACTAGATCTTAAGCTAAATCCACACAGAGATACCTAGCAGCAGAGTCACTTATTCCCTGATGGTCACATAACTCCTCAAAGTATTACAGCCATTTAACAATGATAAGTATTTGCCTGCCAGTGTATCCTCACAATGCTTCTTTTAGTAAGATATGCTTTAAAAGTTATTGCAATAATTCCCATATTCCTCTTTGTCCTGATACCATGAAATACGTGTCCTCTGTGACAATGACGGTGTATCTTGTTAGGTAGATACCTTCTGTATGAATGCCTGGAGACATTCTCCAGTGAATTAGAAGACGTATTCTAAACACAGCAGAGCAAGGTTTGGGTTATACAGTAGCAACTTTTGTTTAGATGACAGTGGGGCTTTGAAGGTTTGTTTGATGTGCGATAGGCCATTCTTCAAAACCCACTGGAAAAATAGGGAGAATTTTCTAAGGACTGGAAGCACTTTAGCATTGGTTGCAATTTTATTCCATTACTTGCATGTACTTTGACTTCTAAAAACAAGAGTGTGGCTAGCAAAACAAAGGGAAGCCAGAATCAGCCACGTAAGACCCTCTACTACCATTTCACATCAAATCTGTTGAAAATACATCCTGATTAGCTTATCAGAAATGTGACATCGTTCTTGGACATGATTAAGAAAGTTGAACATCTGTCTATCTTTATAGCCAATAGAAGTATTAGCTACTAGAAAAAATGTACTAGCTATTAGTACTAGCTATTAGAAAAATGCTTTCTCTTGTTTAATAAAGATTTATTTAGATTAAAATATCAACATGAAAAATATATCTACTGTTGAGAAAATACCTTAGTCTTCACGAGTTAAGATGACATTGAGAGCCATTGTCAATAAAGGGTCTAAACAGCTATACTCTTCACAACAGTCACCATGAAATTTGAATTACCTTGAAAAGTAAAAGAAACTTTGCTTTTAACCTATCTTCCTACAATTCATTCAACTGTATGCTGAAAATAATTTATATTCCATGTTGTGAATTTCCCTTGCCCATCCAACATTTCAAATCTACATATCTTAATCTATACACTAATGGATTCCTAATTTTCTGGGGTAGTCAACCACACAAAACACTAACACAGGTCATTAAAAGATGTGGAAAACCTAAACAAAGACATAACAATTAATTCTGTGCAAGCAATAGCTTTACCACAAACCTATGAAAAAATATTTATAGCGTTGTTTTTCCAAGCAGGGTGTAATTTAAATAGCTAATTCTTCCACCAGTTTATTTTATGACTGCCACATCTTTCATGTTTTAAAGAAACAGTTCCTAAATGTGTCTGTCTAACTTCCAAGTTTCTTTTGGTTCTTTTTCTTTTACCCAGGATTTAAGGAAATTATTCAATCACTCATTTGGCCTTGTTTCATTCCTGCTTAGTGCCTCTGAAGTTAATTCTCAGTGGTGCTTCATTTATCCTCTGAGACAGAATTTCATTACAATATCCCATGCTACTAAGGGATTGGGATACAGACTCTTCCTCTACACATAGTAAAAAAAATTTACAGGAAAAAATGAAGTATTTAATTACAGCATTTCAGTCCACTCTTTGCTCAAGTGGCATACTAAAGGTCAAATTTAGCAGTGATTTAGCAGTCTTTGTGCTTAGTTTTACAGTGCAACCTATCTGCTCAGCTATTTTACATATATCTATATAGATTTATATAAAAAGGTATTTTAAATGGCATTATCAGTGGGATCCTGAAAAGAAATGCATTCAAAAAATACACTAATTTTGACCTAGGCTTTATATTTTTAATATCACAACTTATTAATTCCTATAAATAATTAGTTTCATAGAAAAATTAAACATATTTAACTATCACTGATTTACTTGCACAGCATCAGAAACTCAGAAGACAGTGTTTTAATTTCTCAGTTCTTATTTATTAAAATTTGAGAGCAAACCTGTCTGGTAATCTGGGCACAAGGTGCTGGTGTCTGCTGATGGAGCAGTCACCAAAGAGATTGAATGGGTCAAGTGATCTATTGCCACAATCTAAAAGCAGTTTATCAAACAGCTGTAGATGAACAAAATTCTGCTGGAATTCCTTTTTCCTCCCAAATCCAAAGACTGCTTCCCAGCAAAGGCTTCTTTGTCATTAATTAACTTCACTGTCAACACGATACATGTGTTGAAAGGGATCAGAATCAAGAGAAACAGCAGTAGTGTGTTCAGTGGTAAGTCCAGAGTGAGGACGCTCCTGCCCAGCACACACACCTGAAGAGCCTCATATTTATAAAGTCCAATCTGACAGTGAAATTGGGAAACCTTGAACCAGTACCACTTCAAAACTTCCTAAAAGGCTAACAAGCTAATTACAGAACTGCCAATTTTATCTCTAGTGAGAGAACTAGTTGTTTGATTCTATTGATTGTTTTCCAGCAAACCCTAGATATGATACATATGTTGTATGCCATATTCAGTAATACAGGTTTTGGAATTAACAACAGCAAAACAAGCAAACCAGTGGCATCCAGCTGTTACCACTACTGTATTCTCTAGCATAGGTATTTTTCACCTAAAGGAGAACAAAACCACTGCCATACAAATGACACTAAGGGAGGTTTCCTTGATGTATAAACTACTGCGTTTCCTAGAAACACTGCCAGGGTATGTTTGCAACAAGTGTGCCTTTAATCTCAGAGGTGTCAATGAAATGGCTTCTAGATTTGTTTTGTGACTTCTGTAATCTGCTAATATTGGCTTCTCTGTTAATAGAAGCTGTAATTTGTCAGGAACCAATTAGCCCAGGAATAATGTCTGTCTCTTTCTCAGCCACCTTCACACAACTGCACAAACAGAAATAGCACCAGAATAGTGTCTGTGACATCTCCTGTATAATATGGATGACATCAGTAAGACTTTCTTCATGTTCATGAAGGAACACAGTTACAATGTTATGTCAGTAAGATTGCTGTCATATTTGAGACTCAATGGACAAAGGGGAGCTTAAAATCACTTGCAAATTATTGAGCAAAGAAGAAACCAGAAGAGTAGCAACATATATAAAATGCCATTTTACTTGGAACAGAAAATATGTTTTTGATTAAACACTGTACAATACGCAATAGAAAAATGTCAGTTTTCCATTTACCAGCTAAAATTCCAGGATCTGAAGCACTTACACTTTGTTCTTTTTAATAGTTTTTTACACAAATGTGTTGATTCATCGTCCCTGGCTGCTCTGTAACATTCACACTTGCTGAAAAATACTTCATTATCTACTGCTAGTAATCAAGGTACTTTCATTTTGATAAGCAATTTGAGGTACCTCATGAAATGTTAACCCCAGCAAAAGAATGAAATGTTTTCTTTTTTATTGCACTGCTTTGAGACTGCCATGGTCTGGAAAGCACCATTAAGACATGCATATGACTTAGTACCAAAGAATCTGAATTACTTTGTTTTTGTTTCCCCAAGCTCAGCGTACTTCCTAGATACATACAAAGGCAGAGAATATTCTTCGACACACAGCATCAATTTCATTGATAGACTTCCAATACAAGCCGATTGCTCCACTGAATTTTTAATTTGTAAGAAAATAATCCCAGAAAGTTTTTTTTTTCTCTCCCAAAAGTGCATTTTCTTTAATAATTCAAATAAATATATACATGTGGTATCTTCCAACTATTTTGTACAGCATTACTATATCCTATCTATGTTTTAACCCATTTGTCAAGCAATTACCAATATTTAAAAATTGGTAATTGAATTTAAAAGCATAACTAACAAAAACAGGGATCAAAAATCCCCTAACTATAAAGAAAATATGACATTTATTTAATAAATCTGTTTGGTACAAATTTGTGATGTTAATGGGAAGTAGTAACCTTTTCTAGTTTGTCCAGACAGTCCACAACTCTTCTTAAAATACACCAAGTTTCTTATACATGGTACACTTTTAATTACAGTAATTCTTACAGCAGGCAAAGTGTCTGAAATTAATAAACTAGTGAAAATAATAATTACTTACAGGTGCTCTACCTTGGATAATTTTTTTTGTATACACAGGATGTTTATCTTGAAGATATTTGGCTACAGGTTGAACTATAAATAATGCATGTTTCTGATTACTTTAATATCCAAGGTGAGGAAAATTTACCTTGAATACAAACATTTTTAGAATTGTGCTCTAGATCTATATACTGAAAAATTAAATCTATCTAGTAATTGTTTCAAATTTACTGGCAATGTCACCATACTTGGAAATTTGGTCAAGAAAACAACAAGAATTGAACTGTGAAAACTGTTTTTGAGAAAATTGTGTTTCCTGAAATTCTGGTAAAACTGTTTAATGATTCCCACTGATTGGCAGCTGTTCAAATGAACAAAAAGATTGTTCTCAAGAAATAGCCCATTTGACCTTTGATTTAGGAAGTGAATTTGTGCAGTTGGTATAACTCAGCTGGAACACTGCTTCAGAAAAACTGCTATTCACAATTTCCTGTGAAATTTGACATGGCTCAAACAAGATCAAAAAACAAGCTTTCATTTCCTTCCCTCTGGTGACAAGCCTCATCTATATATCTTGAGAACAGATCTGACTTGTCTCATGCTTCATGGATGTTTCTGTGTGTGTATTTCTGTATGGTAAACAACTGTTCTATCTAATTAAAATCTTTTCAGTTTCAAAGGGAAGTCAAAATATCTCTAAGCCAAAAAAACATTTAAAATTCATTGGAATATTTTTTTTTTAATTCTAGCAAACAATGTAAACTCAAAAAAACCCAAAAAGTCTATATACCCTACACCAAAGAAACGGGGGAAAAAAAAAAGAAAATCTAGAAAATGCAAGAAAAATTCAGAATGACATCATGAAAAATTCCAAATTTTATATGAAAAAGTGTATCGAGGCATTCTAACAGTGACCTCTTTTTTGTTGTTATTCTTTTTGGTTGGGGTTTTTTGTTTGTTTGTTTGTTAGAAAATGGAGGTTTTGTCAGCTCTCTCAAAAAATTCTATCTTTTGAGAAATGTAGCTTGGCTAACAAGCAGTACCAAGCAAAATCTAGGGTTTTTTTTTTGCACTGAGTCATGTCTGGTCTTCATGTAAAGAATTTCTGGCTCTTGGTTGCATTCGTGGCAGGGTGACTATCAGAAATGCAATCATCACAGTCATAATTAACAGGCAAGTTACCTGGCAGTCTGTTAGAAGAGACAACAGAAAGTGAATGAGCCTCATCATTAAGCAATAGTTTTATTCTGGAAAGACTTTGTTGTCACTGTTGTGATACCACTGTTAATTGTCCTCAAATGTGTGTGAGTGTTTCAGCAGATATCTCCTATACTCTACAAACACAGACATATCTTTTTACACACACAAAAAAAATTGACTTAAAAACCATATAATTGATTTACAAATTACACACTAACATCTAGATCATAAGTCCCTAACTTAAAGATTGGGTCTTAATAATTCATTCTTGCAGGATTTCACCAAAAATATAATTTCCAAACATTACTGGAAAAAAGAATGTGCTGAAATACAAAATAAAAGTGTCTCTTTTTCCCTTCAGAGTCCTTTAACTCATCTTTGTTAAAGTTCTTTCAATGCTTGTTAATTAATTGCTGTGATTGAGGTCAAGTTTGAAGATGATATAAGGTTAATTTCAGACTCTCTCGAGTTCAGACTAAGAAACTCATTACTGTTACTGATGCTTGAGTGTCGAGTTAGGTAGGCCTATAATATGTCAGGCCTCTCAATGATATTGACCTTTCCGTAAAGAAGTATTGCCTTGGCCTGTGTCATAGAGGTCTCTTCCTAGTACCTTTTTAATTTCTTTGGTTATGTTGCCAGATTATAAATTACAAGTGAGAGCTCAGGGTTTCTAATTAGTCTGATGTTCTTCAAGGAGGCTAAGGAATATAATGTAGTAACACATGTAACTAGCCACCACCCAAAGTGCTCTTAGCAGAAAATCAATTAAAAAGAAAATGAAAAGAGAAAAATTGCTGTGTGCTTACTCCATGCTCCCGATCAACTGGTTTAGTAGAAATTACACGATTATTACTGGCCAATAGTCAGACTAATCTTACAGATTGTAAGATAAGTTTATTCTTGTTAAGTTTATTATAAGGAAGGTTCATACTTAATTTATAATCTGTGCTTTTATTATAAATATTTAATAGCAATTCTGAAATGATTACACACTGCCCTACATCCACTACTTACAAAGTGACAAATAGTAAGAGCAATCACTTCTGACATCTTCCATAAAAGAGTTGGAAAGAAAAGTTACACAAGGCATTGATTCCCTTGAAAATCATATCCCATTCCTAAGTTGCATTTGTTAAAATAAACAGTTTTCTGTATTTCCTCTACCAGAAATAGAGGAACGAGTTGAATTATAGACGAGGAGGGAAGACAGAAGTACACAAGAAATGAAAACCACACATGGTCTGAGCTGTTACATCACTACCTGCAGGTGTTCACCATGTGAATGTGGTTTGCACTGATGTGTCTGAACGACCTTTAAACTCAACAACTCGGCTAGCAACAGCCATCTGCAATCACTGAGGTCAGCAGAAACTCCCTAGGTGCGGGAAACTATTCAGCTACCTTCAACTAAGTCCACAGTATAATTACACCACTGTGTATCACAGTCCCATGGCAAAGTCCCTTTGCATATATCAACATAATGGGCAGTCATACCTTATTAGGTACGACCAGCTATGAATAGCTGTAGAGCAGGCAAACCATAAACAAATTTTAAAAACTGGATTTAGCCAGTTAAATCTATCAGGTCTTTAGGCACTGTTATGGTCTGAGTTAAAACTGCTTCAGAAACAAGGGCCTCAGTATCTCATCTGAAAACCTATGTGGCCATATATAGAGACATATAAAGCACTATCAAAAGCAAACTCTAATAGAAAGTAAACAGTGACAATGCAAACTGCAGTTTATGCTCTTGATGGGTATTTCAATATAGTGCTTTTGTGGGTCAAGTCCTCTGCGGTTTGTGTAAAGAATGTATCTCTTTTTATTTGAATTTTCAGTCATCACACAAGACACTAAACAGTCCCTAAAACCATCAGTGACATTCTCTCTTTAACCTGGACTTTGTTTCCCTCTGATTCTGTCAAATTTCAAGGTTATACAAGCAGACTCACCGTATTTTCCCAGAAAGTGATCTGAAACACCCGAACTTTATTTCCATGAAATTCTTGTAGACAGGGTCAGCAAAATACCCAAAAACATATGTTGAATATGGAAAACATTTTAATCTTACTGAGAAGACTTTTGACACTAGCAGCAGAGCTGAAGAAAATCCTTGAAAAGAGTCAAATTTCCTCAATAAATGTAGGGTCCAGGCATAAACAGCATAATAATGGCAAATAATTCAGACTTTCCATTCCAAGATAATTAATTTCTTTAACATTATTTCTAATCTGGTCAGACATTCAAGAGGAAACTGTCTTGATTCCAGAAAAACTGAGTGGCAGAGTTTAAACAAAATATCCCAAACTCCTCCTCTAGATTATAGTTTGCTTGCTTAAAAGGAATTTAAGTCCCAAGCTCCACATTTCTATAATTTTTGTTGAGACTATTTTGGAAATTAAGTAAATTAATGATTCCAGCACTGGTTATACACTTGATACTGTCAAAAAAAAAAAAAAAAAAGGTATGGAAAACTATTCACAGACGCCCGGAAATATTTGATTGAAAGCTTGTAAGAAAATATAAGTCTTCACATACAGACTGTATATATACAAACACAACATGCATAACATAACCAACATAAACATCAAGAAATAAATAAGTTTAAGCCCAAGTTGAAATATCTTGTCTTTACTACGCTGACGGCTTTACACTGATGGCTACGTTTCTTTCCAAAATTTACACTGGCTACAAACAATGAACTCAAATGTTAATAAAACATCAAAATAAAAAGGAATTATATCTAAGATCCTAATCACTGTTCACATTCTTTTGCCTTGAATTTTAGTCTGTTTAGACAAACCACTGCATATTGGAGAATCTCTTAAATTTTCCTTTTCCAACATGCAAGTGTATAAAGAGAAAATATAAACAGAGAACTTTTTAGAAGGCATGCGTGAAGGCCATTCTATAATAGAGCTTCAGCATCAGTAAGATGCTTCAGAATCACTAAAAATTTTATTTCACTACATGAATTCACTGCGTGAATAAATGAGATTTGGGATGCCTGTGACATTTCATGGGAAAAAAAAAAANAAAAATAAAAAATAAAAAAATAAAAAAATAAAAAAAGCTTGTGTTGTGTCTGATTTGGGGGTTTTTGTTTACAACATCACCTTAAACAGACTTCAAATATGTGTCTTCGTATTTAAATCAATACAATTTTTCTTAATATTTGTCTGCCTCAATGAAGACTTGCATTAGCGGGATACATTTTATGTTACACAGGAATATCAGAAGCATCATCTGGTTTTACTGCCCTGCAACATTAAGGTATACATCTAGAAAAGGTCTTGCTAATGAATGTTTAGGGACCCATTACACAACTTGTATACAGAAAACGATCCTTCTTACAGCTGTATCAGGAACTTCACACGGATGATTTGTCTGAACAAGGATTACTTATATGAGTTAAATGTCTTCAGTTTACTATAACTAGCATTTCTAAAGATTATCTTTTTATTTAATTACTTTTTAAAGTATTAATTAGTTCCAGCATACAAAATCACCATGGAATGAAATATTCTCCTACAAGCAGTTTTACAGCCCAAAGAACCAATTTGGATCAGGCTGGTTTCCATTTCAAATGTGATTACTCTGTAGCTTTACTGCAAATTGTTACTTTGCAACAACAATGATGAAGGTTTGAGCTTCTTTTGAAGCGTGGTTGTGAAAAAAGAACCCAAGAGAGACTGTTCACAGCTTGCTGGCATCTTTTTATTTGCTCACCATTTTGAGAAGCAGGTAGAGGTAAGGGGGACTGACTGGTTGCTGTAAAGTTCTGAGGGATAGGAAGAACGGAACAGCAAGCTCAATTCTGTCTGCCAAAATTTGTCAAAACCCTTATCTGTATACACACAACTTCATGGTAGCTTCACTACCTTTCAAGGGCAGGATGGCAACACCAGTTCTGCCTCTAGTTGAATAGCTTGGCCTTCAACCCTGCCACCACCCTGCGACCACATTTCTTAGTGCCTGGCTAGTGCTGTACCAATAGATAAATTTCTGTCACTAAGCAGAGACAAACCAGACATCTCAAAGAAGCCACAGACCATCCAATTTAACAAATTGGTACTTCTTAGGACAATGTTTTAGGTTACATCTTTACAGACATGCTTTCCAGATATCCCTTAGCTTCAGCCAAGCCTTCTCTATGGAAATATGAAAGCAGTTGAGCAACTTCCTTTTCTTATGGATGGCAATTGCCTCTGCTTCCTCTCTCTACCAACCAGGCTGAGCAAGGTAGGGCTCATCTATTCCCTAATTCTTTCCTGACTCCTACCGTTCCTCAGAAATTTTTATATACCTCCTCCTGACAACAACATGTTGCATTCAGTGGAAGCATTTGTATGTTTAATTTAAACACATAAATAAAACTGCCTTTTCAGGATTCAGATCCAAGATCTCACCTGAAGAAAACCCCAGCAGTTTTACAGAATATGAAGTTAGATCCTGTACACCAATTCACTATTATGAATTGTTCCCAAGAGAAACCATATGCATCCAGGTTCTACTTTTGCAGCTGATTAACAGCAACAACACAACACTGTTCTGGTTTCATTATCACCTTTTGTCCCAGACACATTCCCATGCTGAAAAAGTAGTAAGATGACAATCCAAAGTATGGCTTTGACCTTTTCTTCATTTTTAGCTTTAATATCATAGCGTCCAATAGTAATGGAAGCCACCTTATTTATTTTTCACTGGAAACATTCAGGAAGCAGGCTGGGAGCAGTTAATTTTTCTTGTAACAGGATTTCATTCCCAGACAGTATCTTCACCTGTGATATCCGTTGCTGATAGTTGTTGACATTGAATTGACGCTGCTACCAAAAGGATTCATCTAGCTCTCAACCTGCTCTCTGCCACAGGGGTTGATGAGGAAGGCTGAAAATCAGAAGCACTATCCTGCCATGCATTCTGCAACATGGACTTCTCTGCCTGAGAGCAACTACTGTGCTAAAGAAATTTAAAATGTGGATCTGATTTTTATGAGGCATGAAAAGAAACTCTTTTGTAACATATTAAAGTGGTCCCATAACCTGCTTCTGTTAAGGGCAATGCACATCAACACATCGTACATAAATGATTTGATATTTTTTGTGAACTGTTTTGTAAATTGCCTTAAATATATTATGATTGATAGCACAACTGCACAATGGAATTTTTTTTTAGACAACATTAAACCAAAGATATATTCTCAAATACAAAAGTCTATGTCTCAACTGTGAAAGCCTATAAAGCTATTTTTAAATATCCATAATTTGGTAGAAATTCTGAAGGGCTGTGCTCCAATTTAATCAAGGTCTAACTGAGGATGTGAGGCACTGAGAATTGCAACAAAAATAGCAGAGGTTTAAGGATAGGAATAGGAAGAATATCCACTAGCCCCAATCCAATCATGCAGAAGTACAGCATAAAGACAATCCTGCCTTATGGGACCTCCTCCTAGCAATCAATGATCAGCGTCTAAGAACATACCTGTGTGGTACAGGTTGCCTGAAGAGGCTGTGTTGTCTCCATTCTTGGAGAAGCTCACAAAAGCCATCTGGACACAATCCTGGGCAACCAGCTATAGGCGACCCTGCTTGAGAGGGGAGTTGGACCAGGTTACCTCTATAGGTGCCTTCCAACTTCAACCATTCTTTGGAATATGTGGAGGCCTTAGTTTTGACGTATACACATATGCAGATTAGACACTGTTATTTGGTTACAAATTACATCCATTGACTTTGTAGTTTCCAGGCTCCTTGGAAAACTTCACTTTTTTAAATTTTTTGAACTTTTTAAACAGAAATCCAAGACAAGAGACACCTTAGAAACAGAAACTAACACATCCTGTATTTAGAATTAAAAACGTATAGAGGGTGCTGGTGAAAACTGGATGTAGTAGAAAAACAGAATTTTAGTACATTTGATAATAACAGCTACCCAACTGTAATAGTTTGATTTCAGTAGAGGAAAATCATTCTATTATCTATTATCACAGATAATATGTTAATATGATAATAGTTTCCCAATCATGTTTGTCATCAGTTGAGAAACAAAGGGTACAGAAAGAAGGTGTTCTCACTGCATTAAAAGAACTTAAATGAAAAAGAATTAACCTTAACTGTACTAGAAAATACAGGTAATTTTGAGCATTATTTTCTGTCAGTACAGCACAGTCTGCCATTCTTATTTTCAGATCCAGCTGTAAAACTAACTGTACCAAATACAGGGTGCTGCAGAATGGCTATCATGTTCTGGTTTTATACTTAGCTACCGATAAAGCTTTCCAAAAAGAAAGTAATCAAAACTGTGAAAAGAGAAAAGCATTTTCCTAAAATTGCAATATTTGAGGAGACATAGGGAATACAATCACTAATCAGCAATACTTCTAATGAATGTGTATGCTCTTTTGAATCATTTCACCATGTAGTGTTATAACTAAGTTTTTAAGTCCAGAAATATATCTTCTTTGATGTTAGTGTAAATTAGAGGGTAGAAAAAGATGTTTTTAAAGATGTTATGTTAAGTGTTGTTATTTATTATAAATACAGCCTCTCCTTGGAAACATTAAATTTTAGTCACCCTCTCTTTCCATTACATTCCTTCTAGGATCCAAAGGGTTCAGCAATGAAATACAAAAATGATTTGAGGCATGAGAATAATTCCACCATATGAAACGAGCATGTTAAGATGGAGATATTTTTAGATGAGACAAATAAGAGGAGACATACTAGAACTTTATAGAGTAATGAATGTTATAAAAAAGACAAATGAAGTAGAGGTGCTCCTATTTGTCATGTCTCATAACAGAGGAAGAATGGTTACCTCAATGAACCTGAAAGGCAACAAAACTGAACAGCTAAAGAAACTGAAAATCTGGCTTCCATTCCCAATTTTATTTAGCAAGACAAAAGCAGAATTTTAAAACTGAACTTTTTTCCAAATAAAAATTGAAATATTTCACTGAGAAGAAATCAAAATGTTTTCATGAAAGAACTTTTTACCTGGAATTTTCCTAAACAAAACTTAAACACTTACATCACCAAATATATAAAATTTGATGCAACTGAATTTTCCTAAGGAAAATAGTTACAAACTGTTTTTTAATTCTAGATAGAAAAAACTATTTTCACTATGTAACATTACAATAAAAAAAAAAGTATGTAAGAGTGAAATAGCTTTTTGGATTAGTTATAAACACAGTGGTTCTGTGTAAGAAAACAACAAGGCTTCTTAAATCTTTCTTAGCTGGGTTTGGTAATCAGATTAACTAGAACATTGAACTAATACTACTAGCTATTATTTTAGCTTATGTACATCTGAATTCACAGCTCCTACATGTTGTGCTGTTGTGATTATTTTTTTTCCCCAGAGAGATAGAATTCGTTTTATAGTAAGGAAAAAAGTGCAAGATAGTACAAAATGCTACATGGTGAGAGGAAAGGTAAGATACCATAAAGGTGATTAAAATTCAAGCTGTATAACTAATTCACTAAACCTAACTTTCCATGCTTACATCAAGCTTACTATTAAATTAAGAAAGAGAGAAAATGAAAAATTATATATGGCATAATGCAACTTCACAGTGTTTAGACTGCCTTAACGTTTTCTCTGTGAAAAACACAAAATAAATAAAAATAAAAATCTACACATTCACATCTATTTCTCTTCTTCAGTGCAAAAACTTAATTTATTTCAAACTATCCAAGTGAAATGCCTTGTTTATTCAGCTCTTTACCAACTCTTTACCAAGTTTTCACTAAAGATTATTTTTAGATGGTCAAAATAAACTGGAATTGTTTTATTTTGAGTCAAAGGAAAAACATTCCCTTGGCCAATAAATTATTTTTACCAACTGTTTCAACGGTGTACCCAAAGCTACAGTGTTCTTCCACAACAAATTTCTAATGCTCTCTAGCCCCTGTTTAATGGTGTCATTAACAGCATGTTATGCCTTTAACTAAGAGTGGCTCCACTTTGTTTTGACTATCCTGTCATTATTAATTCATTTGGAAACTGCTGTAATACTACTGATCATAATGAATTAATTTTATATTAATGTGCATGTCATATTCATTATCATGGGGATTTCCACTATAATTTTGCCTCAATGAAAATAAAACTAATTGCAAAAACAATTTGTTTAGTGTGATAATACATTAGAAAGGAATAACCTGCCTGTTTTCTTGCAGCACTAAGGGGCATAGGTAGTGTGTCCCTCCACAGATTTCTTCTGAAGTGTTTTTCTTAATCACATTTGAACTACTCTGGCAACCTACACATTAAAGTTTGCTTCTGCAGAAGGACCTAGCACAAGCATCGAGTCCCTTATGAAGTCCTATTGACTTCAACGGGGCAACTTTCATGCATGAAATTCCAGCACAGAATTTTTTTCCTTACGTAGGCCAGACTGATTTTTTTCTACAGAATCATGGCCTCCTAATGATTACTGGTACTCAGAGAGTGTGGTCTTGCCTACAGCTTTTCCTTGTGCTTTCTAATTTGACACCACTGACACCAATGAAAGAAGAAAGAAACATTACTGAAATCATGCCATGTATTAAGAAGAAGTTAACCTTGCACCTGGCAAAGCCCTGCTGCCACAGCTAAGTATGGGACACATAGCTGCCCAATAACACACGCTATCTTTGTACCCTCTCCCCTTCACACAGAAACCTAGAAAGTCTTTTGTTAGGAGGAATGTCTAGAGATCTCCAGCCCAACAACCTGCCTCTCCTTCAAAGGCAGAGCATATTGCTCAGCATCTTGCAGAGTTAAGTTCTGAAGTTCTCCAAGTATGGAGAATCCATATCCTTTCTGGTTGTCTGTTCCAGGGCTTAGCTATTTGCAGTTTTCTGGCAAAGAAGTCCTATTCTTACAAACAGGATGATTGTTACACTTTCAGTTACTTTCATTTGATACAAAAATTCAACACAAAAACACAGAAAGGACCATTTTGCTTTGTTCTCCAAGCGGCTTTTTAACATTTGTTTTGCAACAAGATAAATTCAGCAGGAAGTTTTCCTACAGTTTGACTGTCAGGCCATTACCTAATCCCAGTGTTGTGGTCCCACATCTATGCTAAAAACTTCTTTGCCAATGGGCAAGCTTGATATGGTCTAGATTTTCCATTCAGATAAAAGAACTCAAAAGTATGAGTACTTATCCTGACCTTGTCTGATCTGCTTGTGAAACACAGATTCTTCATGGCCAGAATATCTATGGGATAATTGAGTCCAACAAGACACACAAAAAAGCCTTACAATATTGGCCACTTAGAGCATGCCCTGAAGTGCCTCATCGGCACGTTTCTTAAATACCCCCAGGGATGGTGACTCAACCACCTACCATAGTCATTTCACCAAGAATGAAAAGCACCTCTGCTTCTTAGTGCAAAGTGATGCTTTTATGTAAGAGTGATTCTTATTTAACCTCTGGCTAACAAAACTATTTATTATCAATGTAACCTCAAAAAATAAATGAAAATAATCAAGGAGTTGAACAAGTCAGTACCCACCCCCAACCATACCCAATGATGTATTTCACACACAGCCTAATATATGGTTGACACACTCTCAGTCTCCTTAGTTCTACAGTAAAGTCATTTTTAATCCCAACATAAACCATCCCGTACTGCATACAAGCAATTACTCACATTCAAGGGCCTGACCTCTACTGTGTCAGAGCATGCATCTTTGACTGCAACTTTCTAAACTGTTTTAGAGGAACCTTGGTATTCAGGAAGCATAAACCAGGATTGCGTGGCAAAAGAGAGTTCTACCTCATGGAAGATTTTGGTGAGTTTTTGGGTAGAAAGCTGAGCCAATGCCTGGGCCTGTGGCTGCCCCCATCCAAATTCCTTGCTCACAGCATACAGTGTGAACATTCATACAACTCAAAGAAAGGCCAGGTATTATAAATATTAAACACCTTTATTAAAAAAAAAAAAAAAAAAAATCTTAGCTCTTTCACAAGACAGATTGTAAGATGTTGAAGCCTCGCAGTAAAGGAGTGGGTTTGGCTCATTCTTTGATCTCTGGTACAACTCAAAATCCTTCAGCTGAGACTGTGTAAATTGATCTATTTCCGATTACAATTTGAGAGCATCCCTACAACAGGTTACAGTGAGAGGTCTGTTTCTTCTACTCTTTCCTAATGCAATTATTCCCTTCAGGCTTTCAGTTTTTGCATAGCTTAGAGATAGTCCATTCACAACCCACATCAGGAAGGGCAGCTTGCACTCACCATGGAAGGCGGTTGTCTCCCAGCCTTGGGCTGCCAGTAGATTTCAGAAGCTAAGAACATGGATAGCATACAAGACTACAAGCATACAAGCTTTTGGATTTGGCACTTAGGCAAGTACTTAATACTTCAAAATATTAATATATGACATTAAAAATATTTACTATTCCAAAATAGGATTTCCTTCAATTTCAAAACAAAATATGAATATTTCAGAGTATCACCATAAAATAAAAGCTTTGCAGCTTCAGTTCAAGTGGCCCACAGAAGATGCTTCTCCAGAGCTACAGCCTCTGGAAGTCTGTGGTCATTCACTGGCTATCTGCCTTGTGCAGATGAGGGCTTACAAAAGGGACCAGGGGAAAATCAGGCAAGTTTATGACAGGGGCTCATGCATGTTTCCTCCAGGTCTATCTGTGTGCTGTCCATATATCATGAGAAATCAATAGCCTTTTTAAGACTGAGATTTCAGTGTGTAGACAAACTCAGGTTAAACAACTGTCTCTTTATGCTTTTCCTAGCAGGTACTGAGAAGAATTACTACAACCTGGTATATTACAACCAGAAGATACCTTCCGAGTCAGGACCCTAAAAATGCCCAGCTAACTGCAGAAATCTCCACAACAGGGTTTGATACAACTTTCCAAATACTAGGCATAATTAAGTATTAGACCAACTTATCAAAGGAACTAGTATGTTAATTAGTACCTGGATACTGATTTGCTTTTCAAAGCAATGAATGGATGGGTTTCTAAAGGATAAACTGAATTTTTACCACAAGTAGCTGGATCCAACTGAAAAGATGATTGCTCAATTCACAGAGAAAAATTATATGACTTACATTATGGTCAGACCAAATCTTCAAAGAGGTTTCTTTTTCTCTAAAAAAAAAAAATAAATCAATAATTCTATTGGCCTCTGAGGCAAACAATAAAAGTGCATGAGAAAGACAAACACCTCTTTAACTTTTGAATGATATATTTTAAGAATTATTATATCTTCAGGTGAATGCCTTTGTGAAGATTTATTGTGCAGGTTCTGAAGACGTTTATTAGAAGGGGGAAAAAATTAAGATGAAGTTGGGGAAAAGAGACATTTGGAGGTCTTTGACAAGAAAATCCCCCAAATAGAAAAAAAAATAATAAAAAAGCAAACCACAAATTAAAAAAAAGCTGTGAAAGTTCTTGTATAGCTCTTTTCAAGGAGCTAAGAAACTCAGCCCCCCAAACAACTGTCAATTTTTAATTTAATCCTCAGAGTTGATATCATAAAATTCTGTAATAGCAGCCCAAAAGCCTGTGTTGTATTAATCACAGTAAGCTTAGGTCAAAATAAGATGGGTTGGATTAAGTGTCAAAATCAAGAGCACTATCTCTATTGAATGTTCAAGGTGCTTTTGTTTAAACAGTATACTCAAAGTCTTCCTTTTCCCAGAAAAGAAAGTATTACAGAATTTCTTTCAGTACTTTACCACTTACAATTCAATTTAGCTGCAGCTTGTTGAGGGAGGCATAATTACACTATACTATCCACTATTGTTTTTGTCTTGTACCTGATGTTTCCTGGATAAATTCATGTCACACAATCTGTAGCAAATCCAATTAATACTCAAAGGACAGAAAAAGAATGTTTAGTCATCAAATACATTCAAAAACAGTCCAGTGCAGTAGCTGTGTATTTTTAATATTAAAATTCCTTTGTTGCATTCTCTTGTTCTCCTCTCTTATCACTGTGTGTACCAAGCCTGTAAGGAAAATGTGGCACAGTCTGATAAATTCTAAGATGTAAAATATTAAAAATTACTTTTGTCAGCTATATTATATTTCTCAAGTCTTACCCAGCAAAGAATGAACACAGCCCCACAGGAATCCTTTCTGGTGACTGAGGTTGAGGAGATGAGTGCACAGCATGTCTCATACTCAACCATTCTTTCAGCAGTGGCAAGTGATACAACTGTGATCCATTTTTCTGTGATGTTTTGAATCCAAGGTCCTAAAGAAAGCTTGTCATGGATAATGCTCACAAACTCCAGCAGAATCCCAGGCTGATCTCAGCCTGACTTCACTCTCATATCAAGACCTAGAATTCTAAACTTCTGTTCCTTAACAAATGCCCTAGGGCTTGTCTCAAGAGACAGAATTCAGTGGAATTGATTTTAAATGTTGGGATTTCATTTGTTTGTTAATGAGTTCAAGACTCACTAAGAATACCAATTCTAACTCAGTCAAAATACAATTTAAATTTACACAATAATGGTCAAAGGTTTTGTAAAACACGCTTATATATATTGTGTGAAGGTGTGTAAAATACACCTTCACACAATATATGTGGACTTGAACCTTACTCCAGAGCCAGGGACTTGTGTTTTGACTTTTAATGTCTTCAGCAAATCCATTTTTCTACCTGCAGGCAGCCTTCACTTAATTCCATGTCCTCCATGGTGATTTATGATGCCTGCTAACGAGATCAAGAAAATAAACACTGGGGAGCTTGAATCCAGATGGTATCTCAGCTCAAACTCATAATGCTCTGCCGTCTTCAGGGTACTACTCTGTTTCTCTTTAAATTTTGCTGGTATGATTGTATGTTTGGATTTACACTCTGTGCTTGTCTGTGCTCTTTATTTCCTCATATTGATCAAAGGAAAAAAGAGGGAAAACCAAAACAAAGGCTCCACCTCACTAAAAACCACACTGTCAGACACCTCTAATGAATACAATGTACTCTCATCACTGGGTTAGAGAATTCCTGCATTCAGCAGTACAAAACTGAAGAAGGATCTTAGCAATAGGTGCTGATAGAGCTAGCTATTGTACAAACCAGTTTGTAAAAACAATTTGAAACTGATTAATATTTGTAGTGCTGTGTGGCCAAAAAAAAAAAAAAAAACACGTTAGAAGTTAGAAGTTATTCATCCAAAACTGAAAAAAACCCCAAACACAAAACAATTCAAAACAGGTTACAGATTATTTCTACAATGCAGCCAGAATAAAAACTATGCATTTGGTCCAAACTCAGGACCAGCCAATATAATCATCATTCACTAATGCTGGCCTAATCACTGCAGTACATTCCATCTTGAGTCATCTCAATCATTGAAATGGGCAAGCAGAGCCCAGAAGAGTAATGCAAATCTGTTTCCACAGATCAAGGATAGGCTTCAGAACAAAACTAGAAATAGACATACATCAGGGATAAGAAACCATTGAAGAGAAACAAGGAGGTGAAGGTAAAAGATCAAGACTCATGAAACAGAGGTCATCAGAGCTGCCTCAGCTCCAATGGGATAGCTGAAGAATTCAGCAGAGTCCTTTTCACCTGGGCAATGAATGCACATACAAGTCTGAAGTTCTTAGTAGTACACTATTCATCATCAACAAGGCAGTGGTGGTGAAACCCTCCTTTTTGGAAATTAAATATTAAATTTTCTGCCTTGCAGAGGCCGAGTTTTTAATATACAAATTGCCAGAGACTTTATGATTTGCACATCGTGAAATGATGATTTCAACATCTAGCAAATTTTAAAGGCTAATATCCTGACATTAATTAATGTATGTTATGGATGTTCACATTAAACACAGATTCTGAGTAGCTTGGTTTATGGAGAAGCTGGGTTGCACAGGCAATATATAAGAGCCTTCTAAAACCAGGCTGAATTATTGATTCTATCACATGTATTGTCATGTTCTTCTCATTAACAATTTTGGGTATTCTATATTATGGTAAGGGGGAAAGCTATGTAAGCACTAAAAAAATATGAGCATTTGGGACTTGAAGTCCAGATATGTCAAGTGTGTTCAAATCTCTTAAAACACACAGTGTTTGAAATGTTTGAGAACTGCCTAGTTTTTGTTACTGATCAAAAAAAAATATGAAATAAACAGAATAAAAACGCATTTTAGAGGAGAGACATTTTTGGTCTAAAATGAGCCGGGACAAATCAATCACACTTAACTCATGCTTGCTGATGGCTTCTTATGGTTCAAAATTTCAGCCTGTATTTTTAAAAAATAAATAATTTTTAAAAAAGTATTAGAGTTGTGGAAAAATTATTATCAAATCACATGAAGTTATAAAAGCAATGTCTACATGGGACTGCAGACATCTTCTGCAGCCAACTTAAGACAGCTGGGATGAAAACCAGTACTTCCTGGACTATTTTATTTCAGATCATTTCTTGTTTGTTATGCATCACAGATAGACTACACCAAAAGTACAGACACACATTCTTTAACACAGGCTTTTCTTCTTCATAGTTAAACTGTTGTTTTATACTTAAAATCTCTATACAAAAAATCATCATGTTCTATACAAAATCTCACCATGAATGTGCTACTCTGCAAACTGCCCCTTTCCTAACATACTTGAAAATGACAACATAACTTGTCACTCTAGGTCAGGGGAAGATAATGGTCTTAACTCAATCTAATAGAAAATGCCATATCCTTAGATGCTATTCATAGTTCCTGTTTGGGAAGGGACTACTGCTTCTTTCACCTTCTAATTTCAGCAGCCACTACAACATAAGCTAGGCCAAAAGGATGGAATATCAGCACATCATAAATTGTATTGCAGACCACCTTGACGCCCCCACCAATATCCAGGTTCACTGCAGCAGTGAGGCTTATTTTGTGGCTTAGACACATGGTAATGCAGTGATTAGAGTCAGAGTGTAACTTCAAGTTTTGTTTCCAATGAAGGGAATTGTGATTTTTATTTTTAAAACTAGGGAAAAAAGAGCATTTTGATGTGACTGTATGTCTCAGGGATCTATAGCCCTAAATACATGCACACTGAGCTTCTGTTCCAACCCAATCCTGAGAGTTCACCTCAATCCAGCTGTCTGGATTAAGTTAAGCTTCAAGAACTGATTTGAGCTCATATGGTAGTGCTATACTCCTCACAAAAATCTTTAGTAAGTAACCTCTCTTCTTAGGGTTTAAGGTTCGTGCAGTCAGTCTTATGGGTGGAATTTGAGTGAGAAACATTATTTCCTATTTCAGCCTCTTCAGTATTTTTTCCTATTTCAGCCTCTTGTTTCCTATAATGGAAAGTTTGTCCTAAAACTATTATCTAGTGACTAAAAGTCACATACAAAGTGACACCTTTTGTAATTTTTCCCCTGGACAAATAATTTTTCACTCCTTTCCTTTTCAGTCCACAAACAACTGGTTCATTCTTTCACTTTGTACCAGTTTGATCTTTTTGTGGCTTATGATCATAGGTAACAGGAAATTAAATTGAAAGAGAGTATCTTTTTGTACATTGGTGACTGAGATATTCTGATGATGTGAATCCAGCTAAAAATAGTAAGATTAGACTCAACTGACTGACTAGATCAAATAGTACACTTTATTTTCTATTTCTGTTGTAACAATAGGCATGGGATTAGGAAATCTTAAAGGAAAGAAAAAAAGAAAAAAAAAAATCACCATGTTAATCACCAAAGCCTTACAGTAATCCCCAGGGCTGATTAGCTTTCAGTCTCTTTCTGAATCATTTGACTTCTTCTAATAAGATTAAGCCAGGCTTTTTTTCTTCTCATCATCATTCAAAAGGTCATATTGACTATTCACCTCTCTAACACTGTAATTCACAGTGACTTTAAATGAGTCGTGGAACCAGCTTTAGATAAATCACACCAACGACATCTGAACCACATGCAAGCAAATTATTGCAAACTATGTGAGTGGTCACGTTAGTGTCACTTGTTAGGACCCAATTCTAATCTCCCACCCATGTGAACTCACGACTTGTCTAACTCATGACTGAACACAGTTTTCCTTACTAATGAGAACTAGTACTTTAAAATATGCAAAAGTAAAAGATTACCATTTCCAATCCCTTAACCCTGTCACACCCAAATTACCATTGCTTGTCCCACTAACTCAAATACAGCACCTTAGATGTCAGTGACAAAAACAGATAGCTTGCCCAGCTAAAAATTGTCTAGGCTCTGTAGCTCCTGATTCCTATGATGAGGACAACTCTGCTGAATGTGAGCTTTCACAACTCAGTGACGGGCATTTCTATAAATGCCCCTTTAAATATTCTTGGGTTGGTCACTTCATTTAATTGATGTCCATGCACTTTTTGTTATGTGACCTTTTAGGTGGAATGCAAACCTTTTTTCTTTTCTTAAAAAAGAAAAAGAAAACAACTCCAACTGCACCTCAGTTGGAGACTACTGAAATAATTTGAAACTCACTTTTTGTTTTCTGTTTGTCTTTTTTCTTAATAGCAATGCATAGACTTCTATTAACTAGTCCTAGCCAGCCAAGGTCTTGGAAAGCAAGATATGACTGCCAAAACTAAAATGATAAGATTCATTGAATGAAGTTTATGAATGAGACTGTACCACAGCCTCTGTGAAAGCAAATTTAGAAGGGAGCAACAAAATCTTGTCAAGGTCTCTGACACAGCAAACATTTTACAGTCTTCAGCTACTGTATGAAAAGAAGATGCACATAAGACACCATCCATGGCCTGTTTAACTCAATTAAAAAGCTGTATTTTATTCAGTAGCCATCAGCTCTAGGCAACTGAGGAAAGGCCCCATTCACTGTACTGTCGGCTACACAAGTGGAACTGTTCACATGCACTAAGTACTCATGCACCGACATCTTTATAGGATGAAGCCCAGCTCTGCTGAATATTACCAAACCAAGCTTAAAAAATCACTTGCAGGAACACTTGAAAAATAAGAAAAAGAATCCCAAACATAAACATATCAAACGAGTCCCAGTGTCAGTCGTGTAAGCAAAAAACAGCCACAGCTGTACTACTACTGTGGAGTTTTACCAATAAACATACAACACTGGCTTTACTCATTATAATGGATTGAAAATTGACCTTTTCCATGTTATTTTAATTGCCATTTAAAAAATGGAAGATTCTTTCAGTGCTTTGATCACAATCACACAATCAAAACCTCTACCCCTGTGGCTGCCCAAAAAATCCGAGCAGCAATTGAGCATCCTCAGGGAAGAAAAAAAAAAGAAAACAAAAAAACCCACCCAAACACCAACAAAATACAACTCCAAACCAGAACCTCCACAGGATACCAGACTCATTAATCCTTGAAACATAACTAAAGCTTTCAGGGCAGATGATGAACAGCTGTATCAAGCAAACAGTTGGACCTCTGTATATCAGCTAAGAAGAATTTCATGTCTTCTCTTAATCTTGCCAAGCTATTGCTAGATAAGCAGAGGGTGTTAGATTCACCTGTAATTCATGATGTTATCCAAATTGTTTTTTTTCTCCTAGGAAAGCACCTGCATGAGACAGTTTTATATCCCATTTCTACAGGCTTTTTGTTGTTTTATTTTATTTTTTGTCTTGAATGTCTGTTTAGGATACTCATTCACTCTCACAAAATAGGTAACTCCTCTATTATTGCTTGCCATTTCAACACCATCCTTAAGAAGAGAAAAAGCAATTTATAGCCTCATTATATCTGATATTATTTTTCTTACTATATGTCACACTGGGCACAAAAGAGAAAGAAAAAACATTTAGTTTAACACAAATCTATCCTTGGGAAAATACCTTTGACCTGATGATGGTTGTTTCCATTTGATAAACTGAAAAAGGACAAATAACATTGAATATACATACCAGCAACATTATTACTACCTACTTTGCCACCTATTTTGATAGCATCAAAGACTGACTCCGTAACCAGAAAAAATAACCCAAACCAACAACAACAAAACCCGAAACAACAAAAACCCTCAAACAGATATGTTGCTATAGTTTTCAAAGTTTCATTATAATAGGTCAACAGGTCATATAATAGGATAGCTTAATTCCCAGGTTTGTTAGAAGCTGCAGACATAACACACGTGCTGCAGATCAGAGGGCAGCAGCATCTCCTGCGGAAACTCATGCATGGCTTGTTCTCAGGTTTCTATAACTGACAATCTTCCCCTAAAAGCTGCTTCTTGACTCTATAGAAAGTGGTTTTGTCCTGTTAGTTAGAGAGGTTTAGCTGAAGGATAGAACAGCAGAAAGCTACTCTTCTTTCTTTAACCTACCTGTCTAAAGGATGGGTATCAAGAGGAGACAGACAGCAGGCAATGGACAAAAGCTGGAACACAGGAAGTTCTATCTGAACACGTATTAAAAATTCTTTACCTTGAGGGTGACGGAGCACTGGAACAGGCTGCCCAGAGAGGTTGTGGAGTCTCTTTTTCTGGAGATATTCAAAAACCCACCTGGATGCATTCCTGTACAGCCTGTTCTAGGAGGACCTGTTTTGACAGGAGGTTGGACTATATATCCAAAGGTCCCTTCCAACCTCTACAACTCTGTGATTTTCTTGGTGACTTTCAGTCTCAACCTGTCTAATGCACATAACGGGTCCATTTCTACCCTGGTTTACTAACAGTGCATTTGGTGGAGTTAAAACATTGATGGCAACCAGGTCCCTTGGGTTAAAACTGCAGTGAAGATAAGCACATTTCTGAACAACTGTAATATCCACAACTTCATTTATTCAACTACAGATCACAGCTACTGACTGTCTGAAAAAGGTATCATGGTCCTGCTGTGTACCAGCACTGTTTTTTTAAAACATACTGAAGTTTTTAAATATAAGCAAATTTGCTAAATATTCCATATTAAGAAAAGCTGTATTTAATAAGCCATTAAAAAAAAAAAAAAAAAAAAAAAAAAAAAAAAAAAAAAAAAACCAAAAAAACACCCCAACTTTTAAGAATGTTAACAAATGTAAAGCAATCTCAGCCTTTATTTCTTTTCTATTCCTTTAAGAGGAATAGAGGGGCTGCACACCCTGACTGATAACATGCTGTCCAGACGGTGACTTTCATCATCCCTCAGGCAGAGTACATCAAACAATTAAAAGCTGCTCAACTTCTAGCCATAAGTGCTGCTTGTTTGTACACACACAGGGTATGAACAGCCCTGTCTGCATAAGCGTTCGGCCACACGCAGCCCCTGCTGCTAGATCACATGGAGCTCTGCCAGCTTCATACATTTAGGCAGAAATGACCCTGAAGCAGGAAGGACAAATAGCTTTTGCTACCAGCTCTGGTAGCAACATGCTACATGAGCAACTCCAAGATGCCTCTTGTCTGCAGGCAAACAGCACAACAGTGGGTAAGGCAGCATTACACCTAGCATGACAGGGAGCAACAGCTTCACCAGATGATTTTATTAGGATATTAAAAAACATAATTGTAATAGAAGGTCACGGAGACTCTGGCATCCACAAAAAATACCATATAGAGGCATTTTCACACAGATATAACATCAACCCAGATCCCTGTCATTCTTTGGATGAGAATCTAATCGGGGATTTTTTTCTTTTAAACCAGCAGCAGAAAATCTGTAGACAATCTGTAGACAACATTCAGTAGCCTCACTTTGCAATAAAACGGTCTTTCTTATTTCATATTCTAATACAGTTCTGCAGTAGTTATATCCCCAGTCCCAATGGGGACGTATTCAGCAATTACACCGAGTAACTGGAAGTGCATTCATTTGCATGTCTAAGAGTATCAATGCACTATTGTTAACCACACCTGTGTAAAAATCTTGAGCCTTCTTTGTTAGTCAAAAGCATTTATTTGATGTCACGTTGGAAATTATACAGGACAATTCTGTCATTGCTCTTTCTTCACTATTTCTATCAGTGAAATTTCTAAAGTTTGTAGGCTTTATATCCTGTATACATACAGTATGATAGTCAATCCATCAACCAATTAAAAATAAAAATACAAAACTGTACTTAACAAAAGCACAGCATCTTCTTCCTTTCCCAGTGTCCTCTTTTCCTCCCTCCTAACAGAGCGTTCATCTACCAGATTACACTAGTACTTCATCACCACAATGAGATGAAGCAGGGAACAGATTTATGCTGAGCCTCATAGAAGGATGATGATAGAAATGGTGATTACTCCTCCTGATGTCAGTACCACCCAAGGATCATTTAGCTCTGGGGTGACCACTCCCAATGCTGACACTGTGACAAGATATTGGCATATATTAGTTGCTGTGGGGGTGCCTGACACACAAAGATGTAAACTAATGATTTAACATTATTACAGGCTGGAGAGAGTGTATAAGTAGAAGTCAGCAACGGGAAATGCGGTGCAATTGCTGCAGTGTTTACTTTCACGGATACCACATGTTGTTCCCTGGGCTTTACAGTAAAATATAATATGCAACCAAAATAAAATGCTAGTGCAACAGTAGAGCTTTCCAAATAAGGTCAAGCACAAATGTCTTCAACCCAATCCAGTTGGTTTTAATTATTAATCCGTATTCCGTACTAAATATTTTTAAAATTATAGATCCTGTGAAAAGTGTTATCTTACTGGTATGGATTCCAGGATTTTTTATTATTTTTTTTTAATATCACAAAGGTAGTAAAACTTTAGGTAGCAGAAAATGCTATTATGTATGTTACTGCTTCTAGTAGAACATAACTTTTTTTATCTTTGAGACAACACTGTTGAAGTTTACAGAATTATGGAATTTACAGAATTACAGAAATCTTTAGCTGCATTTTCTGCCGTTACTCCTTCTTCTAATGATGGTTTACAATCTTGAGCATTCCCTTAACCCAGGGGAAGACTTGTCACACAAGGAATGCAAGAAAAAATAAGTATTCCTCCTCAGACAAAAATACTGCACACATTCCTTTGGAGTAGGAACCGAAATCTACGTGTAATCAGTTCCCTACCAAGTAGCAAAGGGTGTGTTCTGTTGCATCTCAAGATGTTGGGCAAATAGTCATTACCTTTGGGCACTTTTTGTAAGGCATGCTTCTGCAACACTGGCCTCTGTTGAAATCTTATCACGTATAACCACGGCAACCTGGAAGGCATTCGCATACACAGTTCTCCCCTTGGGATTCAAAATGAAATAACCCATGCTAACTGTTGGCTAAATTGCATATAATGCATCTCATATTTATGGCATCACCAATGGAGGAAAAAATTTTGGAGCATAGCCTTAGATGCAAAGCTTTTTCACCTCCTGAGGTGTCAAACCTCAGGAGCACAGTTTAATACACTCGTGTGTCACAAGGCAGTACAGCCTCTTGCTATTTATAAAATAGAAATGTTAATAACAACCTGCCCTAGATACTTTGACCAGTGTAACAGAGTCACAGAGACCTAAAAACCTTTTTCCTCTTACTTCCTCTCCCTCCAAAGTGCAGCGAGAAAGAGAGAGAGAGAGAGTACATTTTAAAAAAACGGATGAGGACTGTCCCCATACCTGCTGTGCCTTTCTCTCATCAGGATACAGTAAAAATTATGGTAAAAGCATGTGCATTTTTCTAAGCATGTGCTACATTATTGGGGGAATATTTTAAGCATTATTTTAACTTGTAAATGAGACAATATAAAATTCTGCAAAATTAATCAGTGAAGATCGAGGGGACAGAGAATCACTATGAAACTCAGTGTTACAGACAAAAATACAGACAGCTGACAAATAGTGGAAACTATTACAATTGTTTTACTACCAGTAGTAGTGATTTTTTTATAGTAAAGAGATCCCAAAACTGTGCCCACTCCATTAAGGGTTTTTAAGCACAGAATCTTTATTAGTTAAATACAGGGAACAAAACAAATGCTGCAGTACAAGGAAACAGGGAAACAATAAACATATGTTTTTAGTGAGACTCCATTTGAAACAGAAGCTTTATTACTTGAAAAAACTCAGGACTCATTAGTTACATTCTGCCAACTTTAATGAAAATATTGTTTAATCATTTCTTTACGAAATGAACTGTAATCAACCAGGCACCACGGTATCTTGGAGAGAATGCCTGAGTGTAGTAGGAAGAAAAAAGTTCCTAAAAATCACGACTCCAGGCAGCAGAGTTATCACGAAGCCTCAATCTTGTCAGCAGCTAAGGAGACTGTAATTACCACAAAGCAAACAAAGACAACTTTTTAGCCGTAAAAGTTAACATGGCCATAAAAGTCAATATATTTACAAAGGGGAGAACCAGAGAGAGATATAAAGGAAAGCCAAAGGGAGTATCTAACAAATTACACTTCAATTTCTATCATGATGGTAATCAGTTACAATAACACTGGGGTTATTCAAACCCCTAAGTACTGCTGTCATTTCAATTTGCCCTGACACATTCACATTATATTAAATAAAATATTTTCAATGTCTGAATATTTCAGTTATAGCATGCTGCAACTACTGCAAGATTAGAAAAAGCTGCTCTTTGCTTCCATATGCGTTTCCTCACTATAGATTTTTACTATAGTTATGCATAACACTTTCCCAAATACACTGGCATTATGTATTAAAAAAAAAAGAGTGCAATTAATTAAAAAAAAAAAAAAGCTTCATTTCCATTGTGTTGGGGAAAAAAAAAAGGAATTTATAAAATAGTTGTTTCTCTAACCCAGCATGACCAATAAAAGTCAACATAAGTAAGCCACCAAAAACAAGTGAAGGTTAGGCTGAATGTGACGAGCCAGCTACATTTATTTTAAGAGTAACTTTGAATTGACCCAGATGTCTGAAAAACTGTGGATATACTTTGATTTAATTACTGGTTTAAATTTTACTTGAGGAGTAAAGTATCAAAAACTATTTTGAATAGGCTTAAATAGGATAATGTAAGTTTTGCTTCATTTTTCAAGGAGCTTTGGAACTTAGTAGCTCAGTCAAGATGGGAGTTTGGTGGGAAAAGGAGCTGTTTGAGATATGGAAAGATACCGAGTGGCAGAGCAGAGTTTTTAATGAAATGGTAAATTTCAGTAACATGAAGGAATCTAAATGCCATTAGCATTTTCCTGTTTGTCAAGGCGTTTTCCTGCTTTAGCTTTAGTAGTAAGACTTGTTTTTATTTTATGCTTTACCTGCTTTCTTTTTTTAAAATCATGCAAAATTAAATTATTTGTGGATGGCTATTTTTTTTTTTTTTTACTATCATTTGCGAGAGTAGCACAGAAGTTCCTAGTAGTGCTGAATCTATCTCATATTCATTTTGGTTGCACAGGAAACTTGGTGGAAAACAAGATTCTTTATCCTCTGTATTTGCTCATGCTTGTTTTTCCACCTTTTACCTGACTCATAGGTAGGCAGGTTGATGTTATCTTTTTTTTTTTTTTTTTTNTTTTTTTTTTTTTTTTTTTTTTGTGGTGGTGTATGTTGCTTAATAAAAACCCCATTGGCTCCAAAAATACCCAGTCTTCAGCATGCTTTGATCTGGCCAAATACAAAAGTATTTTGTTATGTTTTGTAAATGTCTTAAAATATGAAAAATGATATTACTTTCTGCTACACATAACTTTTTAGTTAGATTAGTTGACTTTTCTGAGATTTTTTTTCTTTTAGAAATATAGCAAACCATTTTAATCTTCTAGCTCCAAGCAGAGAAATTCCTGCTATCTTATAATTGTTGTCAGTGACTAAAACCTCTTGGCAAAAAGCTGTCTGTAGGACTTATATAGTTTAGACAATCATTGCTCTGATAATTATGATTCCACATCTTCGCTTTGCACAAGAATGTTTTATCCATTTTGCTGAAGCAGTAGACTCAAGGCAGCCTGATCCCATGAAGTAAAGGCATTTACTGTAAAGTACAGTCCAAAAGGTTAATTACTTGAGAAATGAATTTCATACAAGACAGGTGTCTATACCACATTATTTTAAATAATATTTTTTATTGGGAGGTCTATATGGGTCTGTCATAGTTAACACTGTATGTGCTATCGTGTTGCTTTAGCTACTCTAACTCTAACTAGCAAGCTTCAGGGCATATTGATCTATGTATTTCCAAATTAGCTTCCTACTTACTTTACGGCTGTAGAATTAAAATAACATTCTAGCTTATTGCAAGTGACAGCATCTACTTTTAAAATATTTCATGCTAAATAAGGAGTTATGCAAATTACTACCTACATTTTCAGTTGGGTTGTTGGGGTTTTTTGTTTTGTTTTTAATCTAGCTTGCCCCTTGACCAGGCAAACCTCTTCCCCGTACATTTTAATTGATGGTTCTATCTTCTAATTATCTTACTTCAATAGAGTCCAGGCTGGACTCGTAATATCGTTTGAGTATTTGTTTTTAATTAGGATGATTATTGGCAATTGACCTCCACTTAACAGCTTTTAAATTAAATACAGTCGTTGCCATTGTCGGGCTTATTAAGCAAGAAGCAGCAAACCTTCCGTTACCTCCCTTCACACTCAGCCCCTCTGCCCCTCCAAGGGGGGCTTCCCTTTTGCCTGTCTCATCCTCCCAGTGGAGCCGCAGCTGTGAGCTCCCCAGGAAAGGGCTTTAGCCCTTGTTAGGGGGGGAACGTTTCCCCATTGAACTCTCTCCCTCGCAGCCAATCGATTTGTCAGATCAGAGGCCTGTCTTTTGTGAGAGCTCCTCTGAACTGTGTTCAGCTGGGGTCAGCTGCCATATAAATCAAAGGCAGAGACAACTAAAAGTAGAGGGCTAAGGATTAGTGCGGGAGGCATTATGTACTAGTCGAGGTTGAGTAGAAACCTGTTTGATACAATCTTCTTCCAGGATTTTCTATGCCAACCCTCCCCTCTCCACCCCCCCCCTCCCGCTAGCC
>VZRU01007427.1:90802-109796 GCA_013398155.1 Pedionomus torquatus | reverse complement strand
AAAAAAAAAAAAAAGACACAAAAAAACCCGGACATATAAACCCTTTGTATCTAGACAGCTGTGTGACTGACAAGCCAAATCACAGCAGCCTTCAACCAGCCAAAGCTTAGGGAAGATTAAAGGTTATCAATCTTTGCTGTAAGAAATCAACACTGATTGACCTAAAATTGTATTAAAGACAGGAAGACACTGTATCCATACAAGCTTTGAATGCCTCATTTTCAACAAGCCAAATATCCCAAACATAGACAGCAATATATAATTTAGGGGATACTAAATTATTTTACAATTGTAAAGCCAAGTCTTACTCTGTTTAAGCTCTGTATTCTGTACAACTGAAGTTTCAGACTCACACTTATCAAACTCTTCAAAAGATTCAGTGTATTTGTTAATACTGCCAGTACTCTTTGAAAGTAGTTGCTAATGTGAATCTGTGAATTCAACAGATGTACAGGAAAAAGTACTTTATTGACTGGCTAAAAGCACAGGTCCACAGGCTTGACCCAAGGCTTATTTATATTGATAAAGTCACTCTATTAAATTTGCTGGATTCTAACTAAAATCACATTAGAACACAGAAGCCAGAGTGCTCAGTTTTCCTGCAGGTAGCTGACATGGTGGTACCCTGTTAGTCAACGAAAAGTACATCAGCTGTGGCAACCTGTCGCTGAAAGACAAGAAATTATTATTCCCTTTAAAGAAAGTTTTCTACAGCAAGATGAACATTTGACTTACTGTATTTTATTGCTCAAAGTCCTGCCACACCACTGACAGGGCCAAGGCACATACATCTGTGATGAATCTTCTGTGAAAGATCAGGCTCCATTGTTTCCCCAACCTCACATTATACTCTATTTTCTAATATAGGAAAAGCTGGCAAAAAGGCCAGCTCCTGTACATCAGAGGAAAGCAAATGTCAGGTCAGAGAGAAGCAGGGGACTCTAAGAAGCTCCTGGCCGATGGGCTTGCATGAGTTGGGAAGCATGAAAGGGCAACATCTTTAAGAACCGTTCACAGCTAAGGTTTACATGGAGGCAACTGCAAAGCCCTTTCCATATGGTTCAGTGTCCACTGCGACCAAACGTAATTTGTTCTGCTGAGCTGAGTCTGTTCTCATGGTCAGCTGGCATTTTCTTGTAGCTAACTGGGAAACCCGGCCCATTGGCCTGGAACTAAAATCAGTTAAAAGCAGCATGACAGGTTGCTTCCATTGCAGGAAAAGCAACTTTTCACAATCCATTCAGTGACAGAAAGCAAAGGCAGCAGTAATCCAAGGACAGTAAGGGAAAGGACATCTTAACTTTCCAGGATGCAACATAAAATAGCTCAGATGCCAAATTACATTGCTTGTTTGTAACACAGATACCCCAATACACTTCAGACTCCACTGGGGTGAAAACTGCAAAATGCAGAAGAAAGAAATCTCCACATATATGGAGATTTTATAATGAAAACAAACTAACAGAAAAAGACAAAGTGAATAGGAAAAATCTCAGACTGTGAAATTCTGTTATTCTGCCATGCATTTTATAAATATAACATACATATTAACACACACATAAAAAGAAATATAAACATATATTTAGCTTGCTACCTGTCGACACAGTAGACTCCCCAGTAGTTCTGGTAGAGAAAAGAAAATATATTGGATAAATTCTGATGGTGCTTATAATTTCTGCCCAATACTTACCACTAGAACAGAATGCCATCAATGGGCAGCCATTCATGAAATTCATCTCCACCACAACATGAACATGGCCACCTACTACAATGCGTTTATGATACAAAACTGTTGATCACAGTAGTGTGAATTATTATTATAGAACTAAGAACTGGAAAAAAAAATGTTTTATTTCACCAGGGGAAAGGAGGAAAGGGAAAAAGGGGAAGGAGAGGTCATCCGGTTCTTAAAATTATAAGGAAGCCTTTTCAGCTTAGCTTCAATAACTAACAATTGAAGAGAATGTATATAGCCTTCATCCAGACTAATACATTAAAAAAGCTCAACGTCTATTGCTCCTTTGTGCCTCACAATTGAAAAGATTTTACTAAACATATTCAGAAAAACTATACTACATTGCATCCACTCTGTGAAATAGGATGTATACTTCAATCTGTTGCAGATATAGCTATATATTACAAGGTACTGTTTTAACTACAGAAAACACCCCACTTGAAAAACACTGAAAACAACTGCTGTTATTCAGAGCTGAATGAATGTTCATTCATTTTAAGATATTTTATCAGTAGACGCTTCTGTGTCTGTAGACATTGCATTTTCACAGTGCTTCCTCCTCTCACACTTAAGTGGGGAAATATGCATTTGCTCAGCAAGGGATAAGACTGGAAACAAAATATTCATAACATTGAAAGGGGTGGGGTGGGGGTGTAGTTTTTTTTGTCCTTTTTGTAAAGGAAGTTTTTATTGATTGTTTCGTCTGCTTCTATTTAAAAAGGTATTCCTAGCCAGGTTTGACACTGACCTTTTTTGTAGTTTTCTAACTCACCAAGAAGAAGAAATATTGGCCAGTAAATGACATAGTCTGTTTAAAAATCACAGAACCCAAAGGAAACAACTAACACATCAAACTACTTTTAACAGCTGGCAAATTTGTGCTATTACACTGCAACATTCTCATTGGCAGAGTTCTGAATATCCCTATTCAAACAGGGTAGTTAAAGCATGCATTTACAGGCAAGCATATGATTAGTTTGTTTCTTTTTACCTCAAATGTCACAAAACCAGAACAATTAAATGCTTAAAGTCTAGTGCTGGCAAAATCAAGGACTTCTGAAAACATATCCATATCAAAGTTAAAAAACCTTTTATTACCTGAGCTACTCATCTGTAAAACCAAGAATTTCACAAGAGGATTTCTGACCCTATTAAATTACTAACAAGCCCAAAGCCCAATATAAATGAAAAGAACAAATACAACTTATCTCACCCATGCAAAGAACTAGAAAGTCCTGCTGAGACATAGCCTTGACTTCTGTTACAAATGGGAACTGTAAGGAATCCATCTCAAAACATTTCTGGGATTGCACTACCACCCATTAGTCAATTCTACATAGTGGCATCGCAACATAAAATAGCAGTATTATTTTCTCCTTACAATGAAATATATAGCATTTTTATAGCTTCTGAGGGAGGGAAGAAAAAAAAAAAAAATCTCTCCTATATCACCTTCTGCCATTTTTCTTCCCTGAAAATCAGAGAAACAACCTCCCAAAAACCTCATCAGGAAGTGACTTCCTTTCCAAGCCCTCCTGAATCTCTGAAAGAAACTCTTGAGATGCAGTAACCTTTTGCTGGCAAGAATGAGCCCTAAAGACAGTTTTTAATATCTGGTAAGTGGCAGCTGCTCAGCATAAAGAACAGACACTTCTCTCCACCCCAACATATACACACAAAATACGCTCTCAGTGTAACATAAACCAGCATGTGGCAGTGCGTTCATTTTTCTATACAAAATACTTAGATATGGATGGTACAGCATGTGCCAAAAGGAATTTGCTAAGTGTAATTTTTTCTATTTTAAGACTTGACTCAATAATTAAGATAAGTATACATTTATGACCCACAAGCAAAGAACGCCGGACCATGCAGATGGGCCTCTAGGACACTTGCCGTTGCACCATCTTGTCCTAGGCTGGTTTTAGAACATCATCATCACCACTGTATCTGTGTCCTTTTCCAACATGTAATAAACAATGATTAAATTTACCACAAGTTGTTTCATCTCTCCAACTCTACACTAAGTACAGTTTACCTTTTTAGAAGGCTGACCTTGGATCAACAGCAATTGAGAAGCAAATAATAATTAGACTCATTCTGAGCATACATTTTTCATATAATCATGCCAAAGAACAAAAATAAGTTATTCCACAATTTAGTCCACTGGCAGTGAACAGGGGAAAAGGCAGAGAAAAAAGTTCCAATTCCTGTTGACTTCCAATGAAGATTTAGTACCTATTCCTACACAAGCCTTTGAACAAACGTTTCTTCCACAAAATTTACCAAACAGCACAAAATCCATTCTGAACTTGGAAATAAATGGCAATTTTAACTTCTCAAATATGTAGTAGTAAATTTAACCAATGATAATATAACCATCTCTACAGACATCATACAATATAAAAATGGTCACTCAACAACATTATTTACAGATCTGAATTCCAAAACCATTTGTATGCTTGTTTTCAAAAATCCAGTTCTTTTCCAATGCACAGTTCAGATTAAA
This sequence comes from Pedionomus torquatus, assembly GCA_013398155.1. NCBI lineage: Eukaryota > Metazoa > Chordata > Aves > Charadriiformes > Pedionomidae > Pedionomus > Pedionomus torquatus. The sequence goes on along the minus strand of VZRU01007427.1, from coordinate 105,552 downwards.
TGCCAGGGAAAATTAAAGACCTCAAGGACCTCATGAACATACAAACAGTTGCACCGCCAGGCATCACTTTTTTTCTGATGCATAGCTGCCTGCCATTTAGCACTGGTGGAAAAGGTCACTATTTAAGAAAAAAATAAAAAATTCCTCACGTCTTCTGATAAAGCCAGCAGCCAGTATGCTAGTCATAACAGCACAGCAACACAGCAAGGTATTATGCATTATTTACTGAAGCAGGTTGCTTTCTGTTTCCACATGCATAATTTTTCTTAAATTGTGAAGATATAATTAACCAGATCACGTGTGACAAGAAAACCAATACCAGAATGCACAGTTTTAAGTTATTCCTGACCATTAATCAACCACATCCTTACTCAATTTCAATAACAGCTAGTCTAGTAAAAATATCACTTTACAAATCATCACCCCATCTCTTAACTTTGTCTCATTTTAAAGCACAGAAGAACAAGTAAGAACCTGTTTCACTGGATAACCCTGAAAATTGGTGAGTTTAAATTGAGTTTGTTGAAGTAATGCAAAGTGCAACCTAAATTTCTCACAACTTCAGGAAGAGGTTATAAGTTACTTGAAAAGGATAAGGTGGTTCTTGCCTCAAGCCTATTGTCACCCAAATGTCTTGTCCAAGTGGAGACTTAGCAATAAGCTACATACAACTATAGCGCTCAGGCACTCGTATCACAAAGGCTTTTAATGTAGAGACTGATATAAAATGTAACATTATAGGAAAAAAGAAATCTTTACTGATGGAAGGAAGGTTTTGAACTCAGTGGAGCAAGAAGTTATTTACTAACCAGCTAAGTAGAAGAGATTACTCCTAGTAAAATAATACAACATATACACATTTACAGAAGAGAAACAACCTTTTACAGAGAAGTCAAACCGTCTTGTCTCTGCAAGGAGGGAATTTGAAGGACTGCAGAATGAAAAATTCATCTTGCTCATGTCCAAGTCTGCCTGCAATTTTGTCAAGTACTTTGTTTGGTCTCAGTTAAGTACTAGCCCCTGTTTATTTGAAAAATGGGATGCCGGAGCCACCATTTTACAGGACTGCATTACTGTGTCTTTACTGCTGCAGTGAAAGGATGCTGAAGCCACATGCACATATTCCTGTACTGAAACTACTTTCCAGATCTTACAGTAACCCTTCTGCTGGTACCAAAGCAACACGGCTTAGGAAGACATCTAATGTAAATGTAGAGATAATAAAGACTCTGATGCACTTAGAAGTAGAGGAGGTGCCTTACGACACCAAGTGGAAAGAGGGACAACATGACAGACTGAAAACCGATGGGAACTGGAAAAGGGATACTGGAAGAGTCAGTTGCAGTTGGCAGAAGACACTAATTATGTGGGCAAAATGATCAGATTTGGGAACTGGCAAGACAGGTGAAAAGCCAGTTTTAGAAGACACCACTGAAACTATCTTGCCAAAAAGCCTGGGTTAAGAAGCTAAGTTAAGATAGGAAAGAAGAATTACACATAAGTAGAAAACAAGAACAACTAGAAAAACAGGGGTAAAAGGTATATGAAGTAAAGAGCCGGGACAGGAAAGATAGTTAAGCCAACTAGGATGGGAGAATTAATTTTGTACTTGAGAAGTATAACAACCTACTTTGTACTAATAATTGCCTACCAGAGCATACCTTTTGCTACAATTCAGAGTTTAGCCCATATGGCTGACACATACCACTCTTTTTGTCAGCAGATAACTGATTGACAATATGCTTATATATTTAACATGTCCCTTAATATAAAATTCCAGTACAATCTCAGCATAAAGGGCATATATTTGCTCTCCTGGTACACTTAGATATGCAATAAACTTTTGAGACCCTTCTAAAAAGTGAACATAAGAAATCTAATTAGAAAGCCTGTATAAGAAAGTTTCGAGTTGGTACAATTCCTCTTTTGTTTTTCTTTCCCTTCCCTTTATTTTCTGTGACCTTTTCTGAAACCTTCCTAAAGTCACTCTCACTCCACACTTCTGACACCACATGATGTTCTTCAGTTTCCTTAATGACCAAATAGAGATGAGAAGAATAACAATGTGCTTAATGTTCAGCAGGAATTTATAACTACACCACCAAGTCAGTCATGACCTTACAAATTTCCATCAGTAGCTCTCTAGGGCTAGCTCCAAAGCATAATAGCAAAAGAATACATATTCAAATAAATTATATATTAACTCATCTCCCAATATTATTGCTACACTTGCTTGACTATTATAGTTTACTGTTATTTAAGCAGTAAGTAAAAGACTATGAAGTTCAATAGTGGCTCAAAAAGCAGAAGACAAGGTAGTAAAATTGCCATTTTGTGTAGATACAATGTAGCCAACACCACAGCCTTCAAACACTACTCATATTTGTATTATTTGGATATGGCATTTTTATACAACGGAGGCTCTCAGTTACTTCACTCCAGTCAAAGCAGAACAGAGGTGAAGAGGACAAAGGCCTTTTCCCTCCTTCAAGTCTGAGTAGGAGATCCTGGGACAAAGCAGAGCAGTCCTGGGTCCAGCAGAACTAGGAGACAGCCAAAGAACACTCTATTTCAGCTGCAATCACAGCATCTCTTCTTGCTGTTTCACCCGGAGAGTTGCTCTAAATAAGACTCAGAAGTCACTTTCCAAACAGCAGCAATGGATTCACGTGTCCAATTCCCTTTCCCTTTAAAAATTCTGTAAATATACCACTCTAAACATCAGCAACAGTACATATGATGCCTGAGAGTTTCACTAGATTTGTGAATTTAGCAACAAAACAGGAAAGTTCTGATTTACAGATAGATGAATGTATTTTCATTAATATCGCTGTAACAAAAACTGAGTCGTTCTGGTTTAAAAATTGAGAAAAAGAAGAGCAGGTACAGCTACACCAGGTCTCAGTTCAGCCTCTCCCCTCTTTAAATCCCTAATTCATTTCACCCAGCCAAAAGCAGAGCAGGCTGATCAGCAGTCCACCACTGTCACATCACCTAATTGGTTTGTTTCCAACATCTCGCCTACAGAGGAAGATCCCAGCTTAACTCAACCAATTTAACTGTCATGTTATGGTACTGGAGGGACCGAACCCTTTCTGTCCTTTGCCCTGGGTGACCCTGTGTCTCTAGCTCAACTTGAAATCTTTCTCCTTCTAAACCCTTCATTTATTCATTAAAATACATTAGGCCTCTGCCCACCGAGGGAGCAGCTGCCTTTGCTTTGCTTCCCCTAATTTGCAGAGCCCTCTGCTTTCTCCATTGCAGCCTTGGGTGTCTCCTCTGTGGAAAGTCCCCCTCACTTCCTGAACTGTGCCGCAGTCCAGCCAGATGCACAGGCGATCCCGAAAGCTATGAGGTAACGGCAAAAGATGTCAGATAACATCCCCGCACAACAAGAGGGCAGCTGTGTCAGTCTCAGGTGTTTCTACCCCTACACCTTGTACTTGTATTTTCAAAGTGGTTTATGGCATCTGCTCCTGAAGGAATCCTGCAGTAAGTGATCTGCAATTAGGCATGGATAGTTAAACAAAGCTCATTTCATATCAGAGCAACTCCCCTGAGTCCATCTTGGCAGACTAGAGATTATGAAATTAAAGAGGCGCACTGACAACGGTATTCATGTACCGTCACTTAAGGGCAGAGCATGACATGCAGGCACTGTGATGAAAATACATCACTGGGGGAACTGGCAGGCTCACTACAGGATTACCAATTGTCTGCCAGAGTAGCCAACCATCTGTAGGCATCAGCAGCATCCTCTACCATGCCTGACCTGGCCTTCACATGGCAAATATATGTTACAGCTCTCCAGAGCCTCCTGAGTTAGAGCTGGTGAAAAGCACCTGCAGGAATCCTCTTGGACACTGGGATTCCTTGTGACTGTCTCTAGGCTTTCTTAATAACTAAGAGATATTAACTACTTCCCCTTTATTTCACTGAGAAGAAAAGTATGGGGTTTTGTCAACTGCTACTGTTTTAAAACAATAAAGTGTACTCTGAACACATACTGAATGATCCTACTGAGTGGCTGCAGTGCTTCTTCTGCAGCCAAGATGGCACAGGTAACCCCACTGCCTCACATGGCCAGAGCAATCTGGCAGCTCTGTCCTTCAGTAAGACACGAGCGAGGACCTCTCTGCTCCCAGGGAAGCTGCTGCAGACCAGCCCTGCATCCTCACAGAGCATGCAGGTCAGCATCTGATTTATCTGTTCTCAGTTCAGATGCTACATTTCCCTAGGAAGGACAGAATGTGGAGGAAGGAGACTGCTCCTTCCCTCAAGGGCAGCACTTGGGGAAGAGAAGCCAACTGGTGACACAACACAGCAGGACAAGGAAGACAGAATTTGCTGCAATCAAGAAAGCAGCAAATTGTTTTTCACTGACCTGGAACCAAGCTGGGATACAAGAATACAGCTATAAGGACACTGCAGGAGGTAGAAGTTCTCCTGAGAAATGATGTTTTACCTTTAATCTTTGCTTTCTTTTTCTTCAGCCTCCCTCATCACCCACCTCCCCGTGCCCAATTTTTTATTTATTTATTTATTTTAAACTTAGCCTTTTGAATTTAAGATCTTTCTGATCTTTCTGGGGAGCTCATTATTGAAAATGTAGGCCTTCTCATCTCAACTATCTGACCAGGTCAGAGTCCTGTCTCCTGTTTCTCCTTAGATACTTTTTAACAGGAGAGAGAGTTTCTCTTGATACTATTGTTCAACTACACCTTAAACTGGAATATCTGTTCTTATTAAGGAATAATTAGGTGCACATCTTTTGCCAACTCCAGGTAACTTCTATCAGGATTTTTTTAAGAAATCACATAAGAAAATGTTTACTCTGTGTTATTTGGCAAAAGTACATCCTTGTTGCCCCCTCACTGTGTTCTTTAGACACACGGTTTGTCATGCTAATGTTCTCCTGCCTTGTACTTTTTTTCCCCTCCTGTTCCAAGCCAGCCTGACATAATAATATGAAGTTTACAAATCCCCTCTATCATAATAACCCACGATTACATGTTCATTTTAGTAACATGACAGGAAAAAAAAATCCAAACAACAAAGACTTTTTCTTAGCCATCTGTAGGGTTTAAAATATTGTAGTATTACCAAATGACAAATTTCTGGAAGGTCTGTCTTTTCTAGGTGATGTTACCCTCATTTAGTGCTAGGGAACCTCTTTTGGGGCATCCCATTAACCTTCTGTCACTATACCACTATAATAGAACGCCCTCATTCATATAGAATCATAGAATGGTTCTGGTTGGAAGGGACCTTAAAGATCATTGAGTTCCAACCCCCCTGTTATGGACCCTGGCCTTAGGAGAGAAAATGCAATATGCTGTGCATAAGGTTCATTTGGCAAAAAAAAATAATAATACAAACACAAAAATTCTCTCCTCAAAATAAAACTGGTCTGAATCCTGTCTATGAATTCAGCATAGAAGTAAAAAGACAATTCTAACAAATGTCTTTTTTCATGACAGACATAATTTAGAATTGTTATCAATATTAAGAGACTTGATATTTCATTGATAGTTTTTAATTTAGGTTTTTAAACTGCAGTATTGTTACATAAAAACATTTATAAACTGATAATAAATATGTCACCCCTTCCATTATTTCATCTTTACAGAAAATGAGCTTGATGATTTTAGTAAATAGATTCTGTTGGGAAAACTCTTGCACCAATAAATTTGTTTCTGAAGAAAACCCAAGCAGAAAATTTGGTTTTTACATGCCATAGAACAATCTTGTAGAACAACTGTCCTATTGCTCTTCTAAGTTATCCCCTTGCAGACCTTACTTTTAAGTGCATATCAACATTTTAAAGATGGAGTTTGCTGCTCACACTGTGTGACTTCCACTGAGGATTCACAAGAAGGAAGAAAGAAGATTACAGAAGAGCAGTCACACAATGACTAGGGGTCAGGTAACAGTTTTCTCATCAGAAAGGTAGTGCATGGTTGGTGTTTTTTCCCCTGCCATTACAGCTATCTAGTCATAAAGCAGTACTAAAGAAACTAAATGAAACACAGGATTTAAAAATTTTCCTAGAGTTGCAGGTGCAGTGCAATTTCACAATAACAGCACCACAGGTGTAAATTGTGAGGTGGTGCAGTGGGAAGGCTGAAGGAGAGAGGATGGGAGTGATGTTGAGAACAGGGGTTTTGCCATTCACTTATTATTTAAGTTCTTCCTTACTCCCCTGGACCATAAAACCCATCCCCAGTCCAAATCTCCCCATCCAGGATCCAGTACAGCTATGTCTATATCCTCCTTACCTTCCGAACTCTACTTGCTTGGCTTTAGAAAAATATGATGATAAACCTGGCAAAAGTGACCATCTAAAAATCAAATTTTGACACCTTGAGTGATGCTGCCTTAATAGTACCAGAGTTGTCCTGATAGATAATCCTAGTGAAAAACCTGAAGGGAAAATATGTCTAGGAGATTTTAGTATCAAATAACTCAGAATAGAGTTTGGTGTTTGGCTGAAAAGCAAAAATTAAAAAGAGGTATCTGGAACCACAGCTTTAAATCTTCCAGAAAGTTTTCATTTGAAGTATCACATTTGGCCTATTTCTAGTATAAGTGACCAGGTTTATATTAAGCCCTTACTTTTTCCCTGCAGTATCCAAAAGGGCTAATCTCTGATCTCTTTTCACCTCAACCAGTCCACAGATTCATTGGTAAAGAGATAATTGGATGGCAGACTATGATTAGAAAAACCTAGGTCATTTTAGTTCTTCCTTAGGTCCTGTCAATATTAGAAAACATTCACTGATTTAAGCTGAGAAAGGCACCTTTTTTATGCACTCAAGACTTTTTAAGTTCTACTGTCCAACCTTAAAACCTTACTTTCTCCCCAGATTTTGTTGTATTTCTCAAGCTATTAGCAGTTTCCATTAATCAATGTCATCTACCTTGCACATTTTAATTTTGCTTCAACACACCTTGGAGAGGATTAAGCTTTATTATTCCCACAACCAAAAATTTGGCCATTTTCTGGACAGTACTTGAGTCCTTGGGCTGTACCATACACATCAACACACTAATCGTCAGGAGTGTAGCCGGATTCACTACCTGCTGGCACTGGGAACTGTGTATCATTTTCAAAGAGAGCATAAAAGTCATATTTCCATTCCTGTCATTCTTCTAAAAGTTTTTCTAACTCTTCCAAACCAGAGGACAGAACAGGATACACAAACTTCCTATGGGGAGGGGAAAAAGAAAGCCCAGGAAATAGCATATTAATTTTTGTGTTTACCTTGAAGAAATTTGAATGTAGGCAAGTGTGACTGAAGCAGTCATGCACATGTCACACCATCACCTATCTTCTTCCACAAAGTCTGTTTTAAGAGTTATTTTTTATACCACTGAGCTGCATAGTTTTACAGTGTACTCCATTTGCACTACAAACAAATTGAGTTTCAGTACCTTGAAAGCGAAGTGGTGTTGATCCAACAATGTATTGCTCAAAAGGTGTAGCCTACTGAAGGAATCAACAGGGAGCCTGTACTTTTTAAATTAGGAATTTTTCAGCTTGCATAGATTGACAGCAGCAAAGTTCATTGGCCTTATCACTGGTGGTAGGCTTGGTGTACTTTACTAACAAATTGCATGTTATTTTCAGAATCAGTGCTAGGGTAGCAGGCTGAGCCCGAGGCATCCAGTCACCTTCTCCTCTGCCCTACATTCATTCCCTCCTTTAATTAACTATAGAGATTTGGTAACAGTATAGATTTAGGGTTTTGTTTTGTGCATTTCCATCAATGATATGCATTAACAAAATGACCCCTTAGGAAATAAACAGAAAGGAACTGATAAACAAACACAATGCAAATCCAAATACATTAAAATAATCTGAACTTTTAGTAATTAAGAAAGCATCCGGGCCATTCCATTCAGTTCCTTCATAAATCTAAATGACAATTACTGACCCTCACTTACATTTTGAATTATTAATGTCAAAGCAGCCCAAACATATAAGCTGACAGTCATTCCATATCCAAATCCATTAGAAAGATTTGGAAATCACTGACTGCTCAAGAAATACACACAACAAAAGAACAACCACAACTCTCCCATCTAAAAAGCAGCAAACCTTTTTGCCTTTGAAAAGCATCTGTCAAGGCCCAAGAGTGAGATACAAAACACATTCTGCCAATTTTTTTTTAAAGCGAGCACCGAGGCATTTCCAGTACACGTACCAAGAAGGAGCATATTTCTACTGAACAAACTTCTAAGTCACTGAACTCTCTGCCACCAGCTGCTACTGAGACAAAAAAACATAAATGGCCTCAGAAATATCTGTGTTCCCCCACATATGCTGTGTCCACGGCTGCCCATTCACGTGACTATCTCGAGGAAATTGTCAGCATCAGTCAATGGCTGACTCACAGGGCAAGCACCGCTATTTTTGTACCAAGTCCTTATTCTCCCATCCTGCACACCAATCCTTGACCTTAGGCCTAACCAAGTGTGGAGCCTGAAATGCTCCCGTGATAATATTTATGTAAACACACAGGAGAGCTACCAAGCTGGTGAGGTGTCTAGAGAACAAGTCATATGAGAGGCTGAGGGAACTGGACATGTTTAATTTGGAGAAGAGGAGGCTGAGGGGAGACCTCATCACCCTCTATAACTACCTGAAAGGAGGTTGTAGAGAGGTGGGTGTTGGCCTCTTCTACCAAGCGAATAAGGACAGGACCAGAAGAAATGATCTGAAGTTGCAGGAGGGGAGGTTTAGATTAGATATTAGGAAGAATTACTTTACTGAGAAGGTGGTCAGGCACTGGAATGGCCGATGGTTGAGTCACCATCCCTGGAGGTATTTGAGAAATGTGTAGATGTGCACTTCAGGGCATGCTCTAGTGGCTGAGACTGTAAGGTTTTTTTGTGTGTGTATGGTTGAACTTGGTCACCTCAGAGGTTCTTTCCAACCACGAGAATTCTGTAATTCTGTGACATTGGGTGTATATTAAAAACATATGCTTTAAAAATAAGATGCTAGAAGACATTGCTTAACTGCGATGTAAGGGCAGAGAGAAAGGTGGGCTGGGTAGTCACAGCAGTTCATTTTGGCCTTCCAATTTGTCTGGTGTTGTTCAGTCCCATCCCTCTTAGGCCAGTAGAAGGCTGAGGCTATCTTTATTTTCATAACAAGCTAAGACCTACAAAGAATATTTATTTAAAAAAAAAAAAAAAAAAAGGGAAAAAAGAAAAAAAGCTTCAGTATTCCACTCTGTTACAAAGGCTGTGAGTGTTCCATAATAAACACAACACATTTTTGGTAATTTAGTTTCAGTTCTTTGCTGATTTCCCTACCTGCCCCTTTCCAGCTTCCATAGTAGTCTATAGGCTGGAACTGGGTGAGGGCGAGGTGCTGCATTAATTTTTTTTAGTTGGTATTTTGTTTTTTGTGGTTTTGTTGTGGTTTGAGGAGTTGTTCGGTTTTTTTGTTTGGTTGGTTGGTTGGGTTTTTTTGACGCAGGTGGTGTCAGCTCTCATGCATAGACCAAATAGTCATCACATTAGAAGGTCATACCATAATTTATTCCAGGAACAAAATGAGTTAGGTGAGATGTTTATCGTGGTTGGGTGGGTGGTTTTTTGTTGGTCTTGCTTTTCTCAGTAACTCAAGGCACAGCTAGCCTTCAAGGTTTATCTGAGTTTCTCTTACTCATTAGACCCCTAGCGGTATATTGGTAGATCTGCCCTTTTGTTTTAGACACACAGGAGATTAATCTTCTGAAATCCAAAATATGTCGGACTTGTTCAGTGTATCTGTTACAAATTTAATAACCTGGATTTTTGAGGAAATAAGATTAGAAGATTTAATGTATGTTTGGACCTCAAACGTATTCAATAGTTACTGAAATGCTCTCCTATCCCTTTCACTGGATGCGAACCAAAGAGTTTTGTCCAGCCTTCTGTTTTAAGACGTTCCTTGGTGAAACAGTCTCTTTCTGGTGAAATATAGCTATTCTTTAAAAAAAAATGTTGCAATGCCACTCAGGGGGTTGGGAAATCAAGAAAGATGGAACTTAATTTAAATGTAAGTAATGGAAGTGCATATATTATTCAGGCACCTTCTTAGAGCAAGGATGAAATCCTATTTGTAAACCCCAAATCTAGCTTGACAAATCAAGATGTAGCAGACCTTTCAGCCACCCTTTCTCCTAGACAGAATCACAGGGTGGCAGGAGGAAACATTTCTCCCAGTGTGACTACAGAAGTAATGAATTATCTGTTCCAAGTCCTTGTTTTCTACATTATTTATACTCAATGCACTACATTGGTAAGTAGGATCAGTGCATCATCTGCCTGGGCCACAAACAAGCATAAAGGGAGACAACCTCCTCATTACAGTCTCATTTCTTTTAAGAGTAGGAAACCACTGTTATTTCTGGACATGCAGACTTCCAATCTCTTAATTAATCTACATCAGTTGTCAGATACAGATAGCCTGGCCAGACCTAAAATTATTTAAATGCCTCACTAAGATAATATATAATACAGCCAAGCCACAAGCACTCAGTTTTGAAGGCTCCACAACACTATACTGGAAATACAGTCTCTAGCTAGGGCTAATCACGAGCTCTGAAACAAGTTTCTAATTTTTATCCTCACAAGACTATGACTAATACCGAAATTCATCTGGATAAATGTGGATGTCTGCATCAGAGGTAACCACCCCAACTTCTTCTGCAGTTCAGCAAGGAGGTCATCAACAAGGAGTCAGCAGCACCTCAGGTGTAATACATCAAATCTCAGCATCTAAAAAGGGTAAAATGAGTTCCAGCTTAAACAGGACTACTTGTTCACAGAAAATACAAAAGAATTAAGAGCGATCAGTCCAGATGTAAACATACACACTTGATATCAAAGCTAGAGGAGATGAATTTCATGACCCCTGTTAACATTACAATTGCAAATGTTCTTTATAGCAGTGAATACACAGATTCTATTAAATTTATAATGATGTTAGTTAGCAATGCCATTTAAAGTACAGCAAAATTATTTTAATTCACAGGGTTTCTATCATAATTACTAACCACACAATTACTATGCCCTTATATTTACCTGTTCTACTACTTTGTATCCTCATTTTTGCATTGCTCCAACATTTACAAGTGATTTTTTTTCCTTCTCTTAACCACGCACTGTTGTCCCATTTGTGACATTTATGAACACTTTATGCGATGAGTGCCATGTAATTTAGCTAAGATCACTGCCAAACTGTACAGCTACTACCCAGTTGTTTTAATCTGTTGTCAGAAATCCATCCCTGCCAGCCTTTTTTCAGAATTTCTTCCAACCTGTCAATGTTCTCATCACTACAGTAGCGAGGAGATATCTGCAGTATCCAAACTCAGCTTGCACCAGGTGGTCTTTATAGCTCTCTCAAGAAATCATCTGCTATATACAACTTTTTTTACCCCCTGTGAATTGTGGCTGATGTGTGTAAGACTGAGCCAACTATTTGCTGCTTTTATAATAATGGAGTGTGTTGTAGCAATTACACCTACACTTATGTGCCATCTGGACAAGTGCTGTCAGTAAAAAACAAATTGCAGCTGTGATGCCATTACTTTTTATATAACTATTTTAAGTGCACATTAAGGGCAAGTGTCTTACTAAACTCCAAATGCACACTCAGTCCTGCAGGCGTTAAACAAACTGGTATTTGAATGAAAAAATACAGAGAATTAAACTTGAAGAACATCAGAAAAATATTCTTGAGGTAGAACTTGGATGAAATAAATAATCACATCACTTCAGTTTGCTCAAGCTGGAAGTCACGGCTGCTCCTGCTGTCCATAATGCCTGAACTAGAATCAACATACCAAAAACATTTGTCTACCCCAGTATTAGAGTACATGGAGCAACAGCCCTTACAACATGCATGCACTGACCAATATCTCTTGCCAAACAAACCAAAGGCAGTCATCAATAACTCACATGTGAACCCCTTTGAGATTTTCTGTCCTGAAAAGAAACCCATCTACCATTACTCTGTTCACAAACGAGTGAAAATGGAAAAACGCTGTATATATCCACATAATAAATGAAAATAATCTTTAGGGAAAATGTGGAAATAACAAATCTCCTTAGAGGATTCCAAAGCATTTGACAAAATTTGATTAAATCTCAGTCTCCCTGTGGGTAAGCTTTATATGGAGAATATTCTACAAGCTGATAATCTAAGGCATAAACTCAAATCACTCCCATTTGCCCAAATCACTCAGTGGCAAATCCAGAGAATATAGGAATTCAGATGCTGAGGCTTATCTACTACAGTAAACCTCCTTCAGCCATCAAAAAAAAAAGAAATCCTACTAAATTTATAGACTCATACGCTAATTTTTGTTGGAAGGGACCTCTGGGCACCATCTAGTCCAACGCTCTGCTCAAAACGTGGCCAACTTAGATCAGACTGCTCAGGGTCTCTTCCAGGAAATTTTTGGCAAGTTTTGAATAACATCAGTAACAGAGACTCCAAAAACTCTCTGGTCAACTTGTTCCAGTGCTTGACTGCTCTCATAGCAATGTTTTTATTTTTCCTTTGTATCTGAGTGGAATTGTCTTTTTTGTAAATCATGACTGCTGCTTCTTTCCCTTCCATTGTGCACCATCAAAAAGAGACTGTCTTTTCTATATCCTCCTTTTAGGTAGATGTAAACAGCCACAAAAACTCCCCACATTCTCTCTTCTGAAGACTGAACAAATGCAGCTCCCTCATCCTCTCCTCAAACATCATCCACCCCAGTACCACACCCATCATTCTCGCCCATCAATTAACTTACTGCAGTAAGTCTGTCTTGTACTGGGGAGCCAAAACAGGACATGGGACCACACCTGTTGGTCTTGTAAATAAATACCACAGCCCGCAGTGTAGTCCACCTTCACCACCACAAGGGCACAATGAGCCAAACTCCTCTGCCTGAGATTCCCATCAGCCCATTTTTCCAGACTGTTGTTATGCTTCTGAATAGCAGCCCTGTTCTCCAGTGTATTCACCGCTCCTCCCAATTTGGTACAACATTGCTGAAGGTGAACTTTGACCAACCATCCAGTTTGTTCCATTAAACATTTTTAGCTCCAACATTGGCTTCTGATGGGAAGATACTAGTAACCAGCCACTAGGACAGACTATGCATTGCTGATTATCCTATCTCTAACTGGGAATCTGGCTGAGCTTCAACTCTCCAAATTCAATCTTTCCCTACTTGGACCATGTCTCAAAGCCAGTGGTTGAAATCCTGCTGTTCACCTTGCTACCTTGCTCACTTTTCTCATTATCATAAATTGCAGCACCTTACCATTGCTGTAGCCAAGACTGTCAGCAACCTTTGCATCCCTAACCTGTTTTTCTGTATTTATAATTGGCAGATACAACTGTGTGCCATCACTATTCAATCTGTTGATCATCTACATGAAGAGATTGCTCTCAGTCTCTTCAGGAGAATTTAAGGCTATTCTCACAAGGTTAACAAGCCTGTTGGCAAAGATGCTCTTGCCTTACTTTGTCAGATGGATCCTGCCTCTGCAGCAACCTTCATTACTCAAAGAGAGTTCCATAGTTACAGAAGTCAAAGCTCTGACAGTGACAATGACTGCACAACCAGAAGTTCACCCACAGGACACATGGGTTTCTAGCCTAAGCTTTTCCCACTCACTGGGCCAGCTGTGGACAACACAATCCCCTTCCCTCCACCTTCACCCAGAGACCCTGTGCACACAGTCGCCACTTTCAAAGTCTCCCTTGATGGTATCACTGGGCTCAGCAGTAAGGGATAAGAATTTGAAGGTGAGACTACTGTGAGAGAGAGGTGCATTATATAAATGTAGTATTTGGTACAAGCTCCTGTACTTTTTGATACATCATGAAGTAGAAGCTCAAACATATATATATGGGCGTGTATATAAATTTATTTTTTTTTCTGAATTTCAGCTGCATATCTTTTAGCATCAGAAATACAGTGTTGATTTTTTAATTATTTTTTTTTTTTTTTTTTTTTTTTAGAAATACCAGCTTCATTCTAATTCTTAAATTATTTGATATGAGAAATAGTTACCCAGAGGTTTCATAGTCTGTCCTGGTCAAATTGGCTCAGGGATGATACAGTCAAATGTTTTACTGCTACATAATGAAAGCATTTAGTTATCACTATGCCCATCTCAGTTATACTAAGCTACATTCAGTTCCTCTTTTTTCTGGCCCTCTCCATATCTTTCACTTATACAACAAGTTTTTGACTACTATACATATTTCTTAAGTCCAACTACACAGATTCAAATCTTCTGATTGCCTCTGGATATTACTAAATTTAAAGCATGCAAAATCTGAAGAGGATTTTATATCACATATACTAACGTGCTTGTTCTGCAGACTGACTTTTTTTAACTGCTATTGGTACTTTCCCCACCTCTTATTCTTTTTATCAGCTATAATACCTATACTTACTGTTTGTTAAACTCTCATTCCAGAAGTTTATAGGTTCTCACGTAACAACAGAAAATATATGTAATTTCCTCCCACAGTGAACCTTGTTCTTCTCTCAGAGATAATTTCGCTACACCAAAACCACTGCCTGGCACTATTGTGGTATTAAATTACAAGACAACATAAGATTTATAAAACAATAACATAAAAGCTTTCTATTTCTTCTCCTCTTAAGTATTAGGACACACAGCTCTGGTTAACATGCACACTGACACTCAGAAAAAACAAGGTAATGCTGGAGGAA
>VZRU01007427.1:66656-90780 GCA_013398155.1 Pedionomus torquatus | reverse complement strand
GGGGAAGAGAGAGAAAATGTTTGTTTGGGGGGGGAAGAATCAAATTCTACTCTTGATTTCATTTTTAACTCAATGCAATAACCACTCTGATGAAAGAATCACACTTTGAATTTACAGGAGAACAAAACACAGAATGGCTTGGAGCGCTGTTTTGATTTTCTTTCTCCCTCCTGAAAATTCAGTATTTTATCATTTCCAAAGCTGTGCAGCAGAATATCAACACACAGCACAGAGTATAACAGTGGCTGCTGAGTGCATTATTAACTACAGAAAGAATTACCACGGAATTGTACCTCATTTAGAATAATGATTTAAAAAGAAATCACGACTACATCAACTGAAAGATTTAGTGCATTAAGTACCTATCTGGTAGGCTAGCAGGCAGACTTGGCAGAGATTTGTGGTCTAATGTAGACAGAATTCTGTATCATCATTTGGAATATGTTTTATTTAATTGCTGATCTGCTGTAAAGCCTTTGACACATCAATTAATGTTCACATCCTCTTTCCATTCTTTGCTACTTACGAACATAAAGGAAGAAATACTTCCTACAAAGGAAGGACCTAAAACAATGAGATGCACCCTTGTCTTAATTGAAATCTGAATGCTCTATTGTAATAAAATTCAGCAATATAGTTATCATCATTATCATTGGATAGTTATCATTAAAGCTAATCAGAGAAACTTTAATAGAGGTGGACTGAAAGAAAAACAAGATCTATTTCTACCTCTGCTCTGTTTTCTAATACAATTGAAAACTATACTCACAGTGTCAAGCTCCCAAATTTGATGTTTCAGAACAAATACTTTTCTCTTTTTTATGTTTCTCTTTATACAACGATAATAAAATATACAAATAATTCTGACTGATCTGTAAGCAAATCATTGCAGAATTTGCCTTTATGAAGAATATTTTTCAACTTTTAGTTTCCTGGTTAAAAGAAGTCAAGTTCTCAAACTCTTGAAAACTTACATGAAAGTTTCTATCTTTTAATGTGTCTCTATCTACACGACCAGCCATATCAACACTTTCCACCATTGGTTACATGCATGCATCTGCAAAACAGTCATTTCTCATTCCACTTTTAAGATATACTGTAGCACTTTACAACACAGTAAGACATCTCTTGGAGCTCAATGCTGGCTACATTATATAAACATATAACATTATAAAGCTATTCTATGAGAGAGAACACTGTGTACCCTGTTTTACATATTATTTTTTTTACTTATTCTGAGCTGTGTCTTGCTGAGGTCTCATCCCTACAGCCCTCAGTCAAAAGCACCTTGATTACACAAAAGCTCCATGGAGTCTCAGCAGTAAAGTAAAAGGACAAAAAGAGGGAAAAAATCACAGAAGTGGATACTCAAGGGCATGGTCACTCAGGGGTCTCACCCTCACGGGAAGCTTGAATTTGAGACTGTCAATCAAAGCCCTACGAAACAACTCTTATGTGGCTGATACTTTCCTGTTGCTGCAGTGTTCTGCTAGGGAATCATCAAGCCAAAACCCACCACCCAGAGGCACAGCAAGACAGCCCAGGCTTTGCAGGAGCACCATTCACATCACCGAGTCCAAAACAATTTTTCTTCCTTTTTCTTTCTCAAATGAGCATGCCCTGCAAAGGCAGGACAAAGGGAAACCTGCTCCTGCAACCCAAGTAAGAATAATCAAGGAATTCCAACGCCGTTTTCAGACACGGGCAATACAGCAGAGACCACCTGCTTGGCTGCATGACACAGTCAGTGCCCTCTGTGCAGCACAAAAGGACAGGCAGGGTGCCTAACAGCTCACCTGTTTGCAGCCTCCGGCCAGGACTGTATCCCACAGCAACACACATCAACACTTCTTAGCTGAAGCAGAGAAAGTGGTGGTAGGAGAAGGAGCAAGTGAATGCCTTTTGCTCTATTTTCACCCATCAGAACACAGTTTAACCTTTAGGTAGCACATTTCTAATCTTCCAAGGGTTTTAGAAACATTAACTACTCAAATATAATAACCTTTATATTTGGCCACCTACACTCAGCTACTATGGCAAATATGATGAAATGGCTCTACTGATAGCTTCAGCTGTGCTCCTTATAGGAGCTGCTACTGCCAGAATGATTCCAATTCCATTGCTTTCCTCCTGGAGTTGATACACATTTGTTCTAAGTGAATAAAAATGGTAACCAACTTCACGGAGCAGAACATGAAACACAACAGCAGCAGTTCACTAAAGAAATGTGATCGTGCAAGTTTTTCTTCTCTCCTCGTACATCTTGTGATGCTACAGTGACCATTGTCTTTATGCATTAAAACGTTTGCTTACTGCTTGCGCTTAATTCATCAAATACTGAAGTAACTGATTTGACCCAATTAATGCATGAAATATTTAATGCTCAACAGAAGACAGGAGTGCAAGTCTCACACACTTCTCACAGGTCCAACTGGTGGTGTAACAATTGCTGGTCTCTGTAGATCCTTCTAATAAACTTGTAAGGAAAAATAATTGCTTATCTCTAAAGTTGAAACACGCATATGTGTACCATCTATCTATAAGTGTTTTCATATATGCATTTTATGTATGTAGAGTCTAAGGAAGTCAAATATTTTAGAAAGTCAATAAGCTACAGTATAAATTCCATGCTTCGTATCACATCGAATATGTAAAATGGATGAAGAAGCCACTAGTGTTAGGATACTTTCTAGAAACTAGGATGTTTAAAATGTTTACTATTCCTGAATTACGAGGATATTATGGAAAGACATTTTCTGTTTAGAAAAGACAGTTTCTTCCTAATGTCACTAATGTATTTATGATTGCTATGTGTTTTGTATTAGAAAGAGAAAATAGTAGTTTCATAAGATCTAAAGAAATCAGACTGAAATCTGAGCCTTAACTTTGTTTACATTAAAGGAATTTAAGCGAAGGAAAAAAAAAAAGCAGACAATACATAAACCAGACAACCATAATTTGCATAATTGCAGAACAGCATCAAAGAACTTACATTTAAAAGAGAATTACACATTCACTCAGCACTGCACTTACAATCTCTGGTAGAACTGGAAATAAAAATCAAGATTCATTAATCTTTAACTATTGCTTTAATTGTAAGATTAAACTCTCTTACAAAAGGGAACTGGAGGAAAACAGAAGAAAAGGGAAAGAAGTTAACTTTTTTCCACTGAGGATTGATGACTGTCAAATTTCAGGTTCTGCATCTAATATACAGAACAGTTTTTTTACCTAGATATAAATTTTAACATTAAGCTGGATGGACTGGAACTTATAATACTTGAACAAATAGACTATTGTTTAAATATTCACATAACCTTCCCAAAACCATTAGATTTTCTCATATAGCATGATGAAAAAGCAACATCAAACTCTTATTATTGCTTATTATTTTGTCATCATCCATATTTGACGCTTCTATTTGTACTATGAGCTATTAAACTCCAAGTGTTAGGCATATATCAATTATTCTGATATATCAGTGAGAATTTCTTTTCATAGCTGGGAGCTTCAAAGTTTACTAAGTATTTCTAAAGCACTTTGAGGCTCTTTTTTATGAAGTACTACTAAAAGTCAAATAAAATATCATCTTATTAATAAACTGCCTCACTGGAGATAGACGTATCGGCTCCCAGAAGTAAGAAAGCCAGGTGTCACTACACAATAATAACAGAAGAAAAGTTAAACTCAAGCAGAGGTTTTCATATTGGGCAGAGCCAAAAAAAGTTTTGGTTTGCTTATCTGTTTCCATTCCCACTTCCAACTTGAATCTTACATTGAGATGGTGCAACATAACGCTTGAGATGCTGGACAGCTTGTCCCTATTATTCCTACATTTTAGCAGACAAGATTTATTTGCTGCAGCAGGAAAAAAAACATTTATCCACTATATCTTTCAAAAAATAACACTGATCTGACCTTCTAGGACATTTCTCATGTGCCACTAATCTGTGTAAAAGAACCTTTCGCCCATTTAGGGGAGAATCATCTTTTCATTTCATGTATAGACTGCCTACCACTGTGACACACCGATTTTGATTGGGACATGCCATGATAATAATGAAAAAACCAAGATCTAACACAAGCATTGTCCCAATGTGTTTTTTTGTTTGTTTTTGGTTTTTTTGTTTTTTTTTTGTTTTGTTTTTTGCTTTTTTTTTTTAAAATGCAGTTTTCAAATAGAGCATTAGAAGCATTGATGATGGAGGTTATAAATTATAAGAGAAGTATGCAGAAAATAACAACTTATATCATTGTTAGCTAAAAATTCCACCACCTTCTGTGAGTATAAGCATACAGATGATGCTTTAATTAGTTTATAGACACGTAATTCTAAAAAGAAAACAAAAACTCATTTTTACACTTTAGGTGGTTGGAGAAACTGAAGGAAGGAAGAAGAACACAGAGCTGAAACAATTTCCTGCAACCTTCCTTACCAACAGAAATTTGTTCTTCAACTGATTTAATCAAAATATCTTATCATTTCCCTGAAGAATTGTCTCTTGCTGCTTCAGCAGAATTTCCATTCTCCCTTTGCCCTTCAACATGATGCTGTCTCACAAGAGACCATGGCCACTTCTATACTTTATCACCATCAAAATCCTTGGAAGGTCTGTTTCTCAGACATTTGAAGGTTTTCCTGTCTGCTAAATTAGAAAATGATTCAGCACTATAATTCTCTAGTATATTTTAAGATCACTGAAGGCACAGACCCCAAATGAGCAGCTCTTTCTCCGGAGAATAAGGCCCTATTGAATTAAATAAAACTTGCCAGCTAAGAAAGGATTTGCTGGATTGAGTTCTTAATATTTTCAAAAAACTTCTGGTGTTCAAACATTTATAACAAAACAGGCATTAAAGTCAACCCACTACATTAAAAAATAAAATCAACAACAATATAACCATCAAAACAATGTACAAAGGCAGCAAATAGTTTTCATCTGAGTGGAGCTACTAAAGTGTCAGATAAAGGAAGTTTACATAATCTGGGAATGATCCCTTTGATTTTTATTCAGCATCCCTATATATTAATTAATATGTCATAAACACCAAATTTGCAACTCATTTCCCAATTATCCATGCGAAATCTTGCATAAATCTGCAGTACAACTAATACTTTACCTATTTTATCTCAGCAACACCTACAGAATCCAGATTTAATTTATATATTACAGGACGTATTTTTAAAAGTTCAAAAATAATAAAGTACTCTGCTATATATCTGCAAGGAAAAAAAACCCAGCCTTTAACATGTGACAGTTTTGAATGCTAGAGGGGCAAAGAAAACAGAAGGTGATAAGAAAGAGGTTACCAGCTGCTCACTTGACAACCATTTAACACCCAATCCAGACAGATATATTTCCCAGCCAGCCCACTCATCATTTCAGCCTTCCCTCAGCATGAAGTGGAACTATCTACACACTAAGGAAGAGTCCACATTCACAAGTGCACCTCTCCCCTCCCACCAAAATTAATCCACACAGGAGGCCCTGCAAGGGTCCTAGAGAGTGAAAGGCAGAGACTTCAGTGAGTTCCCCCCAAACCACTATTCATCGAGCAGCCTGTGGTAATAAACACAATGCCATCATCTGACAAGCCAGTTTAGAGAAATATCCTATGTAAACGTTCCCTTGCATTTTCATTTTTCCTTTGTTTCCCCTCCAATGGAGACCACTACTGGTTCTTTTTCAACAAGCTTTTCTGGCTGGAAATATGGTTTCAAATTGAAGAAAAATAAAGGCTTTTAAAATAATGATGTGGTTGCATACATTTAATTGTAAAAACCCAGAGTAAATATTTCAAGAGAAAAACATGGGATGTGTTAACACCTCTTATTAAAGAGACTTCTATCAAACTTTCACTGTTCTTTCAGAACTTTTGTTTAATTCCCTGTGAACAACGATAAAGAAAAAATACTTCCATCAGCTATGGATCATGGACTTTTTCTTTTCTTTTTTTTTTTTTTTTTTTTTTTTTTCCCAGATGAGGACACACTGAAAATGCCAAAGCTCTCTGGGTGAGTTCAGTTAAAACAAATTACAATGTTTTGCCTATTCCCATCAGTAACAGCGCTTCAGAAGGGATGCCTTCAAATTCTGCATGCTCCTGAAGAAC
Organism: Pedionomus torquatus; assembly: GCA_013398155.1. Classification (NCBI taxonomy): domain Eukaryota; kingdom Metazoa; phylum Chordata; class Aves; order Charadriiformes; family Pedionomidae; genus Pedionomus; species Pedionomus torquatus. Next base: position 84,666 of record VZRU01007427.1, on the reverse strand, counting down.
TGCACCAGGGCTAAAAGAGGGCAAAGAGATGGTTCTGGTTGAAAAGCAGCAGTCTCACTGAAAGAAAGTTCACTCTCTTTTTCTCACACTGGATGCATTGAAAAGATTTTTTTTCTCCTTGTAACTCAAACATTTCCCTCATCAAATCTTTCCACTAATGAAACAAAACCACTGGCTTCTTAAATGAAATATACTGATTAAGTATTACATAGATACAGTTTGTGAAAAGAAATGACAAGTTTTTTCCTGCTACTGTATTTTGGTAAAAAATTGCAGGGAAGAATATTCTAATGATTATAGCTATTTTATTAGCATCTCTGAGAATACCCATTTTTCATATTGCTAATGTTCTAAAATACAACAGGTACTTGAGGCTGCAGATGTTCCTCTCTAAAATGTCCATAAAATCTGTTTGTAAATAACAAGGGAGAAATGGGTCATTAATAAATGTATCAATGTGGAAGGACTACGGTGCTGTGCAGAGCCCCTGCTCTGGCAGGGCTTCCCCTTTCCCATCCAGTGTCCTTTTCCCCAGTCACCCAGGGGTTCCTCACACCACCAGGACCTGACAACTGAGCTCTGTTGGTCACAGGGATCAGGAACTATCAGGAACAGGCTTGTGCCACAAGCCTCTCCTGACATAAAGCCAAGCCCACTCATTGAGGTTGGGGAAGAAAAATCTTGACTCTTTATACATCACTGGCTTCTGATCTGATCATAGTTCCTCTTCTCTTATTATTAAGCAGAATCAATACTGATTCTTAACACAGATTTAAGCATAGCTAATCTGGTTCACAATCATGATACCTCTTGGACATGGCTCTTACTTAATTCAGAGTGTAAAGCTATTATTTCATATTCCTGACACTAAAGTGTCATGCCCTTAATTTGTGAGAGATAAAGAACTCATTGCTACTCACTTTAACGGTATGAATTCTTTCATAATACAGAAAATACAGTGGAAAAACTCCAGTGTAATACAGTTTTATATCAGTATCTGACAGTTCTACGTTAAAGACTATTGCAATATTTAGATGTTTAGTCTTTGCAGCTATTCAATAAAAGGTAATGGTATGTCTGCCAATTCTATCATTGTTACTGCCATATTAGTATTTACTGCCCTAGCTCCAGGATCTTACATTAATATATTGTGTAAGAGCACAAAAAAAATTAATTGTAGCAAGATATTAGACCAGGATGTAGGGCCCTTTTTTGCCCTTCCCTGCACAGACTATAAGATCACTGTGGCACTATCACAGTAAAAGAAGGCTCTTACTCTTACTCCTGTGTTTATTCATTTAAATATCAGACAAATTCTACAGGATTAATACACAACTCACAGTGGATTATATACCTCATTTTTGGATTCTTCACAGGAAGTGTATATTAAAAAATACTTTAGAACTTTTATTCCTTATTCATTTAGTGCCTTAGTTTTGGATATTCCAACATACAATAAAACACTGAAAAATTATATCCTTTCTGCAGCTGTATCAAGATCTGGAAAAGAAAGTCAAGAGGATGACCATTATAATATAGTGATGCAGAGTTAATTATGGAAGATTCCTATGTTTTCCAGTGTCCAACTGGAAATTAAATATTATCAGGCCACTATGTAACATTAGAATCTGCTCAACTGGACAATTAACCCCAAAAGTAGAATGGTGCTTATGCTACATATTTTTTCAGACAACTAAATATTATATTCTCTTCAGTCAAAAAGTAAAGCTCCTGCTAGGACTTAGATTTTACTAATACCACATGAATCAGCAAATATAATCTACCTTAGGAAAATTGAAGTGTTTCTTTATGTTGCTATTGACAGTAGTGCAAGTAAATGTTCTGGATTTCAAGCTGCTTTTGTATTGACAGGGAGAACCTTATCTGCTGCAACGTGACCGACCAATAAGAAATCAAGCTGCACTTTCCACATTTCTGCATTTGAGATACACAAACAAAAACTTTAGTTTGCACTTGCAAGATCAACCATGCATGCAGTTTTCAGAGCACCAGAGGACAAAAAATGCTCTTCTCAGCATTTGCCACAAACTAAAAAGCAAGACCTTGGGTACCTAATATATCTTCCCACACATATATGGTACCCAGCTGCCCTCCAACCCACATGCAGCCAAGAGCAGCCACAGAGAGCTCTGCCAGTGGGACAGCCTCTCCCAAGGCCCACATGTAGCATGCCTTGCACAAAAGCAGGACTAGGGAAACTATCGTCCCCTTGGACTCAGCACTGGTGAGGAGGCCACACCCTGAGTACTGTGTTCAGTTTTGGGCGCCACACCACAAGAAAGACATTAAGGTGCACGGCCTCTAGAGAGGCCATGAAGCTGGTGAGGGATATGGAGAACAAGTCTTACAAGGAGCAGCTGAACAAGCTGGGGCTGCTTAGCCTAGAGAAAAAGAGGCTGAAGAGAGACTTTATTCACTCTCTACAACTACCTGAAAGGAGGTTGTAGAGACTTGAGGGTCGGTCTCTTCTCCAAAGTAGCAAATGGCAGAAATAAGGATAAGAGTCTTACTCCTGCAGTGAGTAACATTTCATTTTTTTTCTTCCTATCCCACATACTGACAATTTGGAGAAATGGCATTACCCAGTACTAGAGAGCTGCAGTACCTGCACAGCTGAACAAGACCTTCATATTAAGACTAGCTGATCAGCTACCAATCTGCCTGTGAATACAGCTGGCATAGTCTGGTTGAATAAACTTTTTGGGAGTTGGCTTTTCTATGAAAAAGGGACTTTCAACCTATAATGGCACTTGTAACTTTTCAGTCCCAATGGTATGTAGACACAGCAAAACTGGAAGAAACATGAAGAGAAAAAGACACTGTAAACTGCTCCCCCAGCTCTTTGAATACTTATTTCAGAGACCGTGGGGGAAAAAAAAAATCAAGTCAAATGCATTAGAGTACTAAAGCAATGCTTTGCTGTACCCCTGAATTGTACACTTGAGACATTCCTACTGAAGGTAGGCAGCAATTTTACTCACTGCCAAAGCATATTTTTCTGTAAATGATTCATGTAAATGCAGAGAGCTCTTCCAAGTTCACTGTACTTATCTAAATTGTCTTCATGTAAGCCGTAAAAGCAAAGAAGTAGCCTTGAGAAGACCTGTAACCAATAAACTTTTAATGGTAAAATTTCTGAAGGCAGCTGTTGATCAGACAAAATGAAAATAAGAAATCACATAGGCCAATGCAAGCATTTTGTTTTTTAAAAAATTATTATTATTAATTAGCAACACCTGGAGAAGTTTTTGTTATTTCCCCAGATGAGACACTCTGCTAGCAACAAGACAAGAGGCCACACACTACAACAGTTCCTCAGTTTCTCTTGACTTCAGCTGTTGATTTCTGACACTGGAATCTGCACCAGGCTGGCATTGGTAGGGACAATATATTATTAAGGGTTTCTTTTCCTACTTTCTAAAGAACCTGCATTTTTGAAGCTATAATTTAGTTCATTTACCACTAGCAATAACAGAACCTTGTCACTCACAAACCTTATATGAAAATGGTGAGATTTATTCCTGTAGTTAATGGTGGAGATAGAACAGCAGAAGCAAAATCCTGTTCAGATAAACCAGCCAGCTGGTAAACAGGCCAAATAAAAACAAACAAACAAAAAAAAGACAATGCAAAGATAAACAAGTAGACAAGTATTTGCACTGAGTTAACTCTTCTGAGTCACAGCCACACCTATGATCCCTGATCCCCTTGCTCTTATCTCATCTGCACCTTGGCTAAACTACGCAACTACTTCTCCCTTCGTTCCATATCTTTCTTGAAAGATACCAGTTTTACATTCACAAGGCCAAAAATGAATTTATTTTCCCTTGTGAAACAGAATATTTTCATTGCTGCCACAGCTACTAAAAAAAATAATGTTGTTTTCTTTAAAAAAAAACCCAAAAACAACAACAACAAAAAACACAAACACAGCATCACTTGGGTTGATAACACTAGTACCACTTTTGACACTTCCCTTTTCTTTACCCCTGAAACCCTGGTGATATTTTTTGCACCATCTCAAATGGTACATTTCCATTGCAAATATTAATGTCACTTGTAGTTTCAACAAAACCCATCTAGCTTTAACCAAGACTCCCAACATCCTTGGTATCCTCTTTTTCTAAGTAAAAATGCATACATAGAACCTGCCCTCATACTATAACTATGCTAATAGACATTCACACCAGGACACTACACATTCAAAATTTCTCATTGGTCATATCATGTTCTGTTTGGAAAGAGCCATCTAAGCCATGTCAAAGTGCAGGTTATGGGAAATTTCCATACTCTTTTTTGCTAACTATTTGAAAGTCCCAGGAAGGCAGGGAACAATACAAAATATAAGTACTGCGTCCAGCTCTGGGGTTCTCAACTTGGAAAGGACAAAGAACTGTAGGAAAGGGTCCAGCGGAGGGCCACAAAGATGATTAAAGGGATGGAGCACCTCTCCTATGAGGACAGGCTGAGAGAGCGGGGGCTGTTCAGCCTGGAGAAGAGAAGGCTCCAGGGAGACCTTCTAGTAGCCTTTCCAGTATCTGAAGGGAGCCTACAGGAGAGCAGGAGAGGAACTCTATCAGAAAGTGTAATGAAAGGACAAGGGGTAATGGTTATAAACAAGAAGAAGGAAGATTTAGATTGGATATTAGGAAGAAATTCTTTCCTGTGAGGGTGGTGAGGCACTGGAACAGGTTGCCCAGAGAAGCTGTGGATGCCCCATCCCTGGAAGTATTTAAGACCAGGCTGGATTGGGCTTTGAGCAACCTGCTCTAGTGGGAGGTGTCCCTGCCCATGGCAGGAGTGTTGGAACTGGTCTTTGAGGTCCCTTCCAACTCTAACCTCACAGGCAGTGAGGGAATTATATTTTTATTGTATTCAACCTTGCCAAAAGTAAGCAAATGTTATCTAATGCAGGTGGAAAAGCAGAGTTTTTCCACATAAAGTGCTGTGTTGATATCCACATCAGGCAATATCTGACTCTATGGAAGTAAGGAGGCATATTCCCAGAACTCAAGCATTCTTCACCAGTTTAGTTCTAGACTCTGGCAGCATTAATTGCTGAGTAACCTCATCTGTGACATTGATGACAAAGATCTCACAATGTCAACAGGCCACATGCCAAACATACAGACATAGATACCCATTCTTTATATCTTACTCAGTGCATCTTTCCTTTGCTCAGTGTCCCTGCATGTATTTAAAAACAAAACCCCTTGTTTTTCAGCAAATGAGACTGTGTACATAAACATGTCTTTTACAAGAACTACTGGCTGTAATACTCTGGGTTTTCTCCTTTTGTCTCATAAATAGTTGCAAATAGAGGGAAATAAATTCTCTTTCTTTCTTCTAAGAGCTTGTTTCACCTGTGTACAACAGATGTTGTTTCCACAAATTAGTTTATAATATCTTTCATAACTCAGTCAGAACAAATCTTCAGTTCATAGTCAGAGAATGGATTTAGTGCTGCACATAATTCTTCTAATTATGTAACAAAACTGCACTTTGCTAGGTGAAAACCTTGGCTATCAATCATTCGGTTTAGTGTATGGGCAACTTAATCTTCTGTTACACCAGCTGTGCATGGCCCAGACACATCCACTAAGGATTTGTTAGATTCCCACAGTATGAAGTTTAAATTATTACTGTGATAGGTAATAGATAGGCAGACAGAAAGTGGGCCAGCTCCAGAGTGTTGAACTGCAATATATGAAGTAATTAGGAATACCACACACAGCAACTACTCCCCTCCCCAGTACCAATTTGCAAACCAAGCAGTGTTTAAATGCTTTCCACTCATCAAAATGCAGTTAGCAACAATAAAGTGAATAAAGTTTCTCCCCTGAAAAAAAAAAAAAAAGAAAATTAAAAATAAGAAATTCAGAATGTTGCTGGTCCAAAACAGAAGACATTATAGAAGCTTGCATGGCTCAGGTGAGCAGCTTGGAGATCTGGTGGATCCTGAGCTTTTAAGTTCATTGCAAAATCTGCATATGTCACATGATAAAATAAGAATTGGCAGACAGAGCACAGGCATATGACCAGTTACACTGTTCAAGGTACTGCTTGTGCAGTTGTAGCCGCAGGAACAACATTTTTATATTTTTTTCAATAGTGGATTTTTTTTTTAAGAATAAGATTTACTTGTTAAATGAAAATCAATTTTCAATTTCATTTAAATGGGGTTAGATTATCAGCCGCTAAAGGTGAACTTGCTGACATACTACTAGGTGCAGAATAACACAGTACATCGAAGTCTCTCCAGGAGGTTACATACAGGTGCCTGAAGGCAAGTTAAACTCCAGGGGTTACTGAATGGTTTTTAAAGAAACTGATTAGCCAGCCCTCCTTCCCCCATGAAACAGGCTTACTGCATGCCTTTAGTAATCAATCTGGAATCATTATGCAGTCACAGGATATACTTAATGCATCTTTCATACAAAAATGCTGCAGGGATAAACGGATTAGAAATTCTGAGAGAACAGGTATTTCAGAGGAAGTAGCACAATAAAGTCAATCATGAAATGTTAGGGTCATCCCTCCCTCTTTTTTCTTTTTTTTTTTTTTTTATTTTAATGGGGAATGGCATGACAAAGTGGTTTGTCCAAGTTCTGAAAGAGCTGGATTCTCGCACACATCCGAGTGTGTGAATTTTTTTATNTTTTTAAATACATTTTCCCACATTCTTGCTCTCTCTTCACTCCTGGCAGACAGAGGTGAACCTTTCCCTATACCCAGTACTGGTGAGACACACCTGGAACACTGTGTCCAGTCCTGGGCTCTACAGTACAAGTGAGAAACAGGTACATAGGAGCAAGTCCAGTGCTGGGCCACAGAGATGATGCACATTCTGGAACACCTGTCATATGAAGACAGGCCAAGAGCTGGGACTGTCCAGTCTGGAGACATCAAGCTCAGGGGATCTTATCCATGTGTACTGACACCAGAGAGGGAATGAAGGATGAGCCACACTCACCTCAGTGGTGCCCAGTGACAGAAGAAGCAATGAGCACAAATAAAAACCCAGGAAATTCCATCTGAACACAAGAGAAAACATTTTTACTGCAAGAGGCCAGGTACTGAAACAGGATGCCTAGAGTGGTTGCAAAGTCTCCATCCTTGGAGGTTGGACATACTCCTGGGTAACCTGCTTGAGCAGAGATGTGGACTAGACAATTCTGATATTCTTCTTTACTTTAAGAAACAATGAAAGATGATGATAGTCTTCCACAGGCTATATCCTCCATTGTCAAAAATAAAGTAAATAAAAAAATAGTCCTTTGCCTCATCTTCAGTCTCAAATATGATATTGAAATAACACAACTGAATAAAGCTCTTCTCTTCAAACTCCCACTTAATGCAAGAAGAGGCAAGAAGTTCAAGAAAAAGCTATGTATTTTTGGTAGCATCAAAACCCACACGTGGCCCCATCCTAAACTGCATCTAGGCTATCTGGATATAGCTTCCTCTAAGTTATTTAGCCAACTTGTGAGCAGCAAAACAAAATCTCCAAGTAGAATTCAAAGAATGAAACATAATTAATGGTTACCAGAGAAAAATGGACACATGAGTTAAGCTCAGTAATTTAAATGACAGAAAGCCCAAATGCTCAGTGAACATCCTAATGCTTTCAGTTTCACCCTCATATTGCAAGAAACTGGTCACATTTTTCTTGGAATGAAAATAAGCTTGTAGAAGCAGGTTCTGATCCACACCCTTGATCTTCTTCATGTGAGATAATTTGGGTGTTGTCACCTCTTACTTAGAAGAAGACAACACTTCTAAAAATTACTATGTAGTCTATACATTAAAATGTTATTATGCTGTGCTTTTGGATAGTTTATTTTTCTACTGATAACTACCCTCCTCTTTTACAACTCTCTCCATTACACATACAAAAAATATCAGAAAAACAAGTTACATGAAACCTGCCCTCCATGGTTTTGCCCAGGAGTCACAACTGGTGAATGGACAATGACTTTAATAAGGCTGCTGTCAGTATTCTTCCCCATCATAATGATTGACTAAATATTATGCTAATATTATGTCAAAGACCCCACAAGAATAAAAGCAAAAAAGTACTGCCCACTGTCATATTGCAGTTCTTCTACACCCCATAGCAGGTATGACTCATTCCTTATGCATTAGTGTACTTCACAGCAAAGAAACTGCACTCTCTCTGGTGTGAGAGAAAGGGTACCTCAGCCAACACCAATTGTCACCAGTGTAAGACAGATGGCATTTCCCTGGTCTTCCAAAACACAGGAGGAGGATGCCACAACTAAGAAGGCAGGGAAGCTCATTGGAGAATTCAGATGACAGGAGAGTGCTGTAAGCCTGGAAGGCATCAGAAATGGCAAGACATCCTCATATCCTCTCTAACCCTCAGCTATAACATATGGTGATGACTACATTCTTGTTACATTGACCTGAAAAAGCAAGACTATCTCACAAATATCAGGAAGGTAAAACTTTTAAAAATAGTATCACTTACTATCTATGGATTTCCAGAAGTCTAGTTACACGTTATTGTTTACAAGAAAACACAACAATTTAAGAAATAATCTGAAAAAATCTTTTTGTTTTCGAAATAGTTCTCATAAAACTAAAATCATTCAGTATCTGATAGCAACATAATGAATGCTGATATACTAGGACAACTAAGAAAAGGAGTCTTGAAAAGTAGCATTTTGAACTGATAATTTTATTGTCCCTTTTTTTGGTGCCCTCATTACCTATCAAAAGTCAAAACCTGAAACACATTGTGCAAAATAACTACAGCTGAAGTGATGACCATCTGACTCAATCAACTTCAACAGAAGCGTAAAAAAAGGCTGCATCAAGAGCCACTGTTTCAAATGGGGAAACGAGTAAAAGCAGAGAAACTGTACCAACTGGACTAAGAACTTCAGAGAACAGTGGAAAATCTGAACTGAGATAAGTACTGCCTGGAGTGGGTGTCCCAAGCAAGTACACTTCCCCTTGTGAAACAGAATACTAATGGAACATATAAACATGCAGAGGCCTTACAAAGCAACAGAGAAGATGACTTACCAAAGAATATTATCTGCTAAAGATGAAGAAAGTACAAATAGAGCAAGAATTGCCCATAGATTAAGTTAGACTCAGCATTAGAAAGGAGGTCAAAAAATTATTCTACCATCAAAAAAGGTAGAGAAGCACACAATGATGAAGCAGCATCAAAGATAAGGTATGGAAGCTACAAAATAAAATCATCTGTAATGCATTCAATACAGAGATGATGCTGAACATAGAGGAAAAAGTGGAAGAGTGTCAGGAAGAAGTATAGAAATAAGTCATTCTGTAACTCATGTGCCAGCAAAATTTTAAAGTGCAAGACACTGACCAGACAAATCCAAACCCACCAATTTGGACACAATAGCACATAAAATTATAGACCAAAGATTAGGTCTTAATAAATATTTTAGGATGAAGCCTTGTTTCACTATAACACCAGCAATGCAAGAAAGCAAATGGGATCAGGGAAAGAAGTGAGAGTCCTGCTCTGGCAACCTGATTTTAAGTAGCCCAAAAAGCTTTAAAAGGAAGTTTAGAAGAAGAAAAACTGGATGTAAGAGGTAAGAATAGGACAATACATCAACAGTTTTTCAGGGAAAAACCTCTACAGCCTAAGCTACAAGCTTACATTTTCCTTTGGAAAAAATAATTTTCCAAGAGAAGGTTCATCACTAACTGTAGATTATATATATTAGTAGTACAAGATGTTTAAAGTGAATAGCAAATTAGTTCAAGTAGAAACAAGAACGTGCTCTTTTGAAGAGTCATGATGTTGGAAGTGAGGAACCTAGTGAGGTTCCTGAAGTACTTTTATTTAGTATACTCATGAACCACCTAGGCACATGAGACAAGAGTACAATCAAACTGGAAAACAAAATTGGAACAGTCAAAGGAAAGGACTGGAATTTTAAACATGTAGGAGATGAAGAATAGAATAACAAAGACTTAGATTTTTAGAGTACTAAATCATGCAAAGTTATTTATAAGGTTACTTGGAGACTGAAAACATGTATTTGTTATAAAATCATAGCTGGAGAAAAGTTTGTTTTACTCAAGAGCAAGGTTACTCCACACCATAAACAAACCATATCTGTGAAAAAGCCAAAAGCATCATATGATGTGTTACTTAAAGAAACAGCCAAAAGAGGTAATGGAGTTATTCTCACTCTAGTACTTATTGATGTGAATAGTTTTCATACAAGTGCTCAATTCCAGTCACCTGTGTAGAAGGAGGATTTATTCAAGCAGGAAGAAATAAAATGTGATCTACGAGAACTGCAAGAATACAAGCCCACTTCCCAAGTGTGTACAAGAAGAATACTTCTTTCCAAAAAGAAGGTTGAGATATTGTATTAGATGATGATAAATGAATTAAAATTAAACACTACTGGGGAGAGTGGAAAGGATTCCTGGATGTAGAGTTGTATTGACCTGAGGAGAAATGGGTATGAATTTACCCTGGATGTTTAAGCTGACAATTAGATGACAGTTTCTAATCATTATCATGCTGAATTTCTAAGCAACAAAAAGAGTACTCATTTTAAGCCAGAACATACCAATGATTCTATGGTAAAATAAAAATATTATAAAGCAAACAGTGCCTGATTGTTATGCTTCAATAGGTACTTCCACCTTCCATTCCAACAACAGTAATGGCTATTTCAGTTTGGTTTCAGAAGTACTCACTCAGACCTCAATATTCAACTATTACTTTTGAAAAACATAGGAAAGAAAATAACAATGTGTAAAACAAATAAATGAAGAAAAAAGTACATCACAAGACCCTAAAAAACCTGGAAACAAGGTGGGAAGGGGCTGCTGTTTATAAAAGCTATGTGGTCAGGTATGAAGAGGAAGCATGACATTATTTATTAGCAGATAAGCATGAGCCTACTTTACACAGAGTGTTCCTCCTGGCTGTGGTCAGAACCAGGTGCATTTTAAGCAATAAAAATCATCCACAGTAAAGCAAAAGGAACTTTTGTACAGATCAAGTTTCCTAGTGCTTGGCCGTTAGAGTTTTATTTTGAAGCATCTCAGTTTAAGATGTTTTTAAAAAAAGCTTTCATTCCCATATAAATGTGCATGGTTTAATTATTGACAAGGCAGAACTACTTTTGAGTCACCTTATGCTTTTACCCTTAAGAGTATCAAGCAATGCTAATATAATGCGGGCACTTGTCCAAATGGGCAATGACCCAATCTATATTTAAACTAAAAATACAGATTTGTATTTTTTTGTTTTATGCATTCCAGAATGAAATCTAACTAAATACAACATCCATGACATACGCTGAAGTATCTGATATATTTCTTCCCCCTCCCTCCTCTCATTTTTCATATTTTTTCCTCATTTTGCACTGTTCATGTTCCAGTTTAACATGGACATCCAAACAATTGCTACTGAACTATGTCTTGAGCTAAGAGATCCAGAAAATCCCCATAGCAGATATAGTATAAAACCATTCTGATAATATTTTGGTTGCCCACCTCTAAAGTTAATGCCCTATGGAAAGTCTCAGTAAAAACATTACTTCCCATTTGCCTCATCAGAATGACTTTTCTTGTACAAATTACAATCACATCTCATCCCAGTATTAATTTATTTTTCATGGCAGTGCTCTGGAGCAGCAGGATTTGATATCACAACTTGCCACTCTATACAGAGACCTGATTGAAACTGATGAAAGGCAGCCCTAGCCTCATAAATAGAGTAGAAATGAACAGTTGCTTGACGATCAGGCTTGTAATCATACTGTAGATAATATTAATTTACTGACAAACACCATTAGGCTACACTGATATGGGGCTTTGTGTCAATCATTTTATTCCAAAAGAAGCATGCTGCTAAAGAAACAGATCACATCCACAGCCTGGAGGAATATCCCGGCACATGCTGTAGGGTTGTTTGCAGCAGTCTTCACTGAAAGATGACTTTTGTCTTCATCAGAATGACAGGAAGGCCCAAATGCTTTGCACCCACCTGAGAAATGCCAGCTGATTGAGCTAGAGCACTCACAAGCTGGTCAGGTAATTCTCGAGCATTAAATACAAGTGGTTCCTGAATGACAAAAGGTAAGCTACCAGACAATGTGTAAAGTGTGAGTTGCTAACATATATGTTTGCAGAACCATAGAGCTAGAGTCCTCAACATGCTGTTTAGTCACCAGTACACCATGTGAAGCTGAGTATGTGGCATCTTATATGAAAGGGGCATCTGTGACCACACGGCAACAGGTACAGTAGTCACATATCCCAGCTGCTGAAGAAGCAGGCTCTAAGAAAGCTCAGACAGAAAGCCCACACTGAAAATCAGCAAATGCTTGAGCAGTCAAACCTCATAAGGAGGAGCTGGGTCCTTCTGTCTGGAGACAGGTTGCAGGAGCAGAGGAAGAACTGGCAGATGACCTAACATGCATCTTTCCATATTCAGTCATAGTAGCAAGAACTGCAAATGAATACCACAGAACGGACAAACCTTCATTCTGACACATAAGGGTTTAATAATACTGGCACACCCATGAGGGCAGCGACATTTACATAAAACCACAAGGAAGTTAAGTATAGTAAGTGCAAACCACACAAAACAGCACTCCCTTTTAAGTCACAAATCAGTTCCTTTCAACAGTACACCATCCGCTTACTGTGTGTTGAAAAGAACGATGCTTGGTTTGCTTTCCCTGTCACAATGACACTTATATTTACCTATCACATTTTTCAAAACAGTAGTAATCTTTAATGCTGTATGACAGATACCCAAGTGAGCTGCAGTACCTGAATAAACTGACATGGCTATATGAAGCAGAACAACAGATTATTACCCTTGGTTCTCAGTAATGAGATGTGTAATAGCATTTTTTTATTTTATTTTTCTTAAAGTCATCTTCATCATCTATGTCTGATACTATTTCAGAGACAGGGTCACTAAAGCATAACAGATGGAAGCATAATTCTTTCTGCTGATAGCAACTTATAAATTATGTTTCATCACAGTTCTTGTGCATTTCCTTGTAAATAAAAACCCCCTTCTCCATTGAAAAAACCCACTATAATTTTCAAAAAAGATATTTGGTTCTTACTGTACCTCACAAGGTTTTAGTTTTGATTCCTCCCATACACATTTTCAAATCTGCTTTTCTGCACCACAGGAGAAAGCTAATGTTAAGTTTGCAACCTCCCAGCTACACCACTTTTGTGAATGGAAAGAGGATTGGGTGGTAAAGCACAGCCATCAAGTATATGTACACATCAAGACTCAGACCTGAGGCATATGTAGCTATAATTCCCTTTAGGCACCAACCTGGTATTTGTGTCTAAATATTTCAATTTTGAGCAAGAAGTCATATTGTTCCCCTCTCCCACCCTCACCCCCCACCATGGCAAAACAACAATGAAAAATGCCTTTGTAAGAGACTTCAAACAACATATTTATAGTGAGCAAAATATTCACTCAGGTTTTATTTACTTATGTTCAGTAGAAATTAGTTTCTTGAACAAAAACTTTAACTGAAATGCAAGTCATTTTCCTGCATGACTGAAAACAGTTTAGAACTAGAAACAAGCTCAAATACTCAATTCACTGTAGTAGCCATTAGTCTTGGTTTTTAGCATCATCTTTCATACTCAATTACATTGCTTTTCCCCATAGCTTTTGCACGTATTTTCTCCAAAAAAAAAGATACCCTCCACTCATCCAGAACAAACATCTGTTTTACGGTTCCCCCTTTTGTCCATGATAATCTTATCGTGGGAATATCACAACTTTCATCGTACAAAAAATTAAATTTTTGAGAGTGCAAGACAACTTTTCTTACCTTCTGAAATGCAGGAGGTAAGGAGACAAGCTGTCAGATGAGTATCTCAAGTTAGGCACTGTAAATGTTCCCCAAAAGTTGAAGCATTTCAGACCAGTACCTATAAGCTCATGGACTTCAAGTTTTACAAGTAGCCCAGGCAGACAGTCCAGTTCTTCAGTCATTTACAGGAAAAGGTATGTGAATATGATGGTAAAAAATTTAATTAATGTTTTATGATCTGGGAAATAATTTTAATGTAGAAAACAACTATGCCAGCTTCTGAACTTTTACAATAAATAGTAAAAACCACCCCACACAACAAACAAGTTTGTCTGCAAGTTTTATTCAACCTGCCTCAAATATGGCAAGGCATGTAGATAACCAAGCACTTCACTGATACAGGCAAATGCACTTGTTGATAAGAGTTGATTTTACCTAAATCAAAAATGAAACCCTTCATCCAGTGTAACTATTAAATGAAATTTTACATTCAGCCTATTTTTATTTAACACTTTGAACATTATTAAAAGATTACCACAGAGACAATGTCTTATCTGACTTCTCAGATTACACTGTACTTACACTGAACCATACAGAATTCATGATTAGCCCTAAAAGGTCTCTTCAGTAATTTTCACTTTTAATGAACTGGTTGGAATTCATTATACGATAATTGTAAGGAGGTTTCACAGATAAGCCTCTGTCTTTAGGGGGCATGGTATTGACAGACAGCAATTTTTTTCCAAACAGAAAGAAAATCCACACACCTCCATTGCTAAATGAACCGTAGATATTAAGCTGAAACCTTCCATGAACAAAGAAAGAAGCAAACAGCAGAAAAGAAACTACACAACTGGGGCAATGGGCTTCACTTCACTAGCAACATGCACCGGTTTCACCCAGGTGAAACTTCTTCAACTTTTAGTACTGACAAAAATGACATTTGTCAAGACAAAACTTCTGAACTTTGATTTTCACATTGCAAACTTCACGAAGATTAAAACCCAAGTATTTACATGCCAGACAATGGCTAGTTCTGTAGGCTGTCCTACTGCCTGGATGGGTACAAGACTTGACAAGCAATAAAATATTTGATGTTCAGCTTTGATACAACAAGAGTCAAACTGTTATCATAAGGAAAAAAATGCTGGGTTCCGCAAACGGGATCTAATAATGAGGCTGCTCTAAAGGCTGTTTAACAGGTCAGTTTGTTAATAAACTTAGAAGAATTGTGCACCACTGAGTTATTTCATCTTGGGAATTAAAATTAGTCAACCATTTTTCATAGGCAGATCTTCTTCTTGTATCCTCTACACCATCTGTTCCCTGGACACCCAGCCTCATGAGCTAGGAGACAGGGAGGGGAAGCTGAATGAGGGCATCATGATTAAAGAGGAAGAGATCAGTGACCTGCTATGCTGCTTGGATGCACACAAGGCTATGGGACCGGATGGGCTACACACAAGGGTGCTGAAAGAGTTGGCAGATGTGCTCACCAAACTGCTTTCCATCATTTATAGAAAGCCATGGCTAACTGGGGAGGTCAAATGGACTGGAGGGTGGCAAATGTAACAACCATC
The DNA here is from genome assembly GCA_013398155.1 of Pedionomus torquatus. Lineage (NCBI taxonomy): Eukaryota > Metazoa > Chordata > Aves > Charadriiformes > Pedionomidae > Pedionomus > Pedionomus torquatus. The sequence continues at coordinate 69,233 of VZRU01007427.1, read as the reverse complement.
TACAAGACAGGCAAAAAGGAGGATCCAGGAAACTATACACCTGTCAGTCTGATCCTGATACCAGGGAAGGTCACAGAGCAGGTCATCTTGAGAGCCATCACAAACCACATAATGGACAACCAGGGAATCAGGCCTAGTCAGCATGGGTTTATGAAAGGCAGGTCATGCCTGATGAACCTAATCTCCTTCTACGACAAGATGACCCAATTATTGGATGAGGGAAAGGCTGTGGATATCATATACCTGGACTTTCGAAAAGCATTTGATACTGTCCCCCATAGAATTCTTGTAGAAAAACTGGCTTCACATGGCCTGCATGAGCACACGATTCACCAGATCAAGTACTGGCTGACTGGAAGGTCCCAAAGAGTGGTGCTCAATGGATTTAAATCCAGCTGGCAGCCGGTCACAAGTGGTGTGTCTCAGGGCTCAGTGTTAGGACCGTTTCTGTTTAACATCTTTATTGATGATCTTGATAAGGACATAGGGTGTATCATCAGCAAGTTTGCAGATGACACCAAGTTAACAGGAACGTTGATTCACATGAGGATAGGGAAGCTCTGCAGAAAGACTTAGATTGGATCATTGGGCCAACATTAATGGTATAAGTTTCAACAAGGGCAAGTGCCAGGTCCTGCACTTGGGCCACAATAACCACATGCAGCACTTCAAGCTTGGAGAAGTGTGGCTGGAAAGCTGCCTGGCAGAAAGAGACCTGGGGGTTCTAACTGACAAGTGGCTGAATATAAGATGTAAGTGTGCCCAGATGGCCAAGAAAGAGAATGGTATCCTGGCTTGTGTTAGAAATAGTGTGACCAGCAGAAGTAGGGAGGTGATTGTCCCCCTGTACTCGGCACTGGTGAGGTCACCCCTTGAGGTGCCCAGTTCTGGGCACCTCAATACAAGACAGATATCAAAGTGCTGGAGTGAGTGCAGAGGAGGGCAACGAAGCTGGTGAAGGGCCTGGAAAACAAATCATACAAAGAGCAGTTGAAGGAGATGGGATTGTTTAGTTTGAGGAAGAGGAGGTTGAGGTGAGACCTCATCACCCTCTACAACTACTTGAAAGGACACTGTCGAGAGGCTGGTGCTGGTCTCTTCTCGCAGGTAATTACTGATAGAACAAGAGGGAATGGCTTCAAGCTCCAACAGGGTAGGTTTAGATTGAACATTAGGAAAGAATTTTTCACAGAAAGAGTGGTCAGACATTATAATAGGCTGCCCAGGGAGGTGGTTGAGTCACCATCCCAAAATGTCTCGCAGCCTGAAAGCAGACATCACCTTAGTTCCATCCTGTCACCCTCCACTCATCAGCTATGGGAGCTCTGCTAGGAGCAAAATTATGAACCTCATATACCCACATCCTGAGGTCATACAACACAGGCAGGAGCCATACCTGGACCTCCCAAGGTTGCACCAGAAGATTAACATGCAATGGCCTGCTAGAATAAGGAAAAAACACTGTCACACAAGTAAACAACTGCAACTAAACTGTCCTAAACAAATAATACACCATTAAGCAGACATCTAGATTCAACCTTGATGATCACTTTTCCAATACTATTTCAGAAGTGGATGGTTTTTCACAAGCAGAAAGCTTTGGAGCAGGAAAATATATAAAAGTTGTGAAGGAGCTCAATCTGCTCAACAGAAAGTTTCAGAGCACAAGGGAGATTAGGGAGATTATGGTGAACTATTGTCCAGAAGAATACTTATCTCAGTCACTCAACAGGGAAAAATCAACTCAGCAAAGTCATGGAGTTGAACATGGTGAGCCAAGAACATACTGGCTCCCGCCATCAACAGGCTCATTTCACCAGAGACAAGGCAGACTCTCACACGTTCAGAAAGGGCCCTCCCAGAGAGCTGCATACCAGAGGAAAGCCTACTGCATGCTAGTGGGGAACACGATGGCTTGGAACCCCCTGGGTGTGATATCAGGGCTCTATCCACTTCCTGCTCCTACTTCCCCTTCCTTAGCAATAATGGAAGTATATATCTAGTGAAGAAACAGCTCTCAGGTAGCACATGCATTCTACTCCAACAGTATCTAAAATAAATATTTTGATTAACAAAGCATCACCAAAAGTATTTTTATTTTAAATATTGAGATCTATGTGAAAGCATCTGGCAGCTTTTAGATGCTCCTCTTGGTTTTGGCATATCTAAATTAGTTTGCTCAGCCTCTGATATCCAAAAAAAAGAGTTGCTAAACTTGATGTGAAACATACAGCAAAACAGTTGACAGATTTCATTTGCAAAATGTTTCATTTAATTTTTCTCTACTAACAGCAAATTTTAATTAACTACTAGAAGGTTTGAACATCAAAAAAAAAAAAACCCACAACCCACCACTGAACCACCCACAAAAACCCCTTGCAATTGTCACACTAAGAAAGAAAATTGTCACCTTAATTGTCACCTTAAGAAAGGGCGATCCACCATATGACATACCTGACTTGGGGTTTGTGGTTTGGGTTTTTTTGTTTGCTTGGTTTTTGTGTTGTTTGGTTTGGTTTTTTGTTTGTTTGATTGTTTTGTTTGTTGGGCTTTTTGTTTGTTTTGTTTGTTGTTTTT
>VZRU01007427.1:19770-65721 GCA_013398155.1 Pedionomus torquatus | reverse complement strand
ATATTGATCCAAAAATAGAAAAAAAAAAAAAAAAAAAAAAAAAAAACAAACTTCCTGGAATGATCTTATCTAAACTGAGTTTTTTTAATTGTAAATTTCAAGTTAAATGTTTTTTAGTCTTATCATGAGATTATTATCTTCTAAGTTCAAGGAAATAATAGATTTGTGAGATTGGAGATGTTTTTTATTGGCAAGGAGGAAAATACACCTGATCATAAAACCACTGTTAATGTGGGAGGTAGCGTTGGCCCTGCTGCTCTGAACACCAGTCCTGGTTCCTTCACTCCTCACCAAGCAGTGCCAGTTCCTAAGACATTTTTATATAGTCCTCTCTTCATCATTCTGTATCACAACTGAAAATTTTGTCCTTTTTCATTAGCTTCTAAACTGCAAGGAAATAACCCTACTGTATTAGCCTGTTTAATTCATTCATGCATTCTAAGCATTCAGTACATAAGCCACCTCCAGGAGCTGAAATACTCCCCAGAAAAACAAAGTTAGGCAAAGTCAAAGCAGAGGGGAGGACAGTGATATGTGAACTGTTAAGACATGAGCAGACGTTCATACCATAACATAATTATTAAATCTGGGATTCAAACCTACTCACACAATTACCTATTTCACCTTAGAGGCTCTTCTATGGGGATTCAACCCCACTCTCAAGAAAACTTTTTTCCTCATGACTTACAAGTACATGAAGATTTGTTTTGTGGAAGCTGAAATCTACATGCTTTTCCAGTAAGTGTAAGGGTAACTAGAGTTCAAGTTAATTTTTAGACTGAAGCTATAATGTCTTCATTAAGAAGTTCTAGTTAAATAAGGTTTATTCATCTATTCAAAAGGTCCTCAAACCCCCTGCAGATTCTCCACATGCTAGTAATGTGGAAAATTTTTAACTTGTCACACATCTTTAAAATTTTCATCAAAGCATGTCAATGCTCATGTAACGAGAGACTTTTCCCCGTGGCGAAATTATCATAATGAAGGTTGTGGAATTATCATATATTTTCAATCAATTGAAAACTGCCTCTGTCTTTTAGCCATTACATATTACAGTGTTCTTACCATTAAGCCTTGACTAACTTGACTGCTTTCTGAAATATCCATATCAGTAACTTTCACAGAATCACAGAATTATATGTGGTTGAAAAGGACCTCTGGAGATCATCTAGTCCAGTCCCCATGCCATAGCAGGTCTTCCTAGAGCAGCTTGCACAGGAACTTTTCCAGGTATATTTTGAATGTTGCCAGAGACTCCACCACCTTTCTGGGAAGCCTGTTACAGTGCTCTGCCACCCTTAAAGTGAAAAAGCCCCTTCTCATGTTTAGATGGAACTTCTTATGTTCAAGCTTGTGCCCATTATTTCTTGTCCTGTCACTGGGCACCACAGAAAAAAGATTGTCCCCTTCTTGACACCCACACTTTACATATTTCTAGGCATTGATCAGAACTCCCCTCAGCCTTTTCTCCAGACTAAAAAGACCCAAGTCCCTCAGCCTCTCTCACAACAGAGATGTTCTAGGCCCTTAATCACCTTTGTGGTTCTCTGGTCTACCTTCTCCAGCAGTTCCCTATCCTTCCTGAACTGAGGGGACCCAGAACTGGACACAGTACTCCAGATGGGGCCTCACCAGGGTACAGTAGAGGAGCAGGATAGCCTCCCTCAACCTGCTGGTCACTCTTCTTGATATACCCCAAGATGCCATTGGACTTCTGGGCCACCAGGGCACATTGGTGGCTCATGGTCATCATGTTGTCCACCAGGACTCCCAGGTCTTTTTACTCAGAGCTGCTCTCCAACACATCATCCCTTAACCTGTCCTGGTGCAGGGAGTTATTCCTCCCCACATGCAGGATGCTACACTTGCCCTTGTTGAATTTCATCAGTTTCATCCCTGATAAACATTCTGTGGCCTGTGATGAAAGTTATCTATAAGTATTATTTTCAAATTTTCAGTCTGTTTGATCTTGACTCCAATTCCCAATCCAAACATGCAAGTCTGAACAAGTAGCTCTCCAGCTCACCTCCACCTTCTCATAAGTTTCAGTTTTCTCTGAAGGGTGGCCTTCAATATAGGGAGCTGTGACATGCCCATAACACTCTAAGCACCATGAAGCTGAAATTTATCATAAATGAGCTACTAAGGCAAATATTCGTAGAGAATACATAAATATATGCCTCATCCTTCCAAGTAATCGCTTAGTCTAGGACTTAAAAAAAAAAAAAGAGTTTTTAGAGTTTTTTCATATTTATACTCTGAAATATATAAGAGTAATTATTCTTTAGAAGAATTATATTTCACACAGATTTGCAGACAGTAACTATGGCAGGAGAACACAGAAAGGGACAATATATGGCAGAAGATCTTGTATTATAAACACCCAGATGGAAAACAGCATTTATGTGATGACATCTAGATATCATGGATTACTCTACTAAGGAACAATTATACAAAGAGGTAGTTCTAAAGGAAATTAAACTGATCCTTGCTTTGCATAATCAGACTACCCAATTATTTCAGTTGTATGGTTAAAAATGATACAAGAAGTCTGCTGGGTTAAAGATAATGCCATTTCATCCTTTTTGCATTCTCTTTAAACTTTTTTTTTTTAGATGTTCTTTTCTTGTTTATATAGAGAACTAGACTTAATAAATTCCACATTTATGACTAAGAACTACTCACAAATTGTGAGAAAAATCTGAGACTTTCAAATCAATTTCTTCAGAAGTCCCAATGAAATCACCAAATAACCTAGAAAGAAAGACAACTTCAAACAAATCTAATAAACTGGAATTGCTCTCTATTCTTAACTATTCCCCATGCAGAAAGAGCAGTTAAACTGATTGTGATGCATTTGTTTATACTGAAAATACTTTTTTTTTTTGACCTAGCATTCAGAAACTCAAATAACATTTACTTTCTAATCATGAAACCAATATGACTCTATCCAGCTGAACATGTTGTGGAAACAAGAAAGGAAATTACTTTGTGAAGGGAAATGGAGAGACATACACCTACACGAACAACACCATAGAAGCAAAGCAAGACAAGAAAATGCATACGAAAGGTTTCCAAGAGGACTCATGACAGAGAGAGGGTCACTGATTGCACAGAGATGAGCATAAAACTTGGACACCTTACTTATATCCCCTGCCCCTAATACAACAGAATATGTCTTTGGACATGGTGATTAAAAACAAAAATACACTGAGTGGAAGTGAAAACCTGGTTTCAAAATTCACACTCTTCCTGCAGTCATGAAAAATCTTTTTTATGAATATTACACTATGCCCTACTTTATCCTACTGACTTTAAGCAATCAGTAAGTTTTAAAATGGTTTACGGGAAACCAACAACTCATTTCACAAAGTGCTCAAGTAAAACTTTTTCTTATCATCCTTTGTATACACTAGAAAGCTACTTCACCAAAACAAATCTGTGCAAAACGTCACAAAATGACCAGTAAAATGCTTAATTATTCTGCTTTATGCCTATGGTATGAAAGCGGTGCGAGGCACAAGATAGGATAACTAGGCACAATTCCCAGTTTTAAACAGTATCTCAGGCTTTATGTCCTTTTATGCATTTCAGTTTATCAAAAGTCAAGTGATCTGAAACAAAACATCCTTTTTTTTTTTTTCCTACACCACAAAAGATCTTTACTGTTACATAGCTCTGGATGAGAAACACATTGCCCTTTTATTACAACCTAGTATCAACAGCATAAAAGGCAGGTTTGAACTGTTGCCACACACACACCAGAACTGGAGGCATTGAGTGCAATGCCAGCAACTTTCCTCATGCTTTACTTATCCCCAGAACACCAGACACTCCTGCTGACTCAGGTACTCTTGATTTCACCCTGAAAGTGCGGTATTACATTTAGAAAGGCATGGTGTGAATTTAGGGTTTACTGCTGTATTCATTATTGATCACCTACTATGAGTATCTCTGGAGGTATCCCTTGGTAGTCAATTAAAACAATTGATGAGGGGTGTGGGAATTAGGATTGAGAAGCCTTTCACTTCTGAAACAGAAGCAGCATTTTCCAATTAAGAACACCTGCCAGAACTTTAGTTTGACTATACTAAATAGTCAGAAGTATTAGAAAGAAAAAGCAGATGATATAAAGAGCAAAACAACACTGGTACACAAGGGAAGAAGGGATAAGCAGTTGATGGCATTTTCATTCTAAGGTGAACTTTCTCACTGTAGGCCTAAAAGTTGGTCTTGTGTCCAAAAACATCTGGTTTAGTATTTGACATTGAAAATTCTGAAAAAAATCATACATATGCAAAAGAAACACAGGTGCTGATTTTGCTTGTTAAATTCGTTATACAACACTTCATGTTCTATCTGGAGTTGCCTGAGTTTTGTGATAAGGTTGCTATAGATAAGGTGCAGTCCAATATTTAACACATTTACAAATAAGATTAATAGATTAGCAACCAGGCAGCTAAACAAGATTAGTAAACGTCCCCAAGGACAATAAAGATTATAAGAAAAGAAGTCTAAATTAACATCTTTGCACCTGTCTGAACTGCAGGAAGCAGAAGCCTGCAAGAAAGGAACCAGGTAACACACATCATCCAAAATGAATTGCTCGAGGGCAGTCCATGGCACCACCTGCCCAGGTCCCATGCATTTCTTTAATTAAGCTTCCAATTTTTTAGACCAGTGGTGCTAAAGCTCTCCTAAAGCTGAAAAGATTGTATCTTCCCTATTACCTCAGGTAACATTACCCTGTGCATTACAATAAATAAATAAATCATATGGGACAAAGTCACAAGTGTGTTACCAAGTCACAACCTTACTTTGCAGAAACATTTCTATACTGGTAAACCTTTGTTGTCCAGTAACACTACTTATTTGTTTTTTTAGAATATTTAAAAATGAAGACTGAAACTTCAAGTAACTACAAGGTATTATCAAGGTTTAAAATATTAAAATAATTAATGACAGACTTTACCAGTTAGTGACAACATTCACAAAATAACCCATAGGTACAGCAAGAGGTTAAAAAACCAAAACGAACAGGAAACTCACACACATGCACACACAAACAGGTTTATACCATGAACTCCTTTTTTCCAGTGATCAAACTCTTTGAGGGATATTTTCTTTCAGCAGCAGGGTACCTGAATTAGAGACAGGCAGTATCTGATCCTTTTTATGTACTGATCCATCAAGAGAACTTTGTTATAGCCACCATCAATCCTGTCTGATACTCCTATGGAATTTACTATGTGTATTTATTGCAACAAAGCTTCGTTATAACAAATTGAAACTACAAAGCATGTCCCTGCAAATATTCTTTACAGGATGTTATATAGCCCTAGTTCTGCCTTTTACCTACTGACAGCTTTTCAGAATAAACATGGACTACACGTTCGAAGTTTCATATTCAGAAATACAATTTATAAGAAGTGTCATCTGTCAGTTTGCCTTCAGCAGCCAACATCTCGCATATTCTGTGTTAAATTATGTTTAGTCACGTTAGACAAGGGAACATATCTAACTCAAATACTTACACTTAATGGGTAATTGAGAACTGATCCACTAAATGAGCACTTCTAATTACACAGTTGCTAGGTGGGGGAGGAAGAGTTTCTTATCTCCACAGCTCTAATTTCCTGTATGCCACACATTGTCCTTCATGAATTGAACTGATGAATATACATAATTATCAAATTCTTTTTGCAAATTAATATAGTTAGGGCTGAAACTCCAGTAATCAGTCCATAATAATATCTGACAATCTGGTATTATAGAGCATTTATAGTAGCTAAAGAAGTAAAAGAAGATATTAATGCAAGTATGTAACTGTGGGGGAATTTTGTATTTTTTTTTTAATATAATCAGCACTATTCTCCTATTCCAAGGGGTGCAGAATGTTAACTCAAGTTTTACCAACATTAGTAGTACTGCTTCATTCTGTTGCACTACCAGGCTAGAAAAAAAAAAACAATTAAAAATTAAACCTTTTCCCATTTTATTTCAGATCAGAGCTGCAACATCCAGAGAGGACAATAAAAGTAAACCACCTACCATCATAAATGAGAACAGCCAGTACCTTACAGTCAGGAGAAGCACAGGCCAGGTGTTCTGCACAGGTCAGGAACCTAGGACTCAAAGCACAACAGTGGGGCAACTGGAGCAAAGAGCACAGAGTGGGTTTAGTAATGGCAGCAACAGCTGGCCAGCTGATCACCAGGAAAGACCTTGATGACAAAGTGGGCCTGAGCCAGCAGGTCAAGGCAGCAAAGGCTCAGGCAGGTACATAAGCCCAGTGGAGCTGGTGAAAGGAAACAAGAAAGTCCTCTTCATGGTGGACACTCCCACCTCTCTCTCCCTCAGCTGGGTCTAATGTAAAACTACACACCTGCACAGCATCAGAGCTGCCTCCCAGCTGCAACACAAACTCTCTTGACATTTAGTACTAGCAGAAAGAGAACAGCTTAGTTCACTTTTCCATATTAGAATGCACAAGATCAAGAAATGTTGAAATCTGAATGTTGTGCATTGCACACAGAGGTTTTGGCAAAGTAACCCTGAGCTGCTATATGATGATACTAAGAGGACCAGTAAAGGCAGCAAGGCCTGCATTAGTTTTTGCTACTTCTTTTACCTGGGATTTAATGCAAATGTATCTCCCACAACATTTAAGAGAAATTGAATTGAAAATACAGAAGTTTTATTTTGCATCACTGTGGCATCAGATGCTTTTAAATTACTTGCTATCCTCAATTTTTCTCAGATAAAAGCCACATCACATTCATTGGCAGAGTGCAGAGATCATGCATATCAAAAAAAAAAAAACCAAAAGCAGAATACATTAAACGCAAAACTGAATTTGAACAACATTAGTAACTTTGTTCTTTTTCCATTTTAAAGGGGTGAAAACTTTTTCCATTGCAGAGGCCTGATGTTCATCCAAAATTCTGCTGTTTACTCAAAAGGAGTCAATTCCCTGTATTTCCTTTCCTCTGGCATTATCTGACTTCTAGAACTAATCCTCTTACTTGGCACGCAATCACATTTTTAATCTAAAAACACTTTATCTAGGCCCCCAAGATTTTGGTTTGCATATATTTTTCAGGGGAAGCTGCTTTATTTCATTGAGAGAATGCATCACTGAATTATAAACTCTATGCACCTGTCACTCTTTGCCAAACATTCAGAAACATAAATGAACTCTGACAAGTCATTTATCTGGTAATTCAGTGTCAAAGTGTAATAATATCACTGGGCTTTATGCATTATCAGTAGTAAAGCAGAACTGGAGTTAAAATGCAAATTGAAAGCACCTTTTGTATATCAGAATAAAAATTACTACAGTTGGTGTCCATCCTGTTAATCCTTCAGGTTCTCAATTATGTAAGAATAAAAATGTGTGGATAAAACCAGATCTTACATTAACAAAACCAGGAATTAAATGCCTAGCAAATTTAGTGACACCTATAGTTACTACACTGGCTTTAGGTCTCTAAAAAGCAATATCTGAAATTTGCCATACTGACTCAAATCCCCAGTAAACACACATTCCCATCACATGAGCAGAGAGCACAACAGAAGAAAGTGGATTATGTAGCAGAACAGTAATTCCAAGCACATCTACTGAATTTCCTAATTTTACTAAGTTAAGGTCACCCTACAATCCTTTAGAATCCTTTCCTTGATCAGTCCTTGCTCAGACACTTGGTCATGAAACACATTGGCAGATGAGGGAAATCAGCAGTTTCTATTCTGAACGTCCATTCAGCCAATAAGTATGCTTCTTCATTTAGCTCTTGCTACTATAAATAAACCCCAAAACTTCATGTTTGGACTTTTTTCTCCCGGATATAAAGTGATTTGCAAGGATTTCCTTTCCTGTCTCTCCCAAAAGTGTTATAAATTTGAAGAAAACGGGCAACTCTTCCTCATGTCTCTCTCCTGGGACTGTCTGTTACTAGTTGATCCACCTCAATTTGGTCCAAGGGATAGTATCATTGCAATAGGTCATGTAATAACATTTCATTCCAGGCTAAGCAAATTTCTCCTTTGCCAAATATCTCTGTTGTTTTGTCCAGTCTCTCTCTTGAACAATTCAGCTTTGCAGTTTTACAATACAAGCTCAAGGTGTTCTAAATTGTTGCTTGTTTCCCTGTATGTTTAAGTCAGGACAGATTCAAGCATCATCTAAAGCTTAGATATCTGGAGAAAAGCCAGCACTGATTTTACTGGAGCTAAATCTTAAACAAAAGAAAAAACTAGGACAATAATTTGATATATTTTTCTGTTATGAAGTTTTTTTGTTAAATATAAAGTTGAATGAGAGGTCATGTAACAGAGCAAGAGTCTTACTCAGGGCAAGCATGAAATAGAAATTATTTAAAAAAGGAGCTCTAAGCTAACAGATTTATATACTAGAGATAAGTCATCCAGTCTACAGACAAAGCAAAGTCTCTCCTTGACTCATCCCAGCTCCTCTATTAAGTATTAGACTTAGATACTACAATAATTAAGATTTACACTTTTTTAGTTTTTTTTTTTTTTAAATGAGAGTCCAGCACAGAAATTTGGCTTTGTAATTACATAAAGAACTTATGCATGTTAAATCTGGCAATTGCTGCTAAGGTCAACAGCTGATAGATGAATTATCAGGTGAAGGAGGAGAGTCCCCACCCAGCAATGATGACTCTCAGCTGAACCTGGCTGCCCTCCCTGGGAATGGCCCTAGCTCATGATGGGGGCAACTGTCCAGCTGGCTATCTTGCCATGCTGGGCTCCCAGCTTCAAGTCCTTACTTAGCAGCTGGTTCCTTCCTGTAGCCTGATGCAAGTATCTGTGTGGAATAAAAGAAGGAAGAATCGTCTTTGCAAGATAACTATCTGACTTCAGTAACATCAATTGAAGCATTTGACCAGCCAGTTAATTACATTTTTGAAGTATCAATGAGAATATGCTTCCGTTTCCCCCATTTCCTCACATCCCTGCTTTCACTTACTCCAGTTTGAGTTCATCCTAATGTGTAATGAGACCTGCACAAGGTTCCCCAAGGAAACATCCACCAGTGTTCCTTACCCTGGCATGACAGCAGCTCCCTTCCCTGCCCAAAAGAAGCCCATTCAACACCATTTAGGACTGTATCTAACTCATCACATCAAGTCAGCAACTCAGTTATGTGTAAACTAATATTTTCAAGCTTTGTGCTTCCGTTGCTTCCAGCTGAGGAATTTCCAGATTACTAATTGCCTGACCTTTAATATCATGCTGTTCAATTACATCTCATTTTTACTACTTGAGCGTTACTGTCAAGATCTTGTATTTTATTTTCATCCCTTCCCTCTTCAGAAACTCCTTCTAAATATATATGTCATCATACACCTATTTTCTGTGTCAAAGACTACAATGGAAACATTAAACAGAATTTCCCCCAATCCTACTTGTTTTTTTTTTAAAAAATACAGTCCAGTGACAACTTTTCTTTAGCCTGTTCTTTACCATCCTCAATCGATATCAATCCACAATTTCTTCAACTCAGCTAATTACCATCTATGCAGTCCTTAGCTTCAGACAGCTTAAGATCCCTGAGATTTCCCATGTCTCAGAAGAAAAAAAAAAAAAAAGGAAGGCTTATCAAAGCCAGTTTTCCACATTCATCTATGAAGATTTAACTTTAATAAACTCAGACAGCATTTTATCTTTTTTCCAGCCTCCTTTAAAAAAAAAGGCTCCTAAGTCTTTCTTGCTGCCATTAACTAATAGCTATAATCACCCAAGGTGACTTCCCATATCCTTTTAAAAAAATTAAGAAATTAAAAAATTAAAAATCATAGCCTCTGCTTTTTCTTTTCTTCAGTTAAAAAAAAAAAAAAAAAGGCAGGGGGGTGGGGTGGGGGGAGTGACATTGTCTAACAACAACTAAAAGTTCAAAGTACATGAATGTACCAATACTTATTGCATGACCCAGAACTGTCCACAACCACAATAAAGAAAACCCTTCCCCACACAGGATTTCTAACCCGTTTCACCCCCTGCCCTAGAGTGAGCTAAGCTCACAGAGACCTTTTGTATACAGGATAGATTGATGACAACAAGTTATGTAGAGAGCATTAAGGCTGCACCATGTATTGTTATTTAAGTTAGCTCAAAAGGAGAAGTGAGTCATAAGTATGAAGCAAAACAATGAAGCAACAACTGATCCAGGCCATCACTTGGAAAGCATCCATTACCTGCATCTCTGTTGCTCTGGGCTATCTTGCAGTGGCCAGCAACAGTGTCAGCCTGAGGAAAACTTTGCAAGCAGCAAAGCAGAGCCTCAAATACAGTATCAGTGAAGATACATACACAGGTTACCCTTAAAGTCACTTGGAATTGTGAACAGCCATGTAAAATTTACACTAAAATTGGACTGCTGGTGGCTTTTATTCAAAAAAAAGACAGTACTTTTCAAAAAGTAAAATAAATTGCTGCACTCATCCTTTTGGGAATCCATTGTGTCTTGATCCTACCTTATGTTAGGCCAGGTATCTTTTAACCACCTGGTAGGATTTAGATATTTACCAAATGTCTTTATTACAGAGACACAACTATATTACACTGGGCACATTTGCTAAACATCTTCCTTTTTGTACTGGTAAAACCCACACAGTAAAGCTACTGTTTCCAGTACTTCATCTACAGAAAAAATCTCAAGATACCACTAAAATAAACCCCTAGAAGTTAAAGGTTGGAAGCGGACAAATGTTACTGCTTTTCTTTCCTAGATTTTTTTTTCCAAAGAAATATTAAGACCACAAGACTCAAAAAAAAGAATGCTGAGAGAAAAAAAGCATACTGCTAGCAAGAACGGAATCAGGTGCAGATAACAGGCTCTAGCAAAGAACATGGAAAGGAAGTACAGCTTTTATCTAGAAATAAGCAGGGGGATCATTCAATAATAGTATCAGAACAATAGTAGCAAAATCTATACAGAACAAAAAAAAACTTTAATCTTTCAGAAGTTAAAGGGCTCTTAATCTTTACACCACTGAAGCCCACAGACACTATAAGAACATGACACAGAAGCAAGCTGCCAAGTAAGGCTGTAGCTCCCAACAGACATGTTTAGGGCTTACCTTGACACCTGTCCATCAACAATAACTAAATGAGCTCTGGAATGCAAATGGCTAAATGACCCCTAAAAAAGACCACATATATATTCAAATAATTCTCTAATTATATCATTGAAACCTGATACTTCATCACCTGAAGACAGAGTTTGAGAATCTCGGTACATGTACACTTATTTAGGCTCTACATCAAAGAATATACAAACAGAATCTCTATTTAACTGGTAGTAAAATGAACTTAAGTCTGCTATAAAGATGAGCTGGAGTCCTTAATATACTCTGATTGCTACGTTAAAAACTTCCAATTGTTTACCTAGAAATGTCTCATACAGGCACCTCTTTTCTTGCAAGTTCTCATACCTTTTTAATTTCAGGCACCCAAGCATTAAAGCAAACCATTATATTCACAGAGTACCTAGAGGAAAAAAAATTACTTACTTAGAGATCATTTAAAACAGAACTAATTCCATCACAGAATCTATTTGTATGTGTATTTATTTTTTAATTTGGATTTAGTCAGGCACTGTCCACTTTTTCTTTGTTGAAAAAAAAAGTAATAAATATATTCTTACATGCCCAGAAATCTATGGAATATTTATTCAGTATTTTGCAGATCTGTTATATTGAGAAAATACAGAGTAAAAAGGGAACAAGTAGTGATGAACTACAGGCATTGTTTTATCTCTCCAGCCTCTGCAATAAGGATATCATATGGCAAATTACACCAGAAGCCACACAGGCTGCATTTCCCATTGAAATATTTTTCTTTCACTTGTTTAATGCTTAACCTGACTATCACATACAGCAATTCACTGCAATATTTTCATTTACTCTAATAAAATACTGTAGTTGTAGACTCACTTACTGCTTCATTATACTGACATACACACGGCATACAAAGTCCCTGCCCCAAAAAACACACAATTTTTTTTAAAGTTGAAGAGCAGAATCAGTGAGGCAACACCTATACCACTGCTTGTACTGCAACATTCAAATCCATATCAAGTCCCCCAACAAGTGTACTCCTCCTAGCATGTATCATTAAAATACATATTGCAGACTGACAGCACTGAGATTTACTTCCTGGGAAGCATGGAGTAGAAAAATAAGCTGAAGAGACAGGTTTTATTTTTCAAACATATGGATTCCTTAAGGAATGAAAGCCCAGAGCACACTGCTTCAAGAAAATGTTCCTGAAAAGCACTCCATTGTTATTTATACCATAATTTTACTACCAAGTGGAAACACTGAAAATCACCCTAATTAAGAAAAGTTATTGCAGCTTTGTTTCCAGTGGATGAAACAGCACTATGTATTTTGTCCCACTGTAGCATTATCTTCAGAGATATCTTCCTAGCATAGTGTAAAACTGTCCCTTTGGGTTTACTTTAAAACCGATGGTGCAGAAGAGGAAGATTCTATTGCTCCTTTTCATAAAATGTTTCATAGAGAAAAGATCCTCACATGCTTTTAATCCACTGTCTAAGCATTAAAAAAATACACACACACTTCTACAATCTATCTGAAAAAAAAGCTAACTTCTGTAGAAACAAAAGAGTTAGAGATCTAGTGACAGGAAATAGTTTAACTTTACAACAGTTTGACAATAAACCTTGTGATCCACAGCTTTTCCTAGACAGGCTATTGAACACAATATTGAAATTCTTACACTGGAACACTTTTTCGTAAAGTCTCTCACTGATACTAAAAAGGGGCAAAAGTTGTTTGTCACAAACGTTATTGCTTAAAGTACAGTATTTCATACACATCTTTAATTCTATAAGCTGAGAACAGGTTTAGGAGCAGGAACAAAACATTTCCATTTCACCAAAATCTATGTTTTCATTTATCTTCACATCAAAAACATACAGTACCCCTTACTATGACAGCTGTTCCCATCCAGTAATTCTTCCTTTTCAGCAACATCACAATTACCCAAACCAAGAGCAAAGCATACACACTAGCCAATCCTCCCACCAGCACCTCACCTGTATAAGACGTAGGTGGGCTTTATGCAACTGGTAAGGAAAGACTGCAGAGCTGTTCAAAAAGGAGACATGAATATCAGATACTAAACAGAATCTTATGGCACAGCTACAGCTTGGACCAATGCTGATGAACAAGCCACAGATATGCAATCTAGGCTTAATATTTCAACTGCATTGCCCCAAAATGCAGGCAATTCAGATGTTTCCAGAAATCCAAGATTATGTCTAGTCCACCTTTGTTTACCCTTCTGAATCTTCATTTCTTTTTCATTTCCTTCCTCTTCGAACAAATTAAGGAAACAAATGGAAAGAAGTTTGTGGTTAAAACCATCTATCTTCATCCAAAAAGCAGACTCAAAAAAACAGTAACTACATCAAAGTTTCATAGACTATATAGGTCTTTTCTTCTAAGCATGCATCTCCTCCCAAGAGGACAAGGATACCTAATATTCCTTTACTAGCAATGACATCATAATATTGCAGTATGCACAGACAAATAGTGTTGATGATCTTTCCATAGTAGACAAACAAGGTAGGTAAGCTGAGGGAAGCTTCCTAGACACATGGATGGCACGGCTTTGTAGGGTTGGCTGTTTATGACACAAGTGACAAAAGTACTTAAATTCATTCCCTCCAGGACTTTCTCCTCTTGCTGTGCATCTGCCTATTTTAAAGTTCTGTGTTGAATTTCAGAGATCATTTCCTCCACTTTATGCATTCCATGGTAGCATCCTCGAACTGATGATAAATTTGCTCTTGAAATAAGTGATTTCAAGACTCCTGTTGGATCCCACATCCTGTGAGACACTGACATTTTTTTAGTTTATTATTATCTCAAGTAATTTTATTCCTTCCTCCCCAAGAGATCACATTTTTCTGAACTTTCCTGAAAGGTATTTTCCCCATAATTTGAAAATACTGCACTTTGAGGAAATAAAAATTATCCTCTAAGCAGCAGTTTTTCTACTGTTTTTCCAAACTTGCCCTTCTGAAATTCCTCACCTAGTCAGTTAGCAACTGAAGCATTCGCTGGGAGTTCTCAGTCCAAGATACGAGCTGATACAGGTGAAGTGCCTGACTTGCTCCAGAAACAGAAAGCCAGTGGGTGGGAAATGATAAGGTGTATTTATTTTTAACATTTTATTTTAAAAGACTTTATATTGTTGAAAAAAAAAAAAAGAAAGCTTTGAATTGTACAGTCATAGCGGTTCCAGTTCAGCAACAGAACTCCCCTTCTTCAGGTTTTCCTTTTGGAAGTACTCCCACACATATCCCTCTGCATGGGAGGGCAGCTTAAGTAGAAAGTTAGTGCTTAATTTTAACTTCTATAGCTATACAAAATAGCTAGAGTACAATCATTTGACAGCAAGCTGCGATGCTATGTCATGTTGTGAAGTACCAGTGAGAGAGAATGTGTGTGTGCATGTGTTAAGAAAATTAAAATGCAACAGACATGTTCTGCAAGAGGCATACTGGCCAAGGACATAAGAAAAGTTTTTTTTGCAATACTGTTTCTTGAACAGGTTGTGCAGGTGGTTGTCGTGCTATATTGGTTTCCAATCAGAACAGAATTATTTTCAAACTGAACATGTACATTTCATGCCAAATTGTTAAATGATAGTTTTGATGAAAAACATGTACTTTCTTTCTAAATACAAGGCAGATAACTGTGTCATATTATTTTAAATCACACCACCTTACAGTCTTGAAGAACAAAATGAAACCATTCAAATAATTCAACATAGAAAGGACATGGACCTTTTGGAACAGGTCCAGCAGAAGGCCACAAACATGATTAGAGGGATGGTGCACCTCTCCTATGAAGACAGGCTGAGAGAGCTGCATCTATTCAGCCTACAGAAGAGAAGGCTCCAGGGAGACTTATTGCAGCCTTCCAGTATCTGAAGGGAGCCTACAGGGAGCAGGAGAGGGACGCTTTGTCAGGAAGTGGGGTAATGACTCTTTGTCAGGCAAGAGGGTAATGGTTTTAAATTGGAAGAGGGGAGATTTAGATCTTAGGAAGAAATTCTTGACTGTGAGGGTGGTGAGGCACTGGAACAGGTTGCCCAGAGAAGTTGCCCCATCCCTGCAAGTGTTCAAGGCCAGGCTTGATGGGGCTTTGAGCAACCTGCTCTAGTGGGAGCTGTTCCCACCCATGGCACTGTGGCTAGAACTCGAGATTTAAGGTCCCTTCCAATTCTAACCATTCTAGGATTTTAATTCACAGTAACCTCTGAAAAATACAATGTATTCAGAAGAATACGGTGTAAAGAAATCGGCACAGGTAACGCCCTGTCAAAAACGCTGCTCAGGGCTGGGGATTTTACAGAACAGAAAAGGTCTGTCTTGAGGTCTAGTCCACAGGTCACAGACTGTGATAACAAGGTGTTGGCAAAGCGAGACACCAATGTATTAAAAGATGAAATGCATAAGGCAGCTACAAGAATTCCAAGATCTCCATGTCTAGGTGGCCAGAAAGAAAAGCCTCCAAGTACAAAGTACGACGGCCTCTTCAAGTTATCCTGT
This sequence comes from Pedionomus torquatus, assembly GCA_013398155.1. NCBI lineage: Eukaryota > Metazoa > Chordata > Aves > Charadriiformes > Pedionomidae > Pedionomus > Pedionomus torquatus. Next base: position 50,108 of record VZRU01007427.1, on the reverse strand, counting down.
AAAAGCATTGAGACTTGCAAAAGAGACTTGACAGGAAAGACAGATATGTAAAAGATGTCCCAGGCTGAGGCCACCACACATAATGCTCACCACACAATGGTACCTAAAAGGCAGGTAGAGAGCTGCCTCCATACATTATCCTAGAAAGTTTTAATTCAATTTGTACAATTAAAGTAACTTGAAAATTAAGGAGACGAGAAAATAGCATTCTGACCCTGTAGATGCAAGGGTAAAGATATAACCTGTCTTTAGGTATGTCTACATTTTGCCCCAAAGAAACACTTAAAGCTTCAGCAGATATGCTGAATATCAGTTTATTCCACTAACAAGCATATTCACAATCGTGCAGAGCACCAAAGAATGATAAAGCCCACAAGACCTTGAAGAAACTGACATAAGCTCTATGCTGCTGTGGCTACACTGATACAGTCTCTGAGGTAACTAGTTTAAATGGAATACCAAGAAACCCGATTCACAATTTGAAAGTTCAATGTTGGTTCACAGTGCAAATAGCCCTCCAAAGCTTAGTTGCAATTCCACAAGCAAATTTTGCCAATTCTCTCTCTTTCCAGATTAAAGGGACACTCCCAGAATTAACTGCTGATTTTAAACTCCCACTTAAAACAGCTGCCACAGAACTATGGGGAAAATGATTACATTTTCAAGTTTAAATTAAATGAAGCATTTACTAATTTAATTACTCAAATAGCTACAGAATATATGCAGATCTTGCCCCATGAATTACACTGGGTCTTGATTGCAACTTCTTACTCCTTTCTGACATTCCTAACAGTTAATTCTAGAAAAATATTTTTTCATTTGTGGTTTTTATTAATAAAAACAAGTAACAAAGATACCAATTTTTCTGTCAAACACCCCTGATCTCTGTAAGTAGACTTATTATCTGAATGAATAGATATAGTCAATTACTAAGTTTCCTGGTCATATGCACGTGACAAGTTGCAATACAGTTTCATAAGACAGCTCAATAAAGGTTCAAATAACTGCATTTTGGAAATTAACTCACAAATTTCAGAATAGCAAGAAAACAGAAAAATAATACTTTTTGTTTTAAATATTAACTGTAACTGCAAGGTATTATACTAAGACAATGTGTGACAAAACACAATACTGCAAGTACTGCGGAGTGCAGCACATTTCTAGACAAATACTTGCAAGAAACCTGGAAAAAATTGCAGCTGAAATTTCACAAACTGAGCTCTATTTTGATGAAAGACGAGACTTAGGTGATACAGGTAACAATCAATGACCAAAAAGTTTCCCAAACCTTGTTATTAGAAAAAGAATTGCTAGTGATTAGCACCTAAAAGGACACAGGAGCTAGGACTGTAAGAGTGCACTGCTGCCACTCAGGTAGATCACACCAGAATTTGTGGTCTCTGTTTCACTTCTGAGAAATGCAAGAAAGCCATTAACCTCCTTTTTGAAATCAGATTGCTGAAAAAGCAAAGCCCCTACTCCCTGCACTTGGCAGTGTTACGTACAACAGGCCCAAACAGAAAGTAGAGGCAGAAGGCAGCTGGCAAAGAGCTTCTCTCTGTACTGCCTGATGGAACCGCATATGTATCTGCATCAAAGAGAAACAGGGAGATTAAAGGCAAAATCCAAGGAGGCAGCCAGAACAAGGACTGAGAAAAGTCTTTTTACCTCTTTCCCTCTTCCCACAACTTCCCTGAGGGAGAGCTTTGAAAAAAATACTGACAAGAAAAGAGTTTGGAGCTCCTGTTTGATGGTGGCGGTGCTCAGGGATATTGCATGAATTCTCTGAACATTCTCCACTAGCAAGGCTTTGCTCTTCGAGCATTCATTACAGAAAATGCCACAACTGCAGCATTATCTTCTCCTAGTAAACAATTACTTCTGACTGGTACTTCAAAATATATGCACGTATAACACTGCAAAAGTTCTTCACCACTGGTCAAAATAGAAAAGCCACTTCTATAAAGCAAGGCATCTAAAAGTTGTGGTCTCCAAAATAGCACACCAGAGAATATTTTCCTCTTTCAACATATTTAATTCCTATTAATAGTAATAGCAGTTAAGCATGCATCAAAGGATAATATGCCTTCAAGTTTTAATATATATTTGCCATTATGGATAAAGATACCCATAAGTACTATATGAAATAACTGTCATTTCCCAGATTTGTTCCAGAGTATAAATCTTTTCTATTAGTATGGATAAGGCATAGCTAAGTGTGGCTGCTTAAACAGAAAAGAATACGTCTAATCAGAGAGACTTGAATGGTTTCTCATAAAATGCAGGAATTCCTTTGTTTGGAGTTTGCTTTATGTCTCAGACCGAAGATTTTCTGAAACAAGGTAGATATAACTCTATTGTACACATCACATACAACTGTTATCTTGGTTTCTTTTCATTGATTTAAAATTTAAGTAATAGCCTTTGTTTTTATCTTCATAGTACTTCTAAAAATAACAGTCAGTATAGGAAAAACAAACAATTTTATCTTTTAAATGTTTTTGTTATACAGAAAAAGACTATGAGGATATCCTCTCATGCATGAAAAAGGGTTAGGGAATATTAATGTGCTTTGAAAATTATTTTCAAACATCACAGGGATTCCGAAACCCTCAGTGATGCAATAGCAGTGTATTTCCCACATGCTTAATCTTTCGCTTTGGAGAATAGCATCTAGGTATGAACAAAGGAAACTAGGGCAGAGCTGTGCCCCTCACGGATCACATACATATATGTTGCTGTGCTCTCACTATTCCTGTGTTCATCTCCAGGGATAATCAAGAGGCAGAGCTCAGATTCAGGTAACTTTGTCTTGCAGTTTCACCTTCACAGTCTGGGCCATTTTATGATACCTAAGAGAAAATAAAATAGGCTGAAATCTGACATACTTGTGCAGTAAGTGTAGACTACACTGCTTTACCATTTTGCTTGTCTGTATTTTTCTTAGGCTGTTAAGTCCTACTTTATCCTCACAGGAAGCTTATTCTATAGCTCTGATTGTACTGTTACCTCATCTGCTCTAACAGAGCAGAGCAACTAACAGCAGTAGTTAGTTCTGATTTGTTATTTCTGACATGGATTTATATATTAATTCTTTAAAAATTATTTAGAGTTTAATTTTCTTCAGTTTCTGTAACTTTTCCCTCAATCCTACCTATGGTTCTGGGATCCTTCCAGGTCTACTTAAGATATTTTTCACTTAAGTGCTGAGATCTAAATTTCACATAATTACTTTGAGAACAACTTATTGTTTCTTTGTGCTTGAAAATGACTGTTAGATGCAATAATTTTAATCATCTTAAGTCTAACTGGTCTTAAATTGCACCGAACAAACTGAGAAGATGGGCTCAAAATCTCAGTAACGAACTTAATGTCTAAGCGCAGAAATAACTGGATTTTATTTTGAAGGAAATAATCTTTTCAAGAGAAGGCTTTTAAAAATATGTAGGTGTACTATAAAGGAGGTATAGAGGTGGCGAACTGGGAACCAGCGTATACCATTTCTCCCAATAAACAGTTAGGGAAGATCTTATGATTGTCAACAAGGTAAACCAGACACTTATTGCTTTCTCCTTTATTCCAACCTAATGTAACACAGGCATCCAACAGTCACTTGATGATTATATTATAATTAGTCTACTGCCTTACAATTAATCCATGAAAAAAAAACTTCTGGCAAAACACGTGAAAAATATACAAAACTTCTTTAAAATAAATACAAAAAGTTACAAACTTGAGCATACTAATCAAAAAGCCTCCACAAAAATGGAATTTAAGGTTGTTAACAAGATGGCATTTTACTTGTGTCACATTATCTCAGGGAACATGTTTGCATTGTGCTTCACACTGATATGATCTGAAATCGCTGAGAAATATAACTGGGCTTTATAATGAAAAGAACAATTAACCTTGGTTTGAAACAACTTGGGAACTACATTTTGACCAAGAGGCATATAGCAGATCTCTATTACCAGTATCTTTTCTTCATATCAAGGAGATCATGCAACAGTTTCGAATTTTTTGATAACCTGGTCCTTCTGCCTGTTTGGAAGTATCTGCCTACCTACAGCTTGAACACGAGAATAGAACAGAATAAATCCAGGCATCAGCATAGGAGGCATAGCACTAAATGTAAGGCTGATCAATTTTGCAAAAAATTCAGTAACACAGATCTGCACCATTTTTGTTTCTCTCTGATTCACAGAAACCTGAGTATTTGCTATGGTTGGACAAGCATAATTTGTGAGAATATTCAGCAGATTATGTAATAGTAACACATTCTGCATTCCTTATTCATAACCCCTGGTTAAACAGCATCACCCAGTCAGTGCCTGGGTAGACCCAGTCTAAATATTGAGATCTAACCAAATGCTCAGAAGAATCCAACCACATGCTTTGAATGAAAAGAAAAAAAAAAAACTAGTATGGGGTTTATACTCAAATCAATTAATAGGTCGTTATAACAAGTAAATAGAAAGAACAAGAGAACTAACATGACACTGTGTCTCAAAACATTCTCTAAACAAATGAAATTACAAGATTGCAACTTTACAGCATGAAGAGAAACTCTGGATTCCCATCTGTGGGGCGAATCATTACAAACTCAAAACATTATACAACATTAGGCTTTGGTAATGAAGTCCTGATTTATTTCCAAACAAAAGTCTCTAGCATGCAAGGTAAGGATCTGTTTTGAGGGACGGGACTTACCTGTTAATTAATGAGGGCAATCAAGCTACATGAAATTTGTTATGCCACGTAACAGAGATTTTCCCCATTTCAACTAAGCTCTAAAATGGCCTTACTTTGTTACGCCATTTAACAACTGTAGCAATTACCTGGAAACCACCTCCAAATCATAGCTGGTGGTCAATAAAGCAGGTTCAAGGGAAGGAAAAGACAATGGATGAGGCATATCCACAATAACAGTTTAAACAACTTTCAGTTATCTTGTTTACAGAGCTGGACCCACAGTGGAGATAATGCGGACAGCAAGCAGATGACATGTACCCAAACTACTTCTGCTATTTTTTCATCAGCCTTCTATTTCACTGGTATTTTCAGATAGAAACAATGGAGTCCTCTTGCTGCCTTCTCTTCACTTAATCCAAAAAGATACTTTTAAAGTGGCCAAGATATCTTGTACTAATAAAACCTTAAAACCTTTAAAAATAAATCTGCAAGTCACTTGCAAGCTTGAATCCTGCTCCACAAAACATCCAATTCACTTGCAGCACTACGGCAGACTTCAGTGGTCTGAGATTTAAAAGGCACATAGCGTGCCAGTAACCAAATTTAAGAGCTTATGTAGAAGAAACCTTGTTCCAGAGAACTCCTGAGAGTCTAAAAAGCCAAAGTGCAGCCTAAGGTTATCACAGAGGAACAGTGTGTTGCAAAGACTAGCATCTATAAATAACACACAAAGAAAACTGCTTTACATGTGTTTGGTTTTGAGCACACATACAAGAGAAGGATTAGAGTTTTTTCTTGTGCAGCACATCAGATTAATTCAACAACCTCTTTGCCAAAGAATGCTCTCATGGGACTACGCGTTTCTCTTCCAGGAATCCAATTTTTTTATTCAAAATAAGACTATTTAACAGAAGTTCAACTTCTCAGATTACACCCTTTTCTTTTGACCCTTGCTAGCGCTCTAGCTGCTCCCTGCAGCATTGTTCTCTCTCTTGAAATCAAACCAAACATCTTTATTCCTTTCTACTTCTTACTCTGTACAAGCCACCACCTCTGGAGCCCAACAGACAACAGCTTCTGTTCCTTTTACTTTTTTATGCCCTTTGCTCCTCTTTTTCACAGCTCTCTCCCTACACTGTCCTCCATAAAGATCAGGCAATCTTAATTCATCACCTGAATTTTAGCTTCACAGCATCCACCATGAGACACCTAGCATTACAGTTTCAAGAGCAAAAGGAACACAAATCCCATGGGAAAGTGAGCCATTCAAAAGCAACCGATTTAAAATGCAGCCGTGGCTGGCAGGCAAAGAAATGAGGACCAAATTAGTGCTCTTTTGCAGAGGGAAAAGCAACAGCCTGCCTACTGACGGTACTGGACCTACACCAGCCCCCACACCTTCAAGGTGTCTGATCCACCAGAAGCCTGGGACAGTGAAACCCTGTGTTTTGATCTCAACAGAACTCCATCCTTACACAAACAAGCTCTGTACTGCTGTCTTATCAAACACTGTTTGAAACAAGTAATATGCAAACAACTTTCTCCCTCTCTGCATAAAATTAAAGTTTAATAGCCTCTGGTCTGTAAGATCAGAAACTAATTGTATTTCACTGCTTCCCTGGTAAACCAATACCTATTTTATGTAAACATAACATTTTTAGTATGTATCTAGTACTCTTATTGTGCTGGTATAAGAGCATGTCCATGACAAAAACTTCATAAAGGAAAAGAAAATACATGAGTAAAATATAACAGCAGTGATACAGAAACCTGGTGTCAAACCCCTTCGGTTTCACAAGACAGCAACTGTTTTATTGACCTTTCTTCCTGATATCTAGGAGTCTGAAAGACTGATGAAAATAGGTTCCCTCCCACCCTACCTTTTTAAAAATAGACTGGTAGATTGTGTTTGAAACTGAAATAATTCTTTTTCTGGATTAAAGATAATTTCCCTGTAACTGTTATTACAATTATTCATTGTATTTTGAAATATCATCAGTGAAATGCAATGAATAGGAAAAAATAATGAATTCATGAAGTGTTTTCATCTTATTCGTGCCACCTGTTCAGAGAGTGAGCCAGTTACTCTCTTCAAGTTTATTAAGATGCCATGAAAAGATATAAATATGAATCTTTCAATTCTTGGGGGGGATGGGGGGATAGTCTTTGTGATTATCAAAGAATTCCATAACAAAGCCAAATGATAAGGTTTTCATCTTTAAAGAACAAAGTTTCTTCCACATATTATGAGAAACTTTAAGCATGAGATTCATTTTGAAAAAGCTGTATTTTTAACTGCAAACAAATCAGTTCTTTACAGTATTTGGACAGTAATGGAAATTTTTTTTTACCTACACTACAGCAAAAAGAAAACTACAAAATCTACTCAAGTATAACTAAGATATTTTCTACAGTGCAGCAAGTGACAGGTGCAATTACTAGACCATGAAGAAAATTATCACCATGGTATCAACATAAGATTGAATTATAATTTAGATTACATTAGAATATATAGTCTGCACCGTCAGGTATAGTAGCTATATTCAAAATTTGTGCGCAGTATGAATTTTCAGGGTGGTTGGAAACTTGTGTTTAAAACACTACCCGCCCAAGTTCAAAACTAAAAAAATTGTAAGAATCGCCCATGTTTTTATGATAACAGCTATTATGTTTGCAAATGTTAAACTATAATATGTTTCATCTTACAAATAAACAGGCTTATGACTGTGTGTCTTCTGTTAAATGAAAACATCCAACATTTCCATATGCATATATGTTATCTGGGTATTTGTTATCCCAGCTGTTGATAATAGGAGCAGGAAGCCTGACCGACTCATTACTGGCATGTGTGCATTATCAGACACTCCTGATCAGAAATCTGCTGAGGTGCCAACATTTGCAATAGCCAAGCGGTCTGCGTGATCTGCCCATATGCTTCCTCTTAACACAACAGATTGATACCAAAGCAAAGCAGTTCAAATGCTTTCAGTGCTCATTCATCATGGCTTGCAATCTGTAGACAATTTGAAATTATTTCACTTAGCCATACACTAGAAGTGCAGGTTTTAGCTTGAAGCATAAGCTTCTCATTCAGAGATGAAGTGCCTCCAGAAACCTAAATATCTTACATGTGTTGAGAAAATCTGGATTTGAATCTGGGCTTGGGTTTTTCGGCAACACTTCAGGATTAATGGTAAAAAAACCTATCATTAACACAGTTGACTAAAAAACAAGTAAAACTTTTGATTGGCCTTTATTTAGGGAAGACATTCAATAGATATTACATCTAGAATGATGGCAAGAAAGAATTCAACACATTATTCTGAAGACCAAAAAAAAGATACTAGTAAATAGGGTTTTTCAGAAACTGAGAAATGTATGACCTCTTGAAAGTCCAATACCTCGTGTAAAGGCAGCAGTCAAAAGCCAGACACTTTAAAATATCTATATAAAAATTAAAAAGAAAAAAAAAAATCAAAGCCCATTTATGAGTAGCAGATTCTGTAGCAGAAACATACAGATTGTAAATAAAATTAAAAAATGTGCAGTTGGAGAAGAAAAAGATGTCCACAACAAAAACCTTGAAACTCAATTACTTGACTAACTTTTATTTGCCAAAAAACTACAGAAACATTTCTCAGGCTAAGGAAGACTTTCTTAATTCAAGCTACAGTCTCCTGGCATTCAGAGCACCTCCTCTCAAGTTTCATCACAGCAAATAAACCCCAGTTTGTGCTTTACCTTGAAGAGACTTGATCTCAAACTTGCTAATACTTGTAAAACTAGGATCTCCTTCCAAACAGCAGGCAGGTAAGCAAGTTCTTCGAAAGTCAGCAAGACTCCTTTGAAAATTGGAAAATCCACTTGCTAACATTCACTCATTTATACTTTTTGCCCTATTCATAATCCTACAAAATAAGAACAGAAATTATACAAATGCAAACCTGAAATAACATGAGTTTATTGTAGCAATACAATTATACAAGGACCATTTAAATCACTGAAACATCCCCAACAGGAAAAATATCACTGCCAGAAATAAGAGTGGTGGTAGACACAACAGACAATCTAATTAAAGACAGTTATGAAGACTTTATATGCCTTTATGTCTTATTTTGGCAGTTTTCTGCACAGTGTGGAGGCAACACTGATCTTAATCTCATTTTCCATAGCTTGTCTGGGTTCATGGATACATGAGCAAGCACCAACATCAAATTTCTATGCTAAACACAAAGCACAAAATCCCTGTTAGAGACAGAAATCTCTCTTGCTCAGCATTGCTCCCAACTACCTGAACCATGCTGGTGTGAGACTCAAACATATAGTCTGAATTCAGAAAAAAATCATAAAAGAAATGGTTTTACTCTTCTCTTTCCTGCATACAGCAACATATTTCTTTGCTGGAGAACACCTGAAATGTCTGTCCAGCTGGCACTGACATTCCCAGCAAAAGTTACAGTCTCTTCAGCAGCAGTGTTTCTTCATTTCTTCCCAAGCACTCTAATCATGCCTTGGTCAATTCTCCCTCTGAGCAATGAACAGGACTCAAAACATATCACATTTATAGCTCTCTTTGGAATTTAAAAAAATAAATTAGAAATACAGGATGGTGCTTCTCATTTGTGTTTTCTGCAGTAACATTCTACTGTAGCTAAATTTTAGCAATATCATTTTATGTAATGAAGTTATTTTTAAAAGTTAGTTGTATTGATAATTTGGCAAATGCTTCAGGCTTCCTTTGCACTACACTATGTCACTTAATGGCCCATAACTGATGGCTTTTTAAAATCAGAAAGGATTTCCTTTTACTGAAGCCAAAGAAGAAAAAAAAAATCCACTGAAGACACAGGTTTTCTGCCCACTTTTGAGAGGCCATTTCTGCGAGCAACACTGGCTGAAAAGAACTTTTGTATCTGAGCAAGAAGAAACTGAGGTGTCATTATCTACATTTCAAAATGTTACAGTAAAAAAATAAAAAGGAATGAAAATTAACAAAATTGTAACGGTTTTATTTCTCCCCCAAATGCAGTAAAGGACTATGCTACAGAACATTTTTCCATAGCTGTTCTGGCAACAACACTCATGCATTACAACCAGGAACTACAACTGGTTGCAGAGGTATATGGAGAAAAGTTGGTACATACAGGTCTTTGAAAACTTTTTGCTCCTAGAGACATGTTGTAATTAAGAATCAGCAATGAAATCCTAAACAATATAAAGAATTACAGCAATTAATTACAATGCTTTCAAGCTAAAAAACCCCAATTTGCTAATGAAAATCACTACTGCTTAACAGTAGTTGTTAACAGCAAAAAACTGTTACAATAAATCACTCTTCATAAACATGTATTTATATTGGCAGTGTTCCTAAGCCCCACGTTACACTTTCTAAATTAGCCAACATGTTCAATTGTCCAATCTCTGCTATTCACATGCAAAAACCTTCACGTGACATAAGCACAAGCAATTGCTGTACAGTTGAGAGACCTGTGGGTCTCTCTCCTGTGCCAGGAGATGCTGTGGCACAAAACAACACCTGGGAGGGGACAGTAGGTACCTAAGAGATCCCAGTGCTGTGTTGCTTGAGAAGTGAGGGTTAAGGCACACTGGCTGGTCTCAGAATAACTTAGGATCACTTCATCTTGGGACTGTGCATTAGAAGACATAACATCACCACACACTTATGGGGTAAATCATATAGCAGATGCATGGAACAGCTTCCCAACAACAGCACACAACAACACAACAGGTTCAGACAGCTGACTGGACAATCCCAAATTACACCAATGTCTGCCTCTCTCATACAGAAAGTAGTCCTCAAGCATGCCACAAAGCACCCTTTCACTGCTACATGGGTGAGTCATAAAGCTGCAACTGTCGCCACAAAAACCTTTGCAGGAACAGTCACACCACAGGTCTTTTGAGAGTGGAGCAAAGGAATTATGCAACAACTAGGTCAGAGACTCCAGCACAGGCTAATGTTCTCTTTGTTATGACCCAGATCCTGAATTTAAAAAAAATAAAAAAATAAAAAAAAATAGAGAGAGAGTAGGGAAGAAAGGCTGGAGAAGGGCTAGGAATGACTTCATACAGAAGGTAAACTCAGCTGCAAAAGCAACCACAGCATAAGAAGAAACAGAGCATCCAGAAACCTAACAAACTAGAGAGAGGCCTTGCTGTAAAAAACCAAAATTATTCCTGCAGGTGTATATAATGAGAAAGTTACCAGGCCACTAAGTACTATCCTAGCTGTTGAAAAGACTATCCTACAGAATACATCTACAAAAAAAGCCCAACTTTTTAGAAAACATTTACCAAAAAAAGCCCAACATTTACAAACCCACCTTGCAGTATCTGAAGGGAGCCTACAGGAGAGCAGGAGAGGAACTCTGTCAGGAAGTGTAGTGATAGGACAAGGGGTAATGGTTTTAAACTAGAAGAAGCGAGATTTCGATTAGATATTAGTAAGAAATTCTTTCCTGTGAGGGTGGTGAGACACTGGAACAAGCCCGGAGACGTTGTGGAAGCCCCATCCCCGGAAGTGCTTAAGGCAAGGCTGGATGGGGCTTTAAGCTGTCCATTAAAAAAATTAATCTAGCTGTCTTGAATGTTTATTAACTGTTACTCCCTCAAAACCACAAGTTGCAGATCTCAGTGAAAAGATTCATGATACAGATTAGAGCATATTGCTTATGGTCCTTAAACACTTTTTATGATGGTTTCATCATAAGGTAATTCTATTCTATGAGTATAATTAACATATTTTCCAGGGCTCATTAATCTTCAATTATGCATTCAGTGAACATGAACCATGTCCATTAAGAGGAAAATCAAGACACGACCGTTAATTTAAGCCACTATTTTACTAATTGTGTTTTACTTTAGGAAAACCTGATGTATAATCCAAAAACTAGTTTTCCTCTTTATATTTGTTGTACAAAAAGGCCTTTGAATATATGTCATTCTGCAAAAGCCCTGTTCTCTTTACTTCGATTGCTGTCAGTACCAGTGGGTTTGTACAAGTCAAAGCAGGCTTGCTTTATGTCCTAAAAATTTATCTTCTTATGAAACAGACACATCAGAAAACAGGGCTTTTTCTGTTCTCAAAGTACCCATGACATAAACAGAGCTCCATTGTGTAAATTTCTTGTACTATTATAGACAAATCCCAATAAGATGTTTCAGAAGACCAAAGGGACAACAGGCACATGTAGATGACGCAGGGGAAGGACCAAAAGGTGACATCAGCAGAGTGCACCAGAACAGCACCAAAATGTCATAACCACTGCCAAGATTTTTCAGGGATCAAAAGGAAGAAGGCTGAAGAGGAGCAGAGAGTGAGGGGGAGGAAGAGGAGGAAAGGGAAGAGTAACTTAAGAAGTGACCTGAAGCACAGAACTTGAAGAGCTGAACTCCTAGACATTATTCCTTGCTTACAAAGTTGTATATTCCTCACTCTTACCTTTTCTTCAGGCACTGGGACACATTTATAACAATTTTGAAGTCACATGCCCCCAAAACCTGAACAAATACAATTCCCTCTATAATTTAAAGAGAAAACAGAAAAGTTCAAGTGTACTAGCTTGCCAGAGGCTCACACACCACCTTCTGTGAGTTTTGCCCAACCTTCTCCTACCACAATTCTTCTTTAAACCCCTTTCCAAACTTCAAGTTGAAATCTTACAAGGAAGAATAAAGCAGCAAACAAGAAGCACAAGCAGTACTATGCAACCTGTACTTAGTAATACAAAAGAAATAGCCAATATTCAGGGACAGAGGACTAAATGTTTCCAGCATTTCCCAAGGTAAATAAATAACTCCTGTTGAGATCTGAAGGAGGAGAGCACAGGTAACTTAAGATTTCCCTTTATTTCAATTGTAAAGCTTTTTTAACATCTGGAAAACAGGATGGCAATGGAAGAGATTGAGCAAGATCCTCCAGAGTTTTCCAGCTGCCTGTACAAAGGGCTGTCAGATGCCCCATTCATTACAAACCGCATCAACTTAAAGGCCAGTGATGATAATTCAGAAGTCACAAAAATACATATAAAGAAAATGTGTCACATATCTGCTGCAAAGGGCTGCCTATTTTGATAATTCTGTAACATCTCAAACACACAAAAGTTGTGCAGGTATGTGACTGGCTTAATTTTAAAACAAAAAGGAATCATTAGCATCCAGATGTCTGGGATTACAGCTAGCAGTTAAATAGCTGCATGTATGAAGCAAGTCAATAACTGCTAATTACTAGACATAAAAACAAAGAAAAACCACAAACTGCTTGTCAACAGAAAAAAGAAAAAAGGGGAAATTAATTTGGTTTTTATACACACACACAAAAATGTTTTAGTATTTAAGGTTTATGTACTATTAAGAGGCCAGAACACCACACAGAATGGGTGAATTCGGTCATTCTCTTCTAGCCAGAGGCAAAAATAAATACATACCAAATAATAAATTAAATGAGGTCTAAAATGGGATCTATAACTAATGAGTTTTCTGCTGACCATTTAAATGACAGTATTATTTTAAAGGCCACTTTCACAGAATGTCAGCCTCTGAGATAAGATACATTAAGTATAAAGTTAATTGCATGAGTATATAAATCAACAGGCATTTCATGCTCACAGAAAGTAAGCACTGCCAAGACAGAAATTAGCAAAATGCCATCAATAGAATGTGAACATTTTTCTTTCCCATTATAGAAAGTAATGTTTTGCAACCACTGTTTTACAAGTCTAGTAGATTTTTTTTTTTTTTTTTATTTAGAAGTAGACCTATTTCTGACAGTGTTTAGAAGCAACATCTTGTCTGCTGTGGAAATTAAAGATCTCAAGGTATTAGCTACCCTCAGCTAAAATGCATTTCCCCATGCAGAGAAACACATTTAAAATATAGCACTGAATATGCCAGACTACTGAGCTCAAATCTGAAAAACGAATCATTCAATGCTTCTAGTGAAACAGTAACCAGTATGTTCTTTGCGGAAGAGATCGTCTCTTTGTTCGACGTTTATATAAATTTCAACTCACTGAACCTCTGCTCACTGGCACTTAAATTTAAACAATCACAGTCTTTTTAAGAATGGGAAAATCATGCACTCGGCTTATGACACACAAAAAAAAGAGGAGAGAAGAGGATGGGGATACATAAAAATGTCCAACTGCGGTTTATTTGTAAAAGTCTTATCTGATCTTTGGGCTTGACACAAACTTTACAATTTTGTTCAAACACTGTATGTCTTAAAAGTAAATTTAAAAAATAAGGTATAAAGCCATTTAAGAAAGAATTTCTATTTGTGAAACATTGATTTATTAAACTCAGAATAAATTTATAAAATAATTGCATTGCCTGAATTTGCCTTTTGTTTCAATGATCATTTTGGTGAAAGAATTTTGTTCCACGCTGCTATTAATCCATTTTCTGGACATATTGAAAATACTACTAACATACAATTTGAGGGGTTTTGTTTTGTTTTGCCCATCTACACTTCTCAGTTTTGGTCAACTTTTATTTGAATGCTCTTTTTTCAAAATAGAAGTTTTATCCTAGGTTAATCACAGGTATCACCATGATAGATCAAGTCCACAAACAAAAATGTTCAATCAGGAGATTAGAAAATTTTTCACAAATTTACACCAAGGCTCCAAAGCAGCATCTTTCCACACAGCTCTGAAAACAAGAATTCTGGTTCAAATTGAAAAGTGAATGATGACTTTTTCACTGGATTGAGCCGCTCGTTCTCTCCACAAAGTAATCGCAGGTACAGGAAATCACCTGCCACATGAACTTTCAAAATAATGATTTGGATGGTTTCATTTTCTGCATTTTGCTTCACTGAGTTAACCACAGATGAGCTATGTCCAACAACTCCTCTTCTCTTCGTGCACATTTTTGTATGCTCTAAATGTCATACATAAGGTCAGGCAGACTTTGTTGGGCAGAGGTAACCTTCCAAAGTTTCTTTCATGGTTACCCAACTTAAAGTCCAATGAAATTAATGCAAGAGAGGGCACTCAGTGCCTCACAGGAGTTATTCAGTGGTTCACCCCATAACACTGTACAAAGAAAAATTCTTTTGGGTATCTCTGGAGAACAAAAAAATACCTTGGGAAAATATTCTTAAAAAATACTAAATATTTTAGCTAGACAGGCAGTGAAAAAACAAAAACAAACACAAGGCTTCAGAGTGATCAGAATAGCACATTTCTCCTGTAATACAGTATACTAACAGAGACATACACGCAAGGGCACTGCTCTGATCTTAAGGTGCAAAGGCATAATAAGACCTATAAGATTCAGCATTCAGACTCTTATTGTGTGCCGCATTGTTTAAACTTGAACAGTTACATATCAGAATTTTATCTACTCACAACAGTACTTTACATAATGTCTCCAGTAACACAAACCAGTAAGTGTGAGGCGGAGCACAGAGAACAAAACTATGGGGAAAACATTGGTTGCTAACATCCAATGTCTTTGGAGCATAAAAGCCCAAACTGATACTTAATGCCATGTATTGTAGATGTGGCTGAAAAGGTATGGTGTAAAAGAGACTGAGAAATATTCAGCTCTACATTCAGTGGGCAGTGACGAAGCCTGGAAGGGTGGTGTTTTCTGTCTACATTTATAATAATGAATATAATGGCAAAAGAAGTTTATTGTGCCTATTTGTTTCCAGCTAAATACTTATTAAATAAGCTGAACCAGTAAGAAGCCTAGAGATTTGACAGTGAACAAACACCTCTAAAGAAAAAGAGCAAAGATTCTTACATTTCAGAAAAGATATCCTAAATAAAAAGAATTGTTCTGTATTCTTATGCTTCACAAACAACAAGCAATACACTATTATTCGCTTTTTTCTGAGTTCACCTTCAGCACTGATTTTCATTCCTCACAATTTTTCCAGAGCCAC
Source organism: Pedionomus torquatus (assembly GCA_013398155.1). NCBI lineage: Eukaryota > Metazoa > Chordata > Aves > Charadriiformes > Pedionomidae > Pedionomus > Pedionomus torquatus. The sequence goes on along the minus strand of VZRU01007427.1, from coordinate 34,501 downwards.
ATTTTGTGATTCTTTCCTGCTAAACAGAGCTAGGCATGGAAAAAAAATATTCATATTTCTGTGAAGGGTTCCAGCAAAAATAACAACAATAAATCTGGACGTCTGGTGGGTATGCTGAAGGTTGAGAATGGTGGTTCACAGGTCTCTAGCTTCAAGACAAATGCAGATCAAACTAGAACAAATCTTGAAAGAGCAGAGGCTACCTGTAGATCAGTAGCCTTTCTTTCTGGCCAGTGCTACTGTTAAGTTGATTGTTCCATCAAAAACTATTCTGTAGTTGTATAATACTGAAAAAAAAAGTTAGAAATACATGAAGGGGACAGGAAAAACTTCACTTTGCTTTAATGGTCAAGATCTCACTAGTTTTTGGAGTAAGAAACAGTCTTGTTCCTCCAGCATATCAAGCAAAACTGTTATTACAACAAAAACTTTAATTTTTGTAATTGTACCTCATTCATCATCATTTTTTGTTAAGAAATTAATTCTTTATAGAAAGAAAAGAAACAAAAAACACAACCTCAAAAAAGCCCTAAAACGTTACATCTCCAAAGCCAATCAATAATTATAGAATTGTTGCAATATTTTTTCTTCCATTCAGACAGAATTAAACCAGAACTGAGTCTTTTTCTAATTGTTCAAATTCTGGAGCCTTTGCAGCATGAATTGAGAGCCTTGAAGCTTTATTTCTTTCCTAAACATTAACTTGCAGTTTGGATATTGACGTTTCAAAGTGCAAATCATCTAGAGAAGCTGAAAGTGTGTGTGTGTGTTAACTGTGGGAGGACGTGACAGTACTGAGTAACTGGGCAGTAAAAGGTAGAGTAGATGAAATCCAATCTAAAAAAAAAAAAACCACAAACAAACCAAAAAAACCCACCAAACAAAAAAAACCCAACCAAACCACCCCACCAAATAAACCAGAACTAAATGCACTCTCAAAACTAAAAAAAAAAAAAATAAAAACCTTGATTGATATGCAAAGTAATAGGCTCTACTGTACCATGCAGGTGGTAGATCTATGTTTTATGATTATTCTCCACTAAACGGCAGCTCAGTGCCCAGAAGTGGCCAAAAACCAAATGTTAGGAAAGAAGTAGAGATCAAAACTATTAAGAGGCAAGGTCAGATGAATACCAAACTGGATTTAAGAGTGTCTGCTTAAATATTTTTTTGGAATAAAAAGGATAAACATACAGTTTAGTACATAACTGCTACAGACCATGCTCAATAAAGGTAAAATCTCAAGATTTATCTGCTAAAACCTGTCTATTATGACCAAAAAACACTGCTGTTAGAAGAAAAAATGGTCTAAAATCAGTATATTTTATCACATCCCTAGCCCAAAGGACAGCACCTTGCCTACACTTATCTCTACTGTTCAAGTGTTAGAGAATTTGTTAAAAGAACTGGCAAGTTATTCTTCAACAGGACTGCACCCATGCAGTTTTCTTTCGCTTTGTGTTCTACTGCTGCTGAAAATGAAAAAAATACACAGAGCCAAAAATTAATCTGAATTCACTAAATTAAAATTTCAGTTCATTGGTTAAAGCATAGTGAAGTTAACATGCATATATATAATATGCAAAAACAAAGGAATCTCTTAAACCGAGAAATGTCAAGCAACTTTACTGATAGATACCACTACATATATATTTATATATGCAGACATGGTTTAAGAAAATTGAGACAAAGAGACTGGTAAAGTTTATACATGGAATTACAACTAACAAAATGCTATTTGCATATTCATTATGTCTCAGTCTTTTTCCTGAAGCTATTTTTCTCAAATCTCACAAAGCTATACTGCACATATTCAGATAGTATTACATCACAGCTACATAACACTCCCAGATACACACAAGAATACATCCTTCCTCCCAAAATATTCAGCTACTAATACTGGCATCTGTCTCACACCAGGGTGTGCGTAAAAGCAAATGAATACCATTCTCCATGAATATCTCCCAACAGCACTGTATTCTTTTTGATCTGTGTATGTAACTATTACTAGTGATAGATGAAAACTACAAATTCAGCATGACTCCACTGATTCATAAACTGCTGTCACATGTTGTCATCATTTGGGCCAGACAGGCTGCTGAAAGAAATGATTGACTGTCTCCCCTATCTCACTATNCGTTACCAGTAAGTAGGCACTGGGGAAGACTGAGCCTGGACTCAGTAATGGATGGGAACAGGATTCTTGGATCTGGATTTGGGAACAGTGTCCAGAGAACATGCTGTTAATTTCAGACACTTCAGTTAGAAGAGATTTAACTGAAAAGTAAGGTTATTGAACTGAAAATTGGTTCTGTTTTACCTTAAACCAGGATACATGCTTTTCAAGTTCTAGAAAGCAATTATTTAATTTAAAAAGTAGAATGCTGCTCTTGCTCAAAATGAGAAAAACAGCTACTAGTTAACTAAAAGTGAAGACATTTATTTCCTTGCAAATTTAAATGCATAAATGACTTCCCCATTTTCAAAGATCTTTGCGTGTTTCTATCAGTTGAATATCTTGCCAAAAAGTTCTGAATTGGAGAGAAGCTAAAAAGAAATAAAAAATAGGAAAAACAAATGCACTGGCAAAATCAGAGCAATGAAAGACACCATCAAAATAGATACAATCACTTACAAATAAGTGAGGCTCATTGTTTCCTATCAAAATTCAGCATTCTGAAATCCTATTGTTCCTATTCTGAAAGTACACAAACAAAACTGTTATGATTTTATTTTTACTGCAGTGTAAAAAACACAATACCTCTCTAATTGCAGCAATTATTTTTTTTTTTTACTGTTTCAGATTGCATATTGTAAACCAACTTTTAGACTAAGTGAGAGATGAATGCCACTTGTATTTGAAACTTTTAAGAACATCATTTCAGGAACGATGAAACCTCAACAAGCTTCTAAAAGCTGAGTATCTCATCAGAGTCCCAAGACCTTACCTTAGAAATTTTGAAAAAGCAAGCCAGTCCTTAACTCAACAGATTTAGTTTATAAACGGCAACATACAGTCATTGCTCATACCTTGCCTATTCCTCATATTAGTTACCACTTTTGTGCTAAAAAATGAGCCGTACCCATGTTTTATAACCTTTATGATTAATTTTTTTCTATCTTCCATGCCAATTAACAGTTTCCTCACCTTCACCTGCATGTCTTAAACACAGTGACACCTTGTAGAAATGACACAAAGCAAAATTATCCCCTATTTCCCTCTACCTAAAATTAAGTACAAAAGAACAAATAATCATCGTACTGGACAAGACAGATGTAGTTAAAAAATGTTCCCCCTTTTACACATATATTGTCCCCTATCCTGGAATGCATCTCTTTTTGTTCCCCAAGTAGTATTAACATCCTTTTCAATGCATTGTATGATGTATCAACTAGCAACAAGAACACTTCACTGTCTCCGTCCTTTTGAATTAAGGTTTCCTGGACAAACACATTCTTTGTATTTGCAGCTTCCTTCTTTTCCTTCAGTGTTCTCCAGCCTTTGAAAAATCAGAGCATTAGTCCCAGATAAGAAACCTCTCTGAACACTTCTGGCCACAAAAGCTGGCCAGTTTGCTCCTGGTCATTAGACGATCAGATACCTTAAACACATTCCTACCCAGACAGGAGTGACATGATGGTCTGCTCTTCGTGTTGAGCTGGTAGGTTATACCAAGTGCTCTAGAAATTAATGTATCATGATCACTTCCACTAAGCATAGCTTGCACTATGGCACTAAAATGCGCACATCTTAATATGTGAACCATGACAATTAAATACGTGTGCTCAAACATTTTCTGTATGACACAAAATTTATGTGTTATATAGACACAACTACACTAATAACAAATAATTCTGTAGTAATGACAAAGAGTGTTTAACCTGGAATGGAAGAAAAAGTCATCAACAACTTTGGAAAGACTAACCTGTATGGATCAGAGATCTTGTAAAATTCACCTCATTGGTATTTTGACAGGAAATTTCTGCAGAACAATTTGACATATTTAAAGTAATCTGGTTTCAGGCAGAACACCTCATTACTTTCTACCTGTAGCGCATAAGTAAAAGCTTTCAAATTTCATCTGCCTTTTCACTTCACTGGTCATACACGATCTCATCCTAATTTAGAAAAGCAAAGAAGTATAAACATGAGACCTGGGAGCCCAAAGCGTGACACACTGATGCTTTACTAGACCAAAGTAATCTTAAGTGTGTATTAAAAGTAAATTCATGAATCAGAGCTTTAGACAGAAAGCACATGCAGCTCTTGGAAAACACTGACATCAGCCCGATCACAACCCTTGTGAACATCAAATTTAAGGAAATTCAGCAACTGTCAGTACCATGATTTGCTGAGCTGACTTAGTGCTTTGGCCACTATCATGAAAATTTATTTGGGACTCTTGACTGCATAGACAGGCATGAGAATCGGGAGCTGGTAGAAAATTGTTCTACTGTTTGCACAGCACAAACTATGCTGCAAATATTTTCAAAATTTACCTTAACCCGCATTTGCATTTGTTCGTCTTAAAACTTGTGCGTATACCAGTAATGCGTATAAGCAAAACATATTTCTACAAAGGTTCATACAAAATTCAAAGGAAGCACATGCACAGTTACATGGTGCATTTGATTTTGCCAGTACACCCACTGAAATATCTTGCACACGCAAAGCACAATAAAAGATAATGGTGCAACCCAAAGTGAATGGGCAAAATGAAGATGGAAGCAGAGAAAATGCAGCACCACAAAGTATGCTGTACCTGAGCACACGCATGGGCTGGTGTTTAAGTCCTCTTACACACATAACACCAAAAGTTCAGGTTTATGCAAAACAGACATCTTAAAGTATAAAATAAACACTGACAAATGTTTTCTTCTGTATAGTTACATCAGTGGACCTCAGACAAACCAGAGAGGAATGCAAGAGGGAAAAATGCAAAGCACTACTCCTGGAAGTGTTTCTCCATAGCAATTTCTGCAAGAATAAGGAGGACTATTTTAAATTTGAAGTCAGACTTCAATCTCTTATTCTCTGCAATATGACTGCTCAATATATTTTCATTTATTATTTAACCTGGCATGTATTAGTAACAAAGGATTTCTGGTGATCTGAATAAAATTTTGTACATTACTATAGTACATATTGTTTTTCTTGCAATCTGATTTCATTCTTTCCAACTTGCATATTTTAAGATAAAAGCTGTCATGGTAGATCATAGCTGGCATGTCACTTCCCAAATATCATTTACATTATTCTCTTTACATACATCTTTAATAGTCAATTTCCTTTTTTCTATACATATTTTAGTGTGAAAATGTTTGCCATCAATATTAAAATATGAATTATCTGCATAGTCATGTACATAGCTTACAGAATTACCTTCAATCCCATCCATTACACTCATATTTAATAGCCAATATCCCTTTTGCTTCCATATTTTAATATTAAGTTGCTTGCTTAGCTGTGCACATAAAGAAATCTTTCTCAGTGTCTTTTTATACATATTCTTTAAAAAAAAAGTTTTAGTAAGTTTTGAAATGTTTAAGTATTTATAAAATTAAAACTCAAAACCACAGCCTACAACACAAATTTAGCATCATTAAAGTTACTTGTACTCCAAATTCAAATGCTTGTAATATATCTTAGAAATTCTCCTTAACTCTGTAATCATAGAATCATACAAGGGTTAGAGTTGGAAGGGACCTCAAAGATCATTGAGTTCCAAGCCCTCTGCCATGGGCAGGGACACCTCCCACTACAGCAGGTTGCCCAAAGCCCCATCAAGCCTGGCCTTGACCACTTCCAGGGATGGGGCAGCCACAGCTTCTCTAGGCAACCTGTTCCAGTGTCTCACCACACTCACAGGAAAGAATTTTTTCATAATATCCAATCTAAATCTCCCCTCTTCCAGTTTAAAACCATTACCCCTTGTCCTATCACTACACTTCCTGACCAAGAGTCCCTCTCCCGCTCTCCTGTAGGCTCCCTTCAGATACTGGAAAGGCTGCTTATAAGGTCTTCCCGGAGCCTTCTCTTTTCCAGGCTGAACAGCCCCAGCTCTCTCAGCCTGTCCTCATAGGAGAGGTGCTCCATCCCTCTAATCATCTTTGTGGCCCTCTGCTGGACCCACTCCAACGGTTTTATGTCCTAGGATTGTACCTAATACACAGATAAAGCAGGGTACCTCAAATGGGAATCATAGAAGCACACTAAGTAGCTGGCTGCCTGAGTGATCTTGCAGAGAAATACTAAAAATAGTCTTCATATCCAAGTATTAGACCTTAAGTTACTAAGCCTTAAAGAAATAAAGAGGTACACAGGCTGGAGCTTGCCCTAAAGATGAATAAAACATCCTTTTAAAAAAATTAATTCAATGAAATAGTGTTGGTTGCATTTTCAAACACAGCTAGTGATAGCTACACTGCTGCTTCTGTCATTGGTCTGTTGGGTTTTTTTTATTATTCAGAAGCTCATCGGTTAGACTCCGGAAGTTTTGTCTATTTCATAACCCAATGAAAAGCCAGTGATTGCAGACCACTGATAACAACTAGCATCTCATCCTTCAGATGCAAGGGCTGGAGCACCTCTCCTACAAAGACAGGATGTGATAGTTAGGATTGTGCAGTCTGGAGAAGAGAAGGTTCCATGAAGACCTTATAGTGGCCTTCTGGTACCTAAAGGGGACCTACAGGAAAGATGGGGAAGGACTCTTTATTAGAGAGGGTAGATTTAGATTAGATATTAGGCAGAAAGTATTTACTGTGAGTATTGAGACAGTGGAATCGGCTGCCCAGAGAAGCTGTGGATGCCTCATCCCTGGAGCTGTTCAAGGCTAGGTAGGATGCGGCTTTGAGCAACCTGGTCTAGTGGGAGGTGTCCCTGCCCAGGGTAGGGGGATTGGAACTAGATGATCTTTAAGGTCCCTTCCAACTCTAACCGTTCTAAGATTCTTTGAGTTTTGAAGCTATCTGGGATTCAGCATCATGCCCACTGCTGTTTCTTGTAGGATCTGGTGGATCTGTTTATAAAATGCATATGCTGTCTTGAAGAAGGAGACAGTGAGCATCTCAAGATGCAATACAAGGTAATTAGTTCATCCTCACTAAAGGTGAAAGGTGGATTTGAATTTCTGAGTCAAGACGAGAGAGGATCATCTTGGTCTTTCCTTATCTGGGAAGAAACCCTAACCTCCAGATTGCAAGAAAAACAAAATGCCTCCATGCTGCTCATTTAGCCATACAAGACTGAAGCATGAAGTACTCTCACTGCTACACTTGCCCCAAAATATATTACACCCACTGCAGGGGAGCACTGAGATCTAAGCTGGATACAACACTGCTGAGCCTTTGTCAGTGCTGAGGTTCTCTGGACTTACATAAAAACCCAACCTTTTGGTAGTCAGGGAACTTAGGCATCAAATGCTGAACAACCGACATATATCTCTGGTGTCTGCAAGGTTACAAAAGAGTTTATGGAGGATTCATACTATCAGATTCACACCATAAGTTTGTGCAACAGACACACAGTTCTTTTAATAAAATTGTTCATTCTATCAAGTAATGCACCCTTTTAGTCATTGTTACTAAAAAATTAAGAGAGACCCAAAGGCAGACTGAGGGAGAAGTGGGACATATTAGAAGGAAAACTGAAGGAAATGAAAATGCAATATTCAGAAAAGAAGATGGGATAATCTTAATAGCAATTTCAAGTCTACGCAGCCTAGAAAACCCTGTCTACATCTTCATCTGCTTTGGCATTATTAAAACATGTCAAGATAATACAGGACAGAACCACTTAAGGTCCAGATCAACACCCAAAATCCAAAATCACCTGTAACAGATGTCGATTCCAATAAAGTTTGCAAGAATAGCAACTGGATTACATATTTTTGCATATATGTCTTCACAAGGTACAACATTTTCCCCCAACTTTTATAGGAAGCTTAACACTAATGAAGACACCAAAATCCTCCAAAAGCCTTGCATAGGAATAAAATGCACCTCTGGGAGAGAGCAGGATGAAACCAAAAATAAAACTGGTCATTTTGATGAAGGTGATATAACAATGAACTACTTTTCACATTACTAAGTGGTTCCAGCTACATTTCTAGTTTCATACTTCTGACAAACTTCCAATGATGAACTTGAAATTGTCTCCAGGTCAGGTGCTTGCTTTAGGCAATTGTAGCTCAAGCCTCTACTCACTGCAAGACACAGCAGCCATATGGTCAAAGTGTTTTTATGCGCTGGTTCATCCAATGCATATTTAACAGGCACTGGAATCTGCCAAAGCAAAGAAGGAAGAGTCACAGGTATAGAGAACCAATGCTTATGAAGTCAGATTTCACTAGTTTTGCTGTACACAAAAGTAATTGCTAAGAATCAGTCTTGATAAAGATTTGAAAGTTAAACTATCAGAACCCACAAAAGAGTGGGAACCTTAACAATTAGACTGGGAATCTTAAGTTTGTTCAAAAGCTTTTAAAAGGCCTAATTGTTCACAAACCAGTCTGAATACTAATAGATGATTTAAAGGCCCAAAGACAATACAAAAAACATATTAGGAGGTATGTTATCAAGATTGAAGTAGTTGCAAGAAGAGACAGAAGGGAAAACATACAAGATCTGCAACAGGGTGGGAAAAAGATACTGCCAGAAAAAAAAAAATTAGGGAAGATATATATTCTTCATCTTTAATTCCTCTTCAGTGTTCATACATATGATTGAAAATTACTTACTTGCTTAGAAAAGCTCTGACTTCTTTGGTGACATGGCTCTCATAAAAGCAGATGGTTTATGGTCCACTGGGTAGAATGAGGGCCAATGCCATCCTCAACTTCATTCTATTGAGATTCTTCTTCCTGATTATGTACATTCTCAGTCTTCCAGCAAGAAGAATTCCACATGCTTCATAAATCCTGAATTAGCTCCTGTACTTGAGGGGCTTTTTTATTACTGCTAGAAAGCTCACAACAAAGCTGTCAGCAATATTGCAGGCCACCAAAATATTTATTATAAAACAGGTAAGAGAAATCTAGAGGCACGACTGTCTGGTAATAATTCTGAGCTGTGGCTGTAAATTTCTCATTTAATTACACAGATGAAAACTGACTATATGAGACCCCACAAACCTCCCATAGAACACGCAGAGAAAATGGACCACGGAGTCCTATCAGTGACTACTCAGTTACTTTCAATTCAGGAGGATGTGTGTGTGTGTATGTTTGTGTAGATATACATCTTTAAAAAAACTATAAAAGCATGTATATGTGTGTATATTTTATAAACCACGAGTACCTTGTTAATGTATGCATGGCTCTGCTGACTGCATTCAGACCTTGGATTCATAGCGAACAACCTACCAGGTATAAATTAATTCAACACAATTCATGCCTTGTCATGTCTTATTAATTAATGCAGTACAGTAAGAAAGATAGTATAGTGAAACACAAGAGAATAGGAATTTGTTTTGTGAAACATATGAATGGGGTTTTTTCATATCAAATTGCTTGTAAGTACAGATATATATACTCATGTACACAGAAATCCTCTTGATATACAACTGAGAGAAGTGGCAAACTGAGGCCAAAAGAGTCTGCAGCATTAAACACAGGAAAGTAACCCAGGACCTGGGAAATGGCAGAAAACAAGACATTTAATCCACAATGAGAGCAATACAGAAGGAAAGCCAAAAATGGTACCAGGCAGAAACAGAAAAATCTATTTCAAATAGAAAAAAGCCAGGAAAAAAAAAAAGCAGATGACCTCATGTGATACATTCAAGCAAGGCACAGGTAATTTGATTCCCATTTGGTTTTTGGGTGGTTTACCATTAACACCTACAAAACCTCAATACTGTGTCATTAAAGATGAAAGTTTCATGGTTCATCTGCATTGTGAATGTATCCAAAAGGTAATGTCACAGGATGCATGAACAGAAAAGTAGAAAAGAGGTAAAGCACTGCATCACTTAGTCTAATTGGATACAAACATGCACTGATGAGGTGCAGGGAAGCACTGAGAATCCTAACAGTGCCAAATTCAGCAAGAAAAACAGAGGTCAGGTTTCAGAGTTGCTACCACATGAAGAACCACAAAACCCAAAGGAAATGAACTGCAAAAAGTTTCTATGACCAGAAAAAAGCTGAGTGTGACAAAAAAACAGCAAGAAATATCCAGAGTGTAGAAGACATGATCAGAGGTGAGAATGCGCTGTCACAGTGCCACAAATGAAAAGCAATGAAGCTATTAGTTTTACTTCAGAGATATCTGCAGGCCTGAAAACAGATATGAGATGACACAATGAGCAGTCTGAGAAGCAACTGTTCAACAGAGAAAAAGAAAGTGCAACAATTTGTGATTTTTATACCTGGAACAAAATATTAGAGAATGAGGGGCTGTAGAAGTCTGTATCTTTGTTCAGTTTTCAAACATTCATGACATGCAGATTTTGGGAAGCTTCCACATAAAGCTTATCTTTTTGTAATGTTTAGAACAATGCAGCGAACTAAATAATTTATAAATTTTAAGTCACAAAATGCAAAAACTAGGACAATACAGAAGCAAGTTTGCTCTCCTTTTGTAGTTTTTCCCTTGATTTTTATTCTTTCCCCAATAGCACAACTCTCACTTACACTAGGTGAGACATAAAAAACTTCCTTCCCTTCATTTTTGACGAAATTCCCTTTGCCCACATTTTGACAACAGAGAAAAATAAAAAGAACTCAAATGTAAACAAGATTATTTACCAGTAAAGTCATATTACCCATCACAAAGTACTGAGCGCTAATCTAGCCTAGGAATCCTCTTAGGGATTCTTTAAAAAGGAAGAATCAAGACTTAAATGCCATAAATACAAAAATGCGATGAATAATAGTCAGACACTATTCCTGTTCCCTCATACACATGTGAAATCAGGTAAGAAGCACTTCTTCACCACAACCATTCTCCTTTATTCCATTTTCAAGCAGCTCTATAAACAACCAATTTGTATTGCAGTAGTGACCAGTCTTGAGGATCAGTGGCTGTATCAACTGCGTGGTCAACTGAGTCCCTGATCTAAAGGCTTTGTATCTGAAAGGGCAAGGCAAACTGTGGCTGCTGAAAAGAGACATGATTTTAACTTCACAGGTGATGCGTTGAGAGGGAGCTATAGCATTTCAAACTAAACGGGACCACTAGAATTATATTTTCCAGTCTGCTGAGTAATGTGTCTCAAAAATCCAGTAAGTTTTTCACACACCATTTTACAAATAGTTATGACTGTCACAAATGGAAAGCAATGAACTTCTGGAGATACCTGCAAATATTAAAATAGATTTGAGAAGGCAAACCATGATATATATAAAGACAGGTTGCTCTCAGTCACCTCAAAGCATGACAACTTGCATTACAACTAGCTATTAAGAGTTCAGCTTTCTAGGAAGGGGAAGACTTTGCTCTTCTATACGTGACCTGAAATCAAGATTAAATTACTCAACTTAATTCACTAAGAAGACGAGGTCCCAAGCAAAAATCTGAAACTCTTTAAGCATACGAAATAGACATGCTGATCAGGAGTTCCCTTCATACGCTCTAAGATTTCAGTGTAGGCTCTGCCACCTGAAGCCACACCACTGGCCCCAGGGGACATGGAAGCACAGTCTCCTCACTAATTTTATAAAGTACATAATTTTAAACTGGCTACAGTACACATATATAAACCCCCACTTGAACTACTTAAATCCAGACTCCACTGGCTGAGCGTGGGTCCTCTAAATCAAGGTCAGCATTCAAGATAAGAATCTCTATGCCCCACATTTGACTACAGCAATGGGTTAAAAAGACTACCTGGGACTTAACCTACTGCAGCCTAACCATCTCCAATCATGCACTCTTTACAGAAAGTTTGGGCAACTGTCTGTATTCAGTTTCTTGAACTACAGCAAATTATATGTTTTGTAAATATTTCTCATCATGTGAATATAGGGCTCCTCATTAACATCTCTGAATTTTTTTTATTTTTTTTTTTTACTTTTTTAAAACACTTTATATACATGCACAGAACTAAAAAATTGGGATCAGGAAAACTTGCCATCAGTTCAGTAGGAAGATAGAAGGTGAAGTGCAGAAGTGGGCTGCTAGCACTGTAATCATAGCATCATAGAATGGTTAGAGTTGGGAGGGACCTTAAAGATCATCAAGTTCCAACCCTCCTGCCATAGGCAGGGACACTTCCTACTAGACCAGGATGCTCAAAGCCCCATCCAGCCTTGCCTTAAGTGCTTCCAGGGATGGGACTTTCACAACTTCTCTGGGCAACTTGTTCCAGTGTGTCACCACGCCCATAGGAAAGATTTTCTTAGTAATATCTAATCGAAATCTCTCCTCTTTCAGTTTAAAACCATTACCCCTTGGTCCTATCACTACACTCCCTGATAAAGAGTCGCTTCCTCAATTCTCCTATAGGCTCCCTTCAGGTACTGGAAGACCACTGTAACGTCTCCCCAGAGCCTTCTCTTCTCCAGACTGGACAACCCCAGCTCTCTCAGCCTGTCTTCATAGAAGAGGTGCTCCAGCCCTGTGATCATTTTCGTGGCCCTCCACCGGATCTGAAAAGTCATTTGTTACCTGTATGAACCCAAATGGACAGGAATGCTTCAGACACAAATTATGATGCTTATTCCTGTGCAGGTATAATTGCTGTAGCAGTGGGGTGCTAAAGGCCTACATATAAGGGGTAATCTAAGCCACTGTTCTCCAATTTGAGGTAAAGTGGATCTGCAAACATGATCAAAATCATGTAAGAAATATCAGTTAATTTATGCAGTATCTGGAAACACAGAATTTTCTTAGAACAGAAAAGAGTCCACAGTATCTGCAGTTACACCATTGTACTCATAAAATAAAAGATTTTCTTTTTGAAAGTGGAGAGTAACAACACATTCCTTCTCTACATGTAGTTATTTTGCAAGTCTGAGAAATGAAAAAAGCAGAAAATTTTTATTCTCTGGTACTTTTTTCATAAAAAGAACTAAAGTAAAAGACTCCTAAAAAATGGGATTTCTTTCATCTGGAAATCACTGCTTCAAATTGAACAATTAAAAAGACTAACAGAAACCATTATCATTCTCACTCTGGCAGAAACGTGCTTACCATTGGTTTTAGTTATGCAGATAAATGAGGGGCTCTGGCTCCAGAATTGAAAAGCTGATGACCAAATGGCCATGGTTATAACAATAAAAGGATGGTTAGAAAACTGTTAGAACAACTAATATTCAATCTAATTTCAGTGGATTACTGCATTCACCACAACAGTCTGGAAACAACAAGGGCATACACTGCAATACAAGTATTATATCTTCAAGTTCTTTAATGTGCCAAAAAATATTTCCAACCTACCTCTGACATAAAGGTTTTCAGTTTTGTCTATACACATACAATGTCAATACTTGTACCAGAACTTTAACATTTAAATAGTCCCACTTCTCCTTTATCAGACAATGCAGATTGATTTAAATGAAAACAATGTATATTCATTTCAGTGACATTTCTGCAAAAAAAAAAAAAATCCCAAATGACTTCTATTCATTTACTCATCAACATGCAAAAGACGTGGTGTTTCAATCCAGTAATACCAGATCAAAACTCAGTAGTGTTTTTCCAGCAAACAGAGAAGAGAAAAGGAAGCTCAAGGGAGATGTTACTGCTTTCCACAACTACCTGAAAGAAGGTTGTAGCGTGGTGGGGATTGGTCACTTCTCCCAAGTAACAAGCGACAGGACAAGAGGAAACAGCCTCAAGTTGCCCCAGGGAGGTTTAGACTGGGTATTAGGAGAAAATTCTTCACTGAAAGGGTTGTCAAGCACAGGAACAGGCTTCCCAGGGAAGTGGTTAAGTCACCATCCCTGATGTATTTAAAAGACATGTAGATGTAGGGACATAGTGGACTTCCCAGTGCCAGGTTAATAGCTTGCTCTTGATGATCTGAAAGGTCTTTTTCAACCTAAAGAATTCTATGATTTTAAGCGGCAGAAGCCATTTCATTAACAGAACTACTCCTATAAATGCCATCCCTACCTTATCTTCAGGGTATATTTTTCCATTAATACTTGCTTTTCATGGAAAACTACTACTAATTGGCACATACAAGAGATCCTACTCCCTAGGCCTGATGCTTTGGACATCCTTAATTGGAAATATATCATTTTCTGCTGTCAGAGAAACCTCCTTGCGTAGGAGGAATTTGCTTATGGAAGTAACTGTTTTCTTTTTATTGAACTCCATGTTCTTCAACACATGAATTCAAATTAGTAAGAAGTCTGAGACAGTAATAATGAAGTGATCCAAGAAAATATGACACTTGAAAAAAAATCATCTTCTTCTACAGGAATTTCAAGTTTTAAACTAATATTGCTATTCATCTATGTAATGGAGGCAGCACTGACCACATTTTAATCATTACCTCTCAGCCTCTTTAACCTCCATTACAATTACTTATCAACTTAACGTGAAATGATGGTTGCTTATCTGAGTAGGAGACTTTCTAAAAATATCAGGAAGCAGAGTAACATGTGCTTGCACAGATTTTCTTGGTATTATACAATTTTTCATTGTATCAGAAGTGGTATGGAATATTTTTCCTTCTGTAAACCTTACAGAAAAAAATTGTTCATATCTCCATGAAGATATACTAGCATTTCTTTCAATATTTTGGTACTCTGTTGTAAAATAACAGGGCAGATTTGTT
>VZRU01007427.1:4850-19721 GCA_013398155.1 Pedionomus torquatus | reverse complement strand
AAAAAAAAAAAAAAAAAAAAAAGGGAAAATCTAATGTCATAAGCCTTCTCCTCTTTTTTCCTTTGGTATAGAAAATAACAATTGAAAGATGAGACAAAGAATTAGTCATATGGATGCACGCATGTACACACTCACTGTACATAAGATAAATGACTACATATATGTTTGTGTATTCATCTGCTGTTTTCCTACACTGAATAGAAGACAAAAAGCCTTCATGACACCTTGCTGCAATTTTGCAACTGAGGGGGCAGACCAGTGTAGCTCAACAGCCAAATCCTGCTGGCTCAGACATCAAAGATCTGCCAAATATCTATTCCCCCTCCTGATGTATCTCGTAAGTCTCATTAAATCATATCACCTTCTCCATACCTCACTCCACTAAAAAACAAATTTGAAAAAAAAAATTAAAACTTGGAATATTTTGTTCTCCAGAAAATTATGCATTTTCAAGCCTAAAAACATAACCAAGGAAGCTGCAGTATTACTTTTAATGATTTTTTTCACAGGATCTCCTAGTAATCTAGCTATCTAGAAGAGCTAGATCAAGCTTTCCTTTGCTTAATTTCAAAGCAAAAGCAAAACCAATCCACTAATATTTAGGGAAAGTATGTAAAATACTTACCATATCTCTGGGTATAAGTACAGTTTTAAAAACAATGGGAAATAAAATGAGTACCAAAGTCTCCTTATCGGCACAAGAGCATATTTTTTACCATAAAGATATTCCATGGAAAGCTCTGTAAAACAACATTCATTTCTCTTACAGGTACTTCATGGAAATCTCTATGAGTGCAGAAATATGAGGACTGTAACTAGCTCAGGTAATCAGCTACACCTCTATGCAAGAGAAAACAGGTAAATCAACCAGGGCCAGAATATATGCAGAGACTGAGAGGGAGCCTGCATGCTAACGCTAGAGATCCCTTAGAGATATGAGAGTATGAGAGTAACATGCATTCCTGTAAAAACACTGGTGTCCAGTCCATGCTCATGCCAGAAATTTGAGTACAGTCCAAAATATCTCTTATTACCTCCACACTCATTTCTCCCTTCTAAAAAAGGGGAAAACACATCAACAAACGACACCACACCATGCCCCCCCCTAAAACCAAACCAAATCACCAAACAACCAAAAAGCATATCTGACACAGAAAGGTTACTTCTAACTAAATAACCATTTCACAGCCAGAGCCCTGTGATGAAGTTTCAAATACGAGTCAAGACTTTTGAAGTCAATTGGCTCAAAATTACTAATTACGGTATTTATCATCTTTGAGTAACAATGTACTAATCCTTCTAGGTAAGAAAGGCAGATGAAGGCATTTCCCCAGTTCAAGTTTTCTGCAGCTGTAACTTTGTATTCCAATCAATGCAGAATCTTAACCAAGACATAATGTAGATAAATCTAATAACATACTATGCCTTCTTATACAGAAAGATTATTAAGCTACTCTATGGTACTTAAAGAACAAGAATGTGCAAGAAGGTGATTTATCAGAAACCAAGTTACAAAATTAATGCAGCAAAAGCAGGCTGGAACACATGTACGTGATGCTATTTTCTGCTTGTATCACACAAATTCTTGCATCTATTGTATATCAACTGTTCTCTATTCTAACACATGTGGAGCAACACAGTTCTGAAAGCAGTATGAAGTTTAAAACTCCAAGCGTCATGTGAGCACTGTAACACAACCGACACCTGGAAAGATATTTTACTAAGTGCTAACTTTCACATACCTGTAGTAAGTTATAGTATTCCAGTACTGAACATATTTATCATGGAGTCATTCAGGTTGGAAAAGACCCTTGGGATTGATTCCAACCATCAACTCCACTCTACAAAAGCTCTCCCCTACACCATATTCCCCAACACCACATCTAAATGACTCTGAGTCACTGTCTCTGAATGTGTTTAAATCAACCTCTCTGGGCAGCCTATTCCAGTGTCTGATCATTCTTTCCGTGAAGAAATTTTTCCTATCCCTCTAGAGCAAAAGGTTGCTTGTAAAATGGGAGGAACAGCCTTAATGGCACAAATGGTCCAACCATAGTAGAAAAACTTCAGTGCACATTAGCTCTCAGGATTGTAGTGTGGTTGTGAGCAGAACCCCGAAATTCAAAAAAGCAGAGGTAGCATTAGCAAAAAAGTATGCCTACAATTTCACCTTTATTTTGCTTTGCAGAATTGCCACTTGATTGAAATGGGAGAACAGTAATGCAAATGCTGAATACTTCCTATTTTTCATATCCAGCAACTCTTGCAGTGGCTATGAGTTGATTAATAAACATATAACTGTAAAACATGTAAAGAAAAAACAGCTCCTTCTGAAGACTGAAAACAAAAAAAGTTAGTGAAATCAGTAAATAACTGACAAAAATACATATAGACCACTGCATCTGTGATAAGCTAATTAAAAAGTTGATTGAATTACTCTAAAATTGTTCAAGACAATGCTCAAGGTATTAGGTGTTGTTCAGATGTTCACTCTCTGTTATGAAGGGGTGGCATACAGAGACAGACTGATATTAAGAAATGGTACAGTTTTTATAGCATAAGTTTCATGGTGTCTAGTTAAATAAAATTCTAAAAACTTAAATATCTAGAGTATAAGCCTTGCTACCTAATTTATGGAAACTGAACCCCACTTCTAGCTACACATCAGAAGAACCAGAAGATGTGTATGAAACACAGGAAATACAGGTTATTCCACAAAGCCAAGAAATTTTTGTGAAAGTCCATAGCAGCCTTACTTAAAGACTGGTTTGGATATCAAGCTTCAAGTCCAAACAAGTCCCCATATTGTTTCTTTTAAACTTGGTTCTCCCTGAAAAATTTCTTTTCAGTGACTTTCTTAGAGCAACTAATTGCCTATCTGTAACATTAATCATTATTCTTAAGCATTTTGAAACCTCTCTAATGTTCACGGGTGGTACTTGGCACAAAGCAACATAAAAAACACAATATGATCACAAACAGAGCCTCGAAAATTGGGTTTTGATATGATTGTTCTCAGCAGGACAGCTCATATACCAAAGAGTGCTTTAAGGAGAGAAATACATCATTAAAGATTTACAACTTCAACTGCTTGGGTGGGCTCCAGAAACTCATTGTCTCTCCTCTAGTGCTATGATAGGGTTCAGTTCTTCAAATCCTTGTCTACCACAGGCTTTCAGCACACTATAGCAGAATTTGGTTATCACCTACTTACAGAGGTTTTAGTTTTCAAGAGCTAACTTCAGCAACCAAGTTCTGATTTATGGTTCATAATAATCAGCCTCATTTTTGGTGGTAAAGCTTATTAAGCCTAGCTCCTTGAAACCAGAACCATAACTCTGCATCTACCAGGAGCTCTGTAAATGTCTTACACATGGCAGTAATTTTTCCAATTTCAGAAACACAGTACTGTGCTACAAGCAGCAGTATCCACTCAGATATTAATCTCTTACCTTCTCTGGAGAGGTTACTTTCATCCTACAGTTACAGTGACTGGCCCTTGATGTCAATTTGTTTAATTTAACAGTTAAAAATGTAAGAATATAGACTTCAGGGGAGGAAAAAATGCACTGCTAGAAAATGGGCAAGTGAAACAAGAACAGAGACTAAATATTCATACAAAACAGCCCATGAGATTTTAAGAGAAATGTTTCCGATTAAATAAATAGTAACAACTGAACTGTTGCTCGTTATTGAATGAAAGGGAAACGTCACAATGCAGCAGCCACAGCAGCGATAACAGGACATACAGCAAATCCAGGCAGTAAATAAGTTGTCTCAGATTTATGGGTTCCTAAAAGAATCTATTAGAACAGGGCAGGCAGCATTGCTTAGCAGAGGTGGAATATAATTAATAAATGCAAACATTCCTTATTCAGCATTAAAACCAAAAATTATTTACATATGTCCCTCTCACTAAAAGTCTCAAATTACCTTATCTTAGAGAAATGCAACTGAATTATAAGAGTGGGGGAAAAAAACCCCACCATCTCTTCTTGTTTTCTTATATAATACCAACACAAGGTTGACAGTTACAATATGCTATTTAGAAGGGAAGAACACAGCAAATTTGTAACTGGCTATTCAGACAAAAACTGAAGTCAATTCAGTATTTAGTAAAACAAATACAATATAAATATATTTTTAAATGCTGTCCTTAAGAAGGAATATCTGAAATTAATGTAACAGAACACAGGGTGTTTACTAATTTACAGCTGGCAAAGATATTTGTTATCCACAACATATGGCAGCAATTTCCTTACAGCATTTGAACAGCAGTTTTCCATTGGGATCTCTGCATGAAAGGACTTGAGCATTATCATTTACAGGCTACACCATTCAGAGAACTTACCACCATATTTCCACACCTGAAAAACTTTAGCATGAGGAAAGAAATGGGCAGTAAACTCAAATATTTTGCCATTGTCAGCTTCCATTTTGTGAAGACAGACATTGGCTTGGAAAAGCGTGGTGGGCAGATGAGTAAGGTGTCAAACTGCCTTTACCAATATTGTAAAACATTTCAAGTTATCTTTTGAGACTGCTTTTGATTTTTAAAAAAAAAAAAAGGTCACAATTTTTTTTGTTTAGTTTGCAGAAAAAGAATAGAATATTGCCTATTTTGTAGTTTTGTTACTTGTCTTACACAGGCAACTTAAACAGCTCATGCTCTAGATGCAACAAATGCAAATATCAAAGGCAACCAGCCATCTGAGGGGAACTCAAACCATTCTTCCCTGCTCTCCTCTCACAAAAAAAAAGTGTTGAAGTAAATACTACTATCATCACATAATACAATTTGTCTACATTACTTTTTTTTTTCTATACTATATAAAGGAACTCAGCATTAAGTTCAGTGAAATGCAGTGTTTTGTGGATGTATCCTACTGTAACTGGATGAAACCCACCAAAACTTTCAAGTGTTCAGCTTCTATTTTAACGCTGAAACAAGTAGCCAAATATTTAAACCACTCAGCACACTGTACACACACCAAAGCGGAGTTCTTGAAGTTCAGTGACAAGAACTCTTCCCCCCTAAAAAGTCAGTCCTTAGGCTTCTCTGGCAATTTGCCAGTTAAGAAGATAGCCTCACCAACCAACAAGGCAAGGCCTTGTTACTGTAGCCAAACTCAAAAATATGTTTAGCAGTAAGGAAGCTGAGAATGTCCAGATCTGTCATATGGTTACATCCATTTGCCAAAAACGTAGAGCAATATGCCATTGTTTTCTGAGAGGAAGATCAGGAAATACCATCAGACAGCTGGTCATTTAAGATAGGCTAGGACACTGCACTTCACCAATAAATTTAATGCCAGGTCAGAGGGGCAAGTTTTCCAGAAATGCCCATCAGTCTTGGCTTTACCATTCTCTGAATCAATAACTTACACTGTAAGCACTTAGTGAAAGCACTGCCAGAATTACCAGGCTTACTTGGAAATGGAGTTTCTCTATGATAGACAGGGTCACAGAATCTGTATTTCCTATGAGCAAATAATATTATTGAGATGCAAGGGCGTTATGTGTGGGGTGAAGAACACCCATTATTCACTTGTTATTTTTTTCATCTAACAATTCTTAGAGATCTAATCTTGCTCAAGTGATGCCACACAGAGTCCACTCCATCATCTAGACAAAGTTAATAGTTATGTTTTATAATAACCTCACCAAGGATGCAAAAATTATCAAAGGAAGCCAGACTCTCACTCATAAATGCTGCAGCAGTTGGTCTGTTCTCCTATAATTTTCCTGTTGCTTGGTTTGCTCGGAGTAACTGATTGTGTGGAAGATCAGCCTGTATTCTGACAAGACTAAAAAGAGAACACCAACAGTATAGCGCTCTCAAAGCACAATTAGAAAATAACCTATGTGTCTTCAATTAATGCTTAATATACAAACATAGAATAGTGTGCTACAATAAAAAACAACTTCTCTATTGAGAAGCCTTTTGAAATAAAAGAAACTTTCTCACTGCTATTTCTCCAGCCACCCTCCACTGCCAATGCTATATTTCTTAGTAACTAAGTATGGTTTCTAAAACTTGCTTTATGGCAGCTTTAAATGAAACAGATACATGAGGGAGAAGAGGGCAGGGGCAAGATGGTACTTCCAAAATACCAGACTTCCAACATCTTTCATTTTCAAGTTTAAGAATTTCTCAAAGGAATGCTAGCTTCACATACATGTGTGCCTATCTATTTTTCACTATAAGGAAAAGAATCACATGGAATTGAGCTATATCTTTTCCCAAAGCCTTTACCCTGTTGGTTAAGTAAATCTCCAAGATATTGAAGGTCTATGAATTTAATGCAAGCTGGGTAGGAAAGAGTGTCACAGAATCATGGAATTGTCAGAGTTGGAAGGGACCTCTAGAGATCATCTAGTCCAACTTCCCTGCTAAAGCAGAACTGCATCCAGGCAGGTCTTGAAAATCTCCAGAGAAGGGGACCCCACAACCTCCCTGGGGAGCTTGTTCCAGTGCTCAGTCACCCTCACCATACAGGATACTTTTCTCATATTCGAATGGAACTTATGTACCAGCTTGTGCCCATTACCCCTCATTCTGTCACTAGGAACTGCTGAGAAGAGTCCAGCTCCATTCTCCTTCAACCCACCCTTTAAATGCTTGTATGCATTAAATAAGGTCTCCCCTCTAAGGCTAAAGAGTCCCAGCTCTCTCAGCCTTTCCTCATAAGGGAGATGCTCTAATCCCTTAAACATCTTTGTTGGCCTGCACTGGACTCTCTCCAGTAGTTTCCTGTCTCTGCTGAACTGGGTAGCTCAAAACTGGATGCTGTATTCCAGCTGTGGTTTCACCAGTGCAGAATAGAGGGGGAGAATGAACTTCCTTGACCTATGTAGACAAGGATTCCATTGACCCTCTTGGCAACAAGGGTACATTGCTGGCTTATTGCCCCCCCACCCAATTTACCTGCCCTAAACAGGCAGCCACCAGGTTGTGCCTTGTCCATCCAGGCAGCTGATACATGCACTCACTAACTGAGCTGCTTGCCCACTGCACACAACAGGCTGTGGCTGTTGAGAGGCACTGACTGACTCCTGCCCTGCCAGTAGTTCGGGGAAGGAGTAGATGACATAGAAATGGAAGCAAGACATTCAAAAGAGCAGGGCAAGTGCCAGAGCCACAGCAATGGGGACAGCCTTTCAAACTTTGCAGAAATTAGGCTTCAGTAGTTCACCTGTCAACCAACCATGAAAAAGCTTTACTTCTAATGCAGAATCTGTTAGATGGCTGTATACAGCTTCAAAAGACAGTAACTTTTTTAAAAATTTCTCTTACTTCAGGAGAACTGGAAGGCACATCTGGTGAAAAAGATGCCACTAAACTACTTGATAAATGTCTATGCTAAAAGGACAGCAGGTTTTGTAATGCTTAATTTACTAGTTATAGTTCTAAAACTATGACATGAGAGAAAAAAGTTCCTACAAAACACATGACTAGATGGCTATAGCAGAAGTAGTCATGTAGTTTGTGATGCTCAAACGATTTCTAAGAAAAAAAATTCTAGCAAGAAATCTGTGCTATAGAGTTTATAGAGTTGACATTATTATGTTTAATTTGTATAAAAGTGATTTTGAATTAGTCATATTGCATATCTCTGTAAGAGGGGGTGCTAAAACTGAATTTATTTGTATTTTAAATCTGCATCTTTCACATGTGCTCCCATAAACTCACCCATATATAGTAATACAATCCCTGCAAAACTTATTTTACTTGATAAATATTTATACATTTTTTTCGCGTTTCCTGTAGAACTAGGGCACAAGTACCATACAGTGTAAAAACACAACACTCACGAAAAATTGTTCCTTCAGAGAGTACTGTACTATCCCAGTCATAGCACATTTAGATACCAGCTCATCTTCACAAAGGCACTGTAATTTGAGCAGTTACCTCTGTCTTCCTTTCATGCACAGAAGTGAGGTAGGGAGACAAGAAGAATGAAACTACTAAGTTTAGACACAAATATTAGGCATAAAAAAAAATTTCAAGCCATGAGAATTCAGCACTCTCCTAAAGCTCAGCTACAAAAGATGATTTCCATCACTGCCTTTATGTAAATCTAGCCAGGGGTGGCTAATGCTGTACAACACATTCTGTGACCAGATGAAAACAACTTGCTTTAATATATAATTTAGTGGTAAAAGAATATAGTACTCAATGCTTTAAAATTCCATTCAACTTTTTTAAAGTCAGAAACAATCTCATTTTATAGTTCAAATCTGTATTTTGTCACACTCTTCAGTATTTGCAAAATATAAGTAGCAACAGAAATGCCATTAGCATCTACTTTTCTAAGACAGTTCTGCTCTAGTCTGAGAGAAGACGCAATCAAATTCACAAATAGGGATGTCATAATTTTGTCAGGAGGAAATTGTAACATGTTTACCTCATTCTGGAATTTCCTAACTTTATCTCTAAACCTATAACTTGAATACTTTTCACCTTTATAATGCTCTAACACATACAAAGCTCGACGCAGAGTCAAAGTCATCCAAGCTCCAGCCAGTCTATGGGTTTCAAATATTCAGGTCTGCCATTTCAATTGATGGAGTAACTGTTATGAAATGGTTCTTGTACAGCTCTGTTGCACAGTGTGAAAAACATGAAGCCTAATGTTTAATTTGTAGTTTACTAGGAAAGCAAGTTCAACTTTTCTGTCACATTCCTTTGTTACTGTGTTTAACCCACTCAATCTACAATCAGTGCCTCATTGTCACACAGGCAAGGGCAAATGGCGTGTTCATTTCAGACACAATCTTATTTGGTCATTACATCTTAATCTGACTATTAACATTGTGATTAACAGTTTCAGAAGCACACAGCAGGGCAAAACCTTGTTTTTCATTCTCTCACTTCATTCCACAAAGAATAAAACAGGAAGAAAGAATTTCTCATATTATAAGCAGTTGAAAACAGAATTATTATAGTATTTTGTAAAAATCTTGAAGGACTGAGATGTAACATTTTATTTTCTTCATGCATGTCATATATTGTATGATATATCCTATAATATATATCTAAATGCACTTTGAACATTCAGTCCTACAAGTTCATACATGCCTGGTGGTTATAAAGCCATCAGATTAGTGACGGTAGTGAAAGACAAAGCAACAAATTTACAAGCATGTACTGGAACAAATGTAAGGTTATATACACAGTATCCATTTTATTCCTTCAGGCATGCTCTTTAATTATATGATTACACACTTTACTCTTGGAGCATGCATTCAGTTTGCCACTTGAATGTCAGGTAGTAGAAAGAATACTAGTAATTATAATTTTAATCATCACTCTTCAAGTGATTACCTTTTACTTAAAGTATTCCCACAAATCTCTCCCAGTCTCGCATTTTGTTCATTTCACATGGTCTGCTGTTCATTTCACGTGGTCTGCCCTGTACTGGCTAAAAGGACCTCTCTGTTATATGAACATCCTTATGGACTAACTCCACATTTTTAACATGGTACTTGTTGAAATTTCAACTAAAACTAAAGTATCTTCCTGCAGAGACTTTCAGCTGATTTGTTTTTCTCAACTCCATTTACATAACAGAAATAGTGCTCTAAAATAAATTACTGATAATGCAACATAATGTGCTTGAGTGGCCAAATCAGATAATGGATCCATCTGTATTAGAGCAAAGCACCATCAGATAACAGCACTCTGAATTTTGTTTGGGATCCTGTACACCGATAGGAATTCCATTCACTTCTGCCAATAATTTTGCTCAAGCCCTAGAGTGGAGAAACAAGCCTAAAGCAGAAGGGAACCTAGGAATATTTTCTCCTGACCTAACTTTTATGGTCTACCAATAGCTGCTCTATATAATTCTCCAAAGTCAAAATAAGTAGCCTGCAACAAATGCTACTCCTGATTTTTCTTTATTTTGGTATAGCTACTGTTTTATTTTTCTGAAAAGAGCTACAAATGTAGCTACCCAAACAAGAAAAGCAACAAAATTATCACATAGATGTTTTATAATGGGAACATTGACTAATAGAAAGTCTTCAGTCCAAATTAAGTCAGTTTAATTCAAAGCAACTCATTATATTAACCTGATAATTTCTTGTGTAAGGATGGAAAAGTACATTAGTGTATTCTGTTGGCCCCTAAACAGCATTTCACAATTAAATTAAACTATAGAGTAGCATGATTTGACAGATTCATTATTTCAACTGATGTCAACTCTGGAATGTTGATAGTTTATCTAGCATATATGAACATGTTCAGCCATCAGAAAATATTAAAACTGGACTAAACACACTTTTAAAGAAGCAGTATGAAGGAAGGTAAATGTGGTTAACACTTTATGTCCCTAAAATCATGAAGAAAATCAGAAAAGATTTCATCCCTCTGGGCAACAGACAACTCTTCTTTACTTTTCTTTGACCAGCTTATTTCTTGAGTTGTAGGCAATGAGGCATCCACCTCTTGAGAGACTATTCCACAGCACATCCCTCTAAGGGCAGGTCCCATTCTCATTTGCACAGGCACAAAATTCCACTGCCAGCTGTAAGCCAGTGATGGATCACCTTGAAGGGGAAGGCTTCCTCCAGAAGACTAATTTGATCAGCATCTTTGGGATTGGACTCATGCTATCAGCAGAGTTTAAAGATACCAACAATAACACACAGCATCACACTAATTATAGCTGTAATACATAGTTTCATCACAAGGAAGAACGCACTCATCTTAGGAAACCTCTTTTCTGTTCTGCACTAGCTTTATTAATATAAAAGGAAGTCTGTGGGATCATTACAGAACCACATATCCCAAAGCTAAAATCAAAGCAAACATAAAACCCCACAAACCCACAGAATCCAAAGTTCTGCTTTATATTTTCAACAGATAAGCTAGAAGGGGCATACTAAGTATCCTTCTTCATGTACAAATTCTAAACACTCTTTTTCTGACAAAAGACACAATGCCAAAAACCAGCGACAAACTCAGGGTTGTTATTTTCAACAGGAAAATAAGCAATCACCAAACAATTCACAATAGAGGTGTGAATTAGCTTTTTGGGCCAGATCTACAAGGATCTGCTCACCTGAGTCTATACTTTTCATGATCCACTGAGTTGCAGACAAGTATGAGCCGTTTTCCACACAGCTTAATGTTGCTTAGAAAAAAGTTTTGCAACATAGAAATAAAAATTTCCATAATGGACTATATTTTTAATTCTACATCTTGACTTTTAAAGAAGTTACCTTTTTCTATTGTTACTATAATATGTATAAAATTCTATCTCCTGTTTTACTTGTGACATTGTATGTCTTATCCACTGTAACATTTGCTGGTATACAGGTATACATTTATTAATAAAAATAGTATATTTCAATTACCGGTATAAATATTGATTCACTTTTAATCTTCCCAAACTCTTGGCCTGCCTGATACTTTGTTGCAATGAATTCCACAGGTTATGTGCTGCATAAAGATATATTAACAAGTGTCTAATTTATATGTTTTATTTGAAATTAATTTCAATTTAACAGTGCATACACCTTTCCCCCCACAATTAACAATAAAAACTTTTATTAGGTATCTGCTTTCTCTTTGTACCCAATTAAAACAGCTCTGCTTCTTGAGAATTTCTCTATATTTTCATATTCAGTTAGCCTTAGTGTAAACTGTAGAAAATAAATGAGAATCTTCAGATGTATCGACCAACGTCTTAATTACAGAACCACTTTATGCATTCATGTTTGTTTAATAACAAAAAGTAAAATTTAATATGAGAAATGAAAAAAAATAGGTGTAAAAGGGGAATAAATAAATCTATAAAATAAATTAAATTAATGACCTCTATTTAATTATCCTCAAAAAACTGGGTAAATTTTTGAATTGTAACATTCAAAAATTCTTAGGCTCTGCCTGATGATAGCTGTAAGTATGAAAGAGCCTCTTGAAGCTACATTTCTGAAAACTGTTCTAAATGTACCTTTTTTCTTTTAATTCAACATAATTCATTGGCCATAGGTTATAAAGCCTTACAGATGTCTGTACATACTAAACCACTCTGTCGTTGTGTAAACAATTGGCACCATTCTCGACCTTTTTTGCTAAACAGATTATTTTTCCTTTCTTGCCCCTTGGTAGGCTGATTTTACAACTACAGTACCAGGGGAAGGTGCCGTGCTTGCTGCAGGGCTCAGACACTCTCCCACCCACACAGCAACGACAGACCAACTGCACATCAGCTGATAGGGGCAGCTGTGTACTGAAAACCAGAATTTGAAGTTAACACGGCAGCTAGCTCTCATCATGGCCAGCTCACACCCAGGTTGGAAAAGGCGAGCATGTACATTACCATAATCAACTCTCAGCTGTCTTCCAGCAGGTAGTCATTCAACCTGTCTTCCTCACGCAAATACTTCAACACTAAAAAAATTAGTTTGAGCATAGGATCATTTTTCTTCTTCACTATTAACCCTCTAGTACAACTTCATTCAGTTCAACAGTTATCTGGCCCCATCACTGATTAAATCAATCGGCTCACATTCATTTATAAAATATTAAATCAGTTTATAAAAATTTTCCAAGAGCTGTAAAATTACCTAGTCTATACCACATACTCAAACTAAACCGGTAAATGATACAACAGTAAGTATTTACAACAACGCTGTAATTATCAATGGCGTTTACAAGAGGTGTCTGCACTACTACTATTGAAGTATTTGATAAAGCAGTATATAGCACTGATTAAATGCTGTCTTCAGCTATGGAAGTGAAAAATCAATTGGACATTTGCGTAACAGCACTGTTTCAGAATCTCAAATAGTTGATGTTATGATTTTCTTGTCCTTCACGTTAACTGCACTTAAAATACCAAACTAAATTCAGAGTGTCTCTCTTTCTATAATAATAAATAAAATTCAGAGTCTTTCTTATAACAATGGCTGTCAGGCTGCACTTTGAAGCTGTTGAAAAGCTGGAATCAGAACTTGGTCTAACCTTTATTGCACAGTCACAGTGAAATTCTCCATACTAGAGAGAGAGCTGTTTTGTGTAGACAAGATTTTTCTCCTTACAAGGTAAGCTTGTGACTGCAATAAAACCCAGTAAGACTTCAGCTTCACTAAAAGCATTGGTATGTCCTTTCTTGTATCACGACTCACCCTCATCTTACCTCTACACTCACAGAACATCATTGCACTGAAATCATGTGAAATCAAACAAACTTTCCCCCCTCTCCTCTACGGGCAAGCAGGAGAGATTTCCAAAATCCAACAGTAATGATTCAAGTCATATCATCTAGCACACTCTGTAAATGCTGCCTGCTAGTGAGCTGTAACCACACGGCTCAGAAAAACACTCCTTCCAGAAGGACTGTGCCAAAGGCACCTCATTGAAAACCTAGGGACAGAAGCACAATGTCTCACAGTAAGTCATTTCTGAATGAGTTCTCTGATAACAGCCTATATCTGGAGCTCCATGGACTTCATTCTGCATTCATTTCAACTCAGGGAGGTTCCTGATTCAGTTTGAGGGTGGAGAAAATCACAAAGTAAATTAACCTCTACTAAGCTAACAGACTCAAAACAAAAACATTATATGATCTCATTTTATTTCATATCTAAACTGATGATTACTTCAAGGGTTTTAATGTAGTTTTCTGTGGTAACAGACATTTTGTCCCAGAGTCTGAGCACTAGTGAGACCACTTAAATACTGGGTTTACACCAAAAATTAACTCTGGTGTCCATGTTGAAAGTGTGTGATACTATGCAGTTCTAAAAGTCCATACCTACAGAGTGGTATATCTAACTGTCTTCATTTTAATTGCTATCAGACTTTTATTACTTATCCCAAACTTACCTAAAACCCAAGGTTTTTCAGTTACACTTTGAATTAAGTGATTCAGATAAGAAATTAATTGCAATATAATTAGATACTTAGAGTCAGTTAAATACTAATTGAAGGTCTTACTTAAAACTAAGTGCTACTGATTTTTCTAATGAAGAGGCAAAGAAAAGACAAAGAAAAATATAAGGCTTTTTTTTTTTTCGCAGCCACTTTGTACATTGCTCTGTGATCGTCTTCCTAAAAAGAACACAGTATTTTCCTCACAGAAGATGTCTACTCAAAGAGCACTGACGATTAAAAGTAATAGGTATCTTAAAGTTACAAAGATTACCTCTAAGGAAACTAATTTCCCTGAAGAACTTTATGGAAATTAAACAGTATTATGATTATAAACTGTGAGAAGAAAAAAGTGCAGTAAAGATCTTCCAAGTAAGCATCCATACAGTATGTAGTTTTCCCAGTGGAATATATTTTCTTAAACTTTCTTAACCAAACAGATGGAAAGAAGTAAATGTAGTATTTTAATGGCATTGTACATGCTACCAACACAAAGACTGAAAATTCTTCCCTCAATTTTGCATTTCTACAAACTCACTTTCTACTAAAGACTTATTCCCAAAATACATTGGCATAGGAGAAAGCAGAATTCAAGTTTAGAATATTTAATAATTTAAAATGGTATTATTATGCCTTTCCTTGAAAGTTTCAATTATTCGTATGGCTGTAAAACAGTTTAAAACATCGGGACACAGATCTGTCTTCTGAGAACTATTCCCTTAATTATCACATATCATAAAGAATCCTGGGTGTTCTCAATAGCGGTGTAACTGACCATATATTGCAATATCTATGCATTCCTTTTACAGACAAAAAATTAAAAAAAAAAAGAGGTAAAAAGAGGTAAAATAAATTACTGTATTAGAGTTAAGATTATTTCCTTCAGCATCTCTGATGAAGTTATTGACATCATGCACCAACTGTACCTCTGACATCATTTGTCTTTTCGTCATTCGTAAATAATATAAACTGTGTATCTTTGGCTT
>VZRU01007425.1:86428-97778 GCA_013398155.1 Pedionomus torquatus | reverse complement strand
TTTGGTCAGACTCAGTCCATGCTACTAGTTCAAGGCAAAAATCAAAGGGAAGTGTTGGGTTTCGTTGCCTGTGGTTTTGCATGTTTGAGCAGGACTTGACGATAGAATTGACTTCCTCAGGATTCTTTAAAACATATATATGTGTTGTTTTTTTCGTACTTGATCCTCTACATTTTCTTTCAAGAATGTGTTCGTACAACATTGAAAATCTTAGTCTTCACAGAATTTCCTATGACTTATTGGGCTAAATGACTAGAATACAGACAAAAGTATTCTTAGAGGTTTCCTAAAATTAGTTTTCAGTAATTGAAAACTGCTTTTCAGCTGTATTATTAAAAAAATTACTTAGAATGTCTTGTCAATAGCATTAAACTATGAGTCCTTCTGTTTTAATATATTTTAAAATAGTATGAAATAGAGGTGCTACACTTTTTTTTTTTCCTCCTCTCTGGTCATTACTTTGGCGTCTGACAATGTTTAAAACAAAAGATTATTATTATTCATCGTTTTTTCCTGTAAGAATCAACAGTGACGGTTTCCTTTACCATTTTTCTGTATAATCCACGTTTAACATGCAGCATATCCTTTATTGATAAGCAATTTTAATAATATTTGCGTTTTCCTCATTATTTCTATATACATGAGCTATGGAAAGAGCTTGCCAGTGTTGGAAACATTCTGTGTGGTGGTCAACTGGCACGACTGGATACAAATTCAAGCATTAAGTTTTGAATATAGATTTGTAAAGTAGTTTTGATTTGGTTTGTGACCAATGCAAGGTGACAAATAGAAGTTCACACAAAACATGTATTTTCTGTTTGAAGCTAATCCTGGTTTCAAATGTTTGCCTAAGTAGTTTTGCTTTCTAATCGTTTTCGGTTATTTTATATTTGTGGCGATGATACCAGTAACTGTACCTTTGTTTCATTTTACAGAGGAGATAAAAGCTGAAACAGAAAAGCAAAGGTACGTGATAGTTCTTCGTATTGGGTGAAAGTGCTTTTAACTTCTTAAAATGCGGGTTTTCTGTATTGGCTTGCTCTGAAATGCATTTTTGATGTATTTCGTGAGGTTGGTGGTATATGGAAATGTTCGGGAAGTGCTGGTTCCATGACTGGCTGTTCTGGTACAAGGCACAGGGCCTGGGAGCAGAGATGAAAGAGGGCTAGAGAGGGAGAAGGTCAATGTTGTTTGGTGAGGGTTGGAATGGGGATTGAGATCAAGTTGGCTGGGGTGAGGAAGAGGGAATGGGTAGAGAAAACTAGTGAAATCATTTGAAAAGACAGTGTCTGGAAAGGACCTTGTTAGGAAGTAGGTGTAGGTTTCTCTAGGCAGTTCCTCTACAAGTGAAGGTAGAAGCCAAAATTAACATTCACTCTCTAGCTATCAACAGGTAAAGTTTTAAGTATTGATAAACTTTGGAATCCCTCAATATTTAATTAGACGTTCCATAGGATCTACTCCCTCATTGCTGACCATGAGTCAGGACTGGGTGGGTATGACTCTTTATACCACTTGTTGACAGAACAGGATGGGCGGGTGAAACTGATGATCAAAGTGTTCTCATGGCTTAACCGGACCAACGCTGCCCGGAATCCTGCCTTCTGCCCTTTAACTGAATTTCTGGCTTAGGCAAATCATTTAAACCACAGCTCTCAAGATTGGCTGCTAATGATTTCTGCTTCGTCTCCTGGGTATTCGAGCTGAAATCTACAGGATTTGGGTTGGAAAACCTAACCACTTTCTAGCTGGAAAGGAAGCCAGTGGACACCTTGTTTCAGAAGATAAAGGACAATTTAATATCAAATCCACTAAAAAATTTTGTCTCGCAGCTTAGCAAATCGGGCATGTAAAAATTACTGGATGCATCTGAGCCGCTGTGCTTCAGTTTCCAACAGCAAAATAAAGAAAATACCAACTCGTAGTAAGGTTGTAAAAATAAATAAAGCAAAAGTCCACATTGTCGAGTATCGTAAGGAAGAAATGCTTGATATTAAATATTCAGTGAGGGATATTGGTTCTGGGCACTGGATAAGGAAAGGTAATATCTGATCCTGTAGTTAAATACCATGCTAAAACTAATGAAAGTGCTGAATTATAATGATGTCTACAAGCATGGTTCAGCCATTTCTGAACTCCAGATGCTTAAATTCTGTCCTATTAATAACTGAAGTTGTATTTTTTTTAAGGTATAATGTATATGCCTTAACCTGTCTGTATAAATTTTTAAAATAGAGTTTTGATTTGTATTCTTCACTGCTGTCTTTATTTTTAAAGCAGCCTTTTGCTGCTATGAAGGCAGTGCTGGACTTGGAAACTGAATGGATTTACCCTATTTTTACTGTAGAATCACATTTTTTAGATGCAGGACAAAATACGATTTTTCTAGGCCTTAGAACAGAGAAGCAACTTAGTTTATCAAATTATTTTAACCTTCTTATTTCCGCAACTGAGATTTGCATATTCTGACAAAGGACTTCTAATGATAATTCTTTATATTTTTCCACTCAGGGAGACTGATCTCACACTCAACCTAGAAGGGATTGTAAAAATAGATCATCCCCACCTCCCAGAAATTTTACACGCAAAACTGCTTCTTTTGTTTTGCTGTTTGTTTTTTAAAAAGAACTGGTGTTTGGTAGTGGGGCAGAGGAGAATGGAATCAAAAAGGCCAGGCTGATTTATGTAACCATTACACAGCAAATGCTGCCAAAATAATTTTAAGAATTCATTGTTTAATACATACCTTAGTCTGTTTCTATGGCTGATACATAAATATCAGCATATTTTGTAATTCTCATGCTTTGTAGGTAATTTTCATTAGGGAAAGTTTCTGATTTCACAGTCTGCTGGGGAAAAAAAATCAGCTGAAGTAATTTCTTTGCTGATATTAAGAGTAGGAGAACTTTTGGGTTTCTTTTCTTCCCCCTCCTTGCTATCCCCTTCTCTTTCATTATCAGCAAGATAATAAGGTTATTGAGTTATCTTTCCAGAGACAAATGGAGCATCCTCTTCCATATATATTGTTCTGGGCATTTTTCTCTAGCTTTCAGTTAAGAGAAGCTTCTGCATTTGCTGGCTGTGGCACGGGTTCTTCAGTTTTGGAATCTCACCATGGCTTGCTCCTTGTTTCTGAAAAATTTTGGGTTTATTTCCAGAGTGCTTTTTTATTGTCATTTTAATGATTTTGATACACACAGTCACTAGATAAAGAACAGTCTTGTCATGAGACATGAGGAAGAGATACCACCCTTCCATTCCTCAGAGAAGAGCTTTTATAGGAAGGTATAGAGGTTTAAGAACATAGAAGAATCATGTCCTTCCTCTGCAACTGATCTGATTTGGGTTTTGTCCAAAAGAGCTCCGTTCCCAACAAAACAGTATTGGGCAATAATGTTATGCATCCAACAGAAAAACAAACCTCTGCTCTTCTTTAGGAAAAAAAATAAACTGTAGGGATAAGTCCTTAGAGCTTCAAAGGGAAAATTGTTTAGTGGAAAGTAGAATTTTAACACTAATTATTCACAACTAAAACCTTGAATTTAGGTGCCCTTTTAAAGCAGCCTAAGCAAGGAAGACTTGAATGTGGTACCAGACGTCTTCTCAAGAGAAATCCAGCTTGTTCCTTAAAAAGCAGAAATGGGTACATGTGTCCTGTTGGTCAGTCTAAGGCTTTCTCATTAGGACTGCATTCATTCTTTGGATTTATAATAAATGTAGTAGTTAATTTTTCTTCTTAATTTACATGAAAAACCTGTATTTTTTTCCATCTGCGTTCCTTGAAGCATCTGATTTAATTTGCAACAAATGCGTAAGGCCTGGCTTTGAAAGAAGTTGTTCTGTAAAGATCTGTTTGCATTACTGCAAGAAATTTGTAATCTTTCACTACAGAGTATGAAGTTACGCTGTTTGCTTTTTTTTCTTCCCCTTCCCAGGTCTGTGTAATTGAATGTAGTTTACCTTCTATGTAGACATAATATGTGTGCACGAAAAAAGGTCAGGAATGTTTTGTCTAAAGGTGATGAGCTGTTCTGGGAGATGAAAAAATCCCAGCATCTTGCTTGATGAACACAAATTACTGAAACATTGCCTATATTTAATTGTCCTTTTGATTTAAGTAGTAATGAGCATGTCCCTTCTAAAGGTGCTGTAAGCAATAAGACTTCAGTGGCTAATGATTTTCTCAAGTTCTCTACAGTTAGTTATTTCAGATGTGTTGCCCAAGTGAGATATATTGGTAACCACTAACCTCTTAAATTCTGTGTTGTCATCCGAAGCACAGATAGAGCAAAGTTTTGGGTTGTTTTTTTTTCGTCAGTGTTTTTTTTGTATTTGTTTGGATTTTTTTCCCCTGAGTATGTCCAGGATTGAAGTTCAGGTGGGATTTAATCTCAAAAACCGATGTGTTTTCTCTAAAGTACTGAACCAAATTCATATCATAATGCAGTAGTTGAGCACTGCTTAACTTTCAGGGTCATTAAAATTTTTGGCAAGTTGTATTTTTGCCTTTTCCTGTTTTCAAAGGAAACAAGTCCTTATGCCTTCAAGCTGGCAAGGGCCCCTGAATATTTCTTATTGTGCAAACGGGTTAATTTGCATCCATAAAAGCTATTAAGAATATTTACATGATCCCATTACCATTGTTTTAATTTTGGGGTTATCATTCCTAATGTTAATTTTCTTGATATTTTATTCCATTCATAAATGTTGTGTTGGTGAGAAATATTAGTGTGATTGCTTCCAGCGCTCTAATTATGATCGTTCTGTTTAGTCCCCCTCATGGAGAAGCTAAGCCTGGTTCAAGCACTCTTCCACCGGTGAAATCAAAGACAAGCTTCATTGAAGCGGACAAATACTTCCTCCCCTTTGAGCTGGCGTGTCAGTCCAAGTGTCCCCGGATTGTCAGCACCTCTCTAGATTGTTTACAGGTCTGTACGAAGATCAGCTTGAACTGTCAGCTGTAAAATTCTCTTGGTTCAGAGGAAAAGTATAGCTGTATGGAAGAATAATGTCATTGGTTTTCTATTATTTTATTCTAGCGCACGCATAACCAGGTGAATGTATGTCTTAGTGCATGTAGATGCTTATTTCTGTATATATATATATATATATATATATTGCCACAGTTACATGTGTGGATCAGTTTTATTACATTAGCAGTCAACTACCTGTTTTTCCATGTGTATCTATGTGTTGAACTAGGACAGCAGGTATAGCGTTACCGAATTTGCTTTATGCTATTTAGAATTGCATTAAGATATTTTCAAACCTCATAGGCTCCTGTAATGTTTTCAAAAATTCCACAGCATGAAATGTAGCTGTTCGCTTCTCCTGAGTAGCCCAGCAGTGGACTCAATTAAAATATATTTACATTGACAGGCTCCTGCACGCCTGGCATGCTCTCACACTGGGATGCCTTGCTACTCCTTGTATTTTTTAAGCTTTACAGATATTTTCATGCCTGAAGTGTTTGGAAGAGGATTTTATTAATTTTGTAATAAATTCCATTTCAAGGTATTGAAGACCTAAAGAAAGAGGGATAATAGAGCACTTAAAATCAGAAAACTAGATAGTAGCTTGAATAGAAAGCATTTGCAGCTGGTTTATATGGTATTAAAAGCATTTGTGTGCCAACTACGTATGAAGACTTGTGTGAATTGGAGTTAGTTTTTAGAATCCTGTTTTAAAACATTGTTCCCTGGTGATCAAAAGCTTTATTGTTAAGCTTGCTGACACACTTTGTATTGCAGTTATTGAGTAAAAATTGAATAAATCTGGAGGATATTTAAAAAAAAAAGCCTTGATGTTTTATGAGGCTTGGGGTAAAATGTACTGGTTTCATTATTCTGTGCCAAGTTAGAGTTATCAAGTAAATTTAATTATTATCGCAAAAAGCTGAGTTATTTTTTAAGCTTTTTAATGTGTATTTTTTTTCTCCTTTCCAGAAACTTATAGCATACGGGCACTTGACAGGGAATGCCCCAGACAGTACAGCTCCAGGCAAAAAATTAATTGATAGAATTATTGAGACAATATGTGGCTGCTTTCAAGGCCCTCAAACAGACGAAGGGGTTCAGCTACAAATAATAAAGGTAATATGATCAATACTTCAGTATTTACAATGGTGACAGCAGAAAGGCATTCACGGCCTCAGAGTTCTAAAGTCAGTGTGTTTAATTTGTAGATGTGATAATTTTAAAATACTTTCTTGATGCTGTTTTTTTGAGAAGGAAGTTCCCTCTCTCATGCTCCTTTCCCTACTGTCTCCCGTGGCATTTTGAGTGAATGCATGGTTGTCACCTCAAGCCCTGTGCACAGACCGCTGGGTGAAATCCCATTCACAGCAGACCTGTGGAGCTCTCTAATATTCCTGCATGCTCAATGGGGAAGGTGGTAATTAAGCAGCGGATTTGTATAAACATTTTGGAATTGTTTGATGAAACACAATTAGACCTGGCAGTCAGGCATTACCATGGGAGCTTTGTGCTGCTCTGTCCCAGACTTTTTCTTGAAGGAGGTTTAGGAGTTTCTTTCCATGGCTTATATAAAAATACCGGGAGGAGTTTGGGCAAATAAGTGTTTCTGGGTAACCTCAGCAGTTTTCTGATTGCACCCATTAATTATGGGTATTTATTATGGGAAGTTATTACGCCAACTAATAGAAGTTAGCCACCTAGTGGAAATGCCATACTGTGCTCCTGAAAACACTGACCTTCCAATGGTTGTGATGATGAGCAGTAAAGTTACAATTAAAATTACTTAAGAGGAATGGGCTGTTTGTTACCTCACCTTCTTGTATATACGTGTCAGGAGGTGTTGACATTTTGCAGGTTGTATTTGTTTTACTGCAGAGAAGGTAGTTTGTTCTCCTGCTTGTATTCATAGCTCAACTCTTCCTTTTTCTCAATGTCCCACTTCTCCAGCAGATAGTTGTTGCAAATGTTGGTTTATGCTGCTGTTTTCTAGATTTGCTGAGTTGTTTTGCCCGAGCATTTAAGATGTTTTTCATCTTGCAAAGGGAAATTTTTGTTGATGTAAACTTTGAGTGGCTGAAACCATTGTATGTCTCTCTCACGATGATACCTTCTCTCCGAGTGCTTTCTTATTCTGGTCCTTTCAGTCCTTGGTCAAGATGTTAAAAAGGTAACCTCCCACCTGAAAAAAAGGGATATTTGTAAGCTGAAGTTCCTTCTGTCCAAGAAAATAGTTGAGAAAGTAAATTCTTCAATGATTGTGAAATGCATTGTGTGTGTGAATTCATTTAATGCCTTCTTTTTCTGACTGATGAGAGGTAGCTAATTGCCATGTTAGAATGCCTGGGAACGTGGAGAGTACTGTTTTGACTTTGACTCCATGGTTGTCCAATAGACTGGATCAAAAAGGCATCAAAACTGGAAATGATCTTAGCAAAGACCAGAACTTTTTGACTTCTTTTGAGGGACTAATGAAACTGCCAAGTCTCTAAAGCTTTGTAACCCTTCAGTTCTGGGCTGAGTGTGGATCCCACTTCTCTGGTATGATTAGAAGGATAAGTCTCCCATCAAGAGAACCTTGATCACTCAGCCCTCCAGGGAGGAGGGTTCTCTCTGCTGAATGGACAGCCCTTACGTAGTGCTGCCCCCAGTCACAGATGTAGGAGCTAGTGTTGGGTAAGAATTCGCACCCACTGCTGTTTGCTGGTTACTAGATGGCTTTCCAGTGGTGGGAGTCATCTTAAGCATGTTCCCAACAACTGGCACTGCTTAGGCATTCTGAAAACAACTTTCTGCTCACTACAAAGGAAATAATCTTGCTGAGATCAAGAAGTGCAATTTGTCTTCTCTTTTTAGGTATCCAGTCTTAGAAGAATGTCTAGCAGTTGGTGGCCAGTTTAACTTTCCTGTCCTATTTCTGCTTGCTTGTTCTCATCTCCGTAACCACCTCCTTCTTCATCTGCAGGCTCCATGATGAGCCAGACAGAGAAATTGTCCTTCCCTCCCTTCCCTTCCCTGTTGTTTTCATGGAGATGGCTGGGGCAGAAAGCAAGTAATTAGGCTAGTGCTGACACTAAAAATTGTTTATTCAACTTATGTCTGAAACTGCCTCTCTTGGTTGAATATTTTTGCCTTCAGGCTTGCTCTCCCGTAGGGCAGCTATGGCATTTGTGGTCTGTGTGTTCAAACTTCCCGTTCACACCTGCAGAGGTTTAGTTGAAATTCTGTTTACATATCTGTTTGGCCTTTTTCTCTTCAAAAGGGATGGGACCATGAGATGGACTGTTTGTCTAATTCTGAGGAACAAGGCAGCAAAACTTTTATGAAAATAGATTCCAAATTGAGAAGACCCTGAGAAGAAACTTCTTCAGTTCCCTATCCTGTTGTGTTCCAGCAGCGTGGAAAGCTGTCTTAGTAACTTAATTATCTACAGTACCGTGTAGCGGTGTGGTTGTTTTTTTCTTCAGAAGAGATTGTAGAAAGCTGAATTCCTCCTGCTGAGATTAAAAGGATCTGTGGATTAGAGAACGATTTGAGAATTGAAATAATGATGTAGGAGGTTTTATATTTAGGCTTTCATCTTAAGTTAGTGGCTAGGAATGGTTACTTAACCTGAAGGTGGAATTTTATTTTTTTGGAGAAGGATTGCATTTTCAGAGTTGGACGTGAAATACATGTTTTGCAAAATACATATCTGTTTAATTCCATCCTAGTTTCTGGTTCATTGTTAACATTTAACTAACTTTCCAGGGATTAACTAAAACTTTATATTCTTACATAATTTATATTCTTTATATTTTCTTCCACAGGAGAAATCGGAACATAGTTTTGTTCTTTCTGTAGTCTCCACAGTCATAACCTTTCAGTGTGTTTCAGGGCTGTTTCAAGACCACGTGCTTGTGACTATGGATTATTTTTTCATAAAGTTGATGCAATTAAAAAAAATACTAGTTGTAATCAAATACTAAAATACTAAATACATTATTACTGAAGTCAGGTGTAGAATGTGGGATAGGACACTGTTGATTTAAATTGCTGGCTTGAGTGTGAAATCATGCTGTAAGCAAACACTTAATTTTTCTGTTTTTCATATCTTTACAGTGTATTTCCATAGATTTTCAAAGTTGGTAAACTAAGTTAGGTGAACTTAAGTCTTTTGAAGCTGTGGTAATTGTGTAACATAAATGACTGAATAATTTAGAAACGGTAAAAAGCAGGAGATAATCTTAGTCAGTTGCTCACAAATAAGATGTTGCTTGGAGGAGTATATTACTGCATTCTGTGGGGGTTGTTTTGATGTCACTCGTATTGAAAAATGATTTATCACAGAAAGTTATTTGATACATTTTTTTGTTTTGTGCTTTAAGGACTTAAGTCTCCTGCATTTTTTCCAAAAGTCAGTCCATAGTATGACATTATTTAGTGATATGTTAATTGGGACTTAAAAAAAATTAAAAATAACCCTATAACTCTTCTCAAAGAAAATGGAATTATGTGGTTCCAGTTGCTAATCCACTGGAAAGAGGGGTTGGGGCCGCTGTCTCAAGTACTTGAGAGTTCCCAGGCAACTGAATTATGAGTATTTTACCCAAAGTAAGTAACAGAGGACGGCTGTAGTGTCATAAATCTTCCAAAGATAAAATGATTGGAGTTGGCTGAGGGGAAGAAAAAAATTACCCTGAAGTCTGCTTCCTGGCAGGTCTGGGTTTGGGTATATCTGCCTCTTGGGCAGACCTTTTCCTGGCTGGAGGTACTTTCTTTCATCATAACCATTCTGTTCCTGCAGAATATTCAGTGTGAGAGGAGTGAAAAGTTCTTGGGTACAGGTAGATGCTGGGTGTTTCTAGCATAGAATTGATGTTAATTTAGTAACGTTTGTTTTGCCTCCCAAATTGCGATGCTTCCTGTAATGTTCTAATACTTTCATTTCGCATAATCGGAAATTCACTAAGTAAGCAAACATGCTTCAGGCTAAAAGAAAAAAATACTATGGATATCACAACATAACATCTACTGTGGATATCATAACAAAGATGAAATAATCTGTAACTGAAAGAAGTGATCCTGAAGATTTTTCTCCTTTCCCAAACCTATCTGGTGGTTGTTTATAAAAATACATAAGCTTTGTTTTTTAGTAACTAGGTAAAGGCACAAGGACAATGGGGTTTTTCCTCAAATACAGCACAATAGGTGTGAGCTGGAAGGAGAGCCCAAGGAAACAGTCTCACAGGCAGGATTGTAGCTAGGAGCTCCAGCACAAGGAAAACTTGATGGCTGTTGGCGTTTTTGTAGGCTTTGTGACAGAGAAAACCTGTGTAGAAGGACCTGAAGTGCAATGAGGTAGTGCTAATAATGTTTTTACAGAAGTTTCCTTCTGTGCCTATAAATCAACAAAGGGAAGGTGTCCAGAAAATCAGGATTTTTTTTAATCGTCTCTCCTTAGGTCACAGTGAGGATAGTGGATGAAAACAGATGAGCTAAGTGTGACCAGAGGGAGTGGGAACTCAGCCTCAAGAAGGCTTGAGCAGCAAATCTTTACCATGGTAGAAGAGAGCACCCTAATGCTGTAATTCTGCAGTCATCAGAGCTGCTGCAGTACTTTGCTGTTCTCACCTCTGCAGAGAGGCATTTTCCTGTCCAGGCTTTACTCCTAGACGTTGTCC
Organism: Pedionomus torquatus; assembly: GCA_013398155.1. Taxonomy (NCBI): domain Eukaryota; kingdom Metazoa; phylum Chordata; class Aves; order Charadriiformes; family Pedionomidae; genus Pedionomus; species Pedionomus torquatus. Next base: position 87,142 of record VZRU01007425.1, on the reverse strand, counting down.
TGTCCCATCCCTAGTCCTGGCCTGCATTTCGTGCTCTCGGTTGGAAGGACAGGGAACTGCTGGAGAGGGTACAGCAAATTGCTAGAAAGATGATGAAGGGACTAAAACATCTCTCTGATGAGGAGAGACTGAGGGACTTGGGCCTTCTTAGTCTGGAGAAGAGAAGACTGAGGGGGTATCTGGTCAACACCTATAAATACTTAAAGGAGGGGTGTCAGGAGGATGGGTGCAGTCTTTTTTTAGTGGTGCCCAGTGACAGGACAAGAGGGAATGGGCACAAACTGGAACATAGGTTCCATCTAAACATGATGAGGAACTTCTTTCCTGTGAGAGTGTCAGAGCCCTGGAAGAGGCTGCCCAGAGAGGTGGTGGAGTCTCTGTCTCTGGAGACATTCAAACTGGGCTGGACACGTTCCTGTGCAACCTGCTCTGGGTGACCTTGCTCTGACAGGGACATGGACTCAATGATCTCCAGAGGTTTCTTCCAACCCTCCAACCCCATATCATTTTGTGATTCTGTAAAATAACTTCAAACAAACACCCAAACACCAGAAAAGCAGATGTGGTGGTGGTTTTTTGTTCTGGTTTGGTTTAGTTGTATTAATGTGTTGCCATTCAAATAACATGGGTGACTTCATGCCCCAGAGCTGCTGGAAGTAAACAGTAGGAGCGTGTGGCTGGGAGGAAGGCTGAGCTTTTGATGTCCCATCTCTC
>VZRU01007425.1:43623-85452 GCA_013398155.1 Pedionomus torquatus | reverse complement strand
TTGTTTTTTAGTAACTAGGTAAAGGCACAAGGACAATGGGGTTTTTCCTCAAATACAGCACAATAGGTGTGAGCTGGAAGGAGAGCCCAAGGAAACAGTCTCACAGGCAGGATTGTAGCTAGGAGCTCCAGCACAAGGAAAACTTGATGGCTGTTGGCGTTTTTGTAGGCTTTGTGACAGAGAAAACCTGTGTAGAAGGACCTGAAGTGCAATGAGGTAGTGCTAATAATGTTTTTACAGAAGTTTCCTTCTGTGCCTATAAATCAACAAAGGGAAGGTGTCCAGAAAATCAGGATTTTTTTTAATCGTCTCTCCTTAGGTCACAGTGAGGATAGTGGATGAAAACAGATGAGCTAAGTGTGACCAGAGGGAGTGGGAACTCAGCCTCAAGAAGGCTTGAGCAGCAAATCTTTACCATGGTAGAAGAGAGCACCCTAATGCTGTAATTCTGCAGTCATCAGAGCTGCTGCAGTACTTTGCTGTTCTCACCTCTGCAGAGAGGCATTTTCCTGTCCAGGCTTTACTCCTAGACGTTGTCCTGTCCCATCCCTAGTCCTGGCCTGCATTTCGTGCTCTCGGTTGGAAGGACAGGGAACTGCTGGAGAGGGTACAGCAAATTGCTAGAAAGATGATGAAGGGACTAAAACATCTCTCTGATGAGGAGAGACTGAGGGACTTGGGCCTTCTTAGTCTGGAGAAGAGAAGACTGAGGGGGTATCTGGTCAACACCTATAAATACTTAAAGGAGGGGTGTCAGGAGGATGGGTGCAGTCTTTTTTTAGTGGTGCCCAGTGACAGGACAAGAGGGAATGGGCACAAACTGGAACATAGGTTCCATCTAAACATGATGAGGAACTTCTTTCCTGTGAGAGTGTCAGAGCCCTGGAAGAGGCTGCCCAGAGAGGTGGTGGAGTCTCTGTCTCTGGAGACATTCAAACTGGGCTGGACACGTTCCTGTGCAACCTGCTCTGGGTGACCTTGCTCTGACAGGGACATGGACTCAATGATCTCCAGAGGTTTCTTCCAACCCTCCAACCCCATATCATTTTGTGATTCTGTAAAATAACTTCAAACAAACACCCAAACACCAGAAAAGCAGATGTGGTGGTGGTTTTTTGTTCTGGTTTGGTTTAGTTGTATTAATGTGTTGCCATTCAAATAACATGGGTGACTTCATGCCCCAGAGCTGCTTGAAGTAAACAGTAGGAGCGTGTGGCTGGGAGGAAGGCTGAGCTTTTGATGTCCCATCTCTCAAGGGACGTATATTACTGTGTGGTAGTTTGAGGTTTGATGTAATCCTGCTTAACAGGGAACTGTTGCTGAGGTGGTTGTTGTCGTCTCATTTCAATCTCCCCCCTTTTCCTCCTTGCATTGGGCCTAGTAGCTGTTTGGCCACCAAGTAAGGTTGGGGAGTAATCTGACAAAAACTTGTAAAGTGAGAAGGGGAAGGATAAGTTGTGTAATGTCTGAGTTGACAAGGGGTTTACAGAATCACAGAATCGCCTGGTTTGGAAGGGACCTTTAAGATCAAGTCCAACCATCCCTGACACTGACAAAAACCATCACTAAACCGTGTCACTGAGCACTATAGCGCTATGTCTGCCTGGCTTTTAAATAACCTCAAGGGTGGTGACTCTACCACTTCCCTGGGCAGCCCATTCCAATGCTTAAGAACCCTTTCTGTGTAAAAAATTCTCATAATATCCAATCTGAACCTCCCCTGGCACAGCTTGAGGCCATTTCCTCTTGCCGTATCGCCTGTTCCTTGGGAGAAGAGATCAACCTCCTTTGGCTACACCCTCCTTTCAGGGAGTTGTAGAGAGCGGGAAGGTCTCCTCTCAGCCTCCTTTTCTCCAGGTTGGACAACTCCAGTTCCCTCAGCCGCTCCTCAACAAGACTTGTTCTCCAGACCTCTCTGGACCTGCTTTGGCACCTCAGTGTCAGAAGAGCAGGACCACCACTCCTCACTGTAACCTGTTTCTCAGGGTTAGCTGTCACCCCGCTTGTGGTAATGTTCTACTCTCTTGAGGTACAGAACAAGGTCATGTTGTTTAGAGCACACCATCAAATTGAGCTCTAAGTGGAAACTGCGGAGAGGGAAGGATATTGTCAGAAAATAGTTGTAAAATACTTCCTTTCTCATGTTTGTTCTCAAATTTCTGCCTGATTCTAATAGTAGAGGAGGAGAAAGAGCATTGAGACATGGAGCGAACATGATGAATAGCCTGAGGACGGCTCTAAATTGGAAGGAATATGAGAGATATTAGCAAAAGATCAAAGTTACTATACTTGTTTATAAACTGATAAGCATTTTCAGTCAGTAGCGTTCATTGTCTCTAGTGGCTGAAGAGAAAAGAAACCCAAAGAAGTGACTGACAGGACCTCTGGAGCCAAGTTGAACTCTGTTTAAAGTTAGATAATTGCAAGGAGATGCCCTGCTGGGAAGACTGTTTTCTCAGTCTACGTAGGGGATGTAATTATTCACTGAATTTGGATTAATATGTTAAGGAGGTATGTCTGTGTATGTAAACATTTCCTCGCCTCATCTCATTGATGAGACAACTGAGGCTCCACTGTAAGAGGACTGTAAGATACCACTTACCTAGGAGCAGAATTCAAGTCTATTCAGTTGCAGCTCAGTGAGGTGGGGCTTTGATTTTCTTCCTCCTCTTCAGCTGTTTTTTAAAGAGTTTGAGTGAGTAATAGATACTCTTTGTCCACTTGTTCGTGCCGTGTGTGGACAGAGGTGCTGCCAGTGTCAGTAAGAGAAGTGAAACATGGTTTGATGAGTAAATTGCACAGCTCTTAAAATAACTTTTGGTTTTAACTGTGGTAAACTTGGAAAGGTATGAGCTCTCCAGTGCTTCCAGTTCTTTCTTAGTTACTGTAAACATCTCATTAAATCATGAACTCTGTCAAAGTCTTTAATGCGTAAAATTCCCTATTTTCTTCTACTGGAGTGCAGTGATTGGTATAAACATGTTTGTTCTATTGTGGACCAGCTCTTTTCCTTCTGCTCTCCAACACGCATCTCTGGCAATGTCTTCATGCCCTGTCCTCAGCTTTCACCTGTTTCTATTTCTGCTCTTTAATCCAGGCTCCCTCTGTCTCACAGAAGAGACAATGTGTTCCTTACTTCTGTGTTACCTGATCTTTTAGAGGCTTTTTTATCTTTTTAGAGGCTTATTTGCCTTTTTTTTTTTTTTTTTTTTTTTTGGTAAAAAGAAGCAGATACTAGCTCAAATGGAAAAAAAGAAGTGAATCTATACAGACAGGGCAACCCTATATTCTAGCATCCACCCAGAGAGTGTTTAGAAAGGATAGTTGTCCCAGTTATAACTGCCTAATCTCGTACTCGGTCTTCATTCTTCCCCTTTACTTTTATTTGTAAAAAACTTTTGGATCCTTCGGATTACTTTCCAGATTTTAAGAGGTAGTCGAATGTTCATGTTTAGTGTCTAGAAAATTCTAGGATGACTTTTATTAGCTACCTGTCTGATAACTCCACTGGTTACTTCTTGCTGTTATCTGCTATGAAATATGTATTCATGAGGTATGTTGATTAAAAACACACTCAGTTTAATATAACTGGTACGTGTGTATGATGTTCTGATACCGCTACAAGGGTACATGGGAAAACTTCTTCAAAGTGGAGTTCAAGATAACTACTTAGTTATGTTTTAAATGTATAAATTTTGGTATTTATTAATTCACAAACTATTTCACAAGAAAAGTTTTGACCGGAAAATATATATGTGTGGTTTTTTTCTTCAGGCTTTACTCACTGCAGTAACATCTCAACACATAGAAATCCACGAAGGAACAGTGCTACAAGCTGTAAGGACATGTTACAATATTTATCTAGCAAGCAAAAATCTCATAAATCAAACCACAGCCAAGGCCACTCTAACACAAATGCTGAATGTCATTTTTGCACGTATGGAAAATCAAGCTGTGAGTATCTCAGTATCTTTATATAGAAACTAGCTCTGAAAAGGAGATTGAGAGATCTGTTTTGTCATTATTATTGGAGCTGCTTGGCTTTCCTAACTTACTTCTGAAAAAAAAAGAAAAAGAATCTGATCTCTTACACCAGTCTTTTTCTGTTTTGCACTCTAAGATAGGTGTGAAATGTGTTTTGGGAGGTGATATATAAGATTTAAATGTCTCATACTGGTCCTCTTCATTTAATGGATGAATTCAGCTTTGGTTTTTGTTGTCAGTAGATGCCAGGCTACCTGCACAGAAGCACGGATGGAGTACATCAGTGTTTGTGAAATGCTCCAATGCTGTTGTGATCATAAACATGGAGTTTGCGGTTTTATGAAGAAGCGCTTCATAATTAAAACAAAGCAAAAAAAGCCCCACCCCAAAAATAATCAAACAAAAACCTTTACAGTCATGTAATCATTTACATTTTTTAACATTCTAATATGTAGCGGTCACTAGCAAATACTTACATGTCACTGAAATTGCTGTTGAGAGTTGTCAGCAAGGACCCCAGTGTATGCCCTGTGCTTTCTGCTGCCGATAGTAAAGCTCAATAAGGCAAAGTAATTGTCTGAATTCCTATTAAAAACCCACACCACAACCCAAACTCCAAAGAAAGAATGAAGGAGATGCCCAAATTTGAGATCTGGCTGAATTCCTAGCTACTTCCAGCAGTAATTCTGCTGTAATATTACAAAGCTTTCGTTAAGAATAGGTAGTACTTTCTTTACTACTTTCTCTCAGAAGCAGCTGCATTCGGATGCGGTGCCATCACAATCGAAGATTTGTGAGACATCATATTTATGATAAGTCAGGGCAAAAGCCATGCAATACTTGGGTGCTTTGAGAAATCTGTGCAGTTACTGTCCTTCTAAGCAGCTTAATATAGAGGATTATTGCTGAAGGAAATCTTCATTTTTTGCCAAACCATAAATCTCGTCTTTATGCAAGTTGATAAGCAGTTTGGCTTGTTTTACACTCTTGGGGCAGTTATTTTAATACAATGGCTAACAAATGCTAGAAGGAATTATTTGAGCTCTTTGGGGATCTGTAGCACCTCAAAAGATGCAGCATAGGAAGCTTTTAGGGGAAGAGTAAAAGGCTGAGATCACGGTAGGCAAAAGAAAAGTATAAGAAGTTAGAAAACTTGGTAAACGCTAAGCTCTGCAGGGACAGAAAGTCAGTCCTTGGAGCATCGCCTCAAAGGAAAACCTGCTTTGGTTTCACTTCAATTGCGGTTGTCCTCATCCATTAGACAAGTTACAGAAAATCCTCCCTCTCCTTGCCGGAGATTCTGGTGCAAGAAACTGCAAAAGTAAAATAGTCTTTGTCTTACAGTTTTAAGCATGATGATTTCTTCCTGAGGATCTGTCTTCTGTAGTGCTTTGGAAGTGCTGCTCTTTTCAGTGTTCACTACTGGTTTTGTTTTTTCCCCTGGATGTACAGTCAGGTTCCTGTTTTGGTTTGGGTTTTTTTTTCAGCCTTTCCCTTCCTACTCATGTTTGTAGGTTAACAGAAGACTTGTAAGTTCTCCAACATATTTCTCTTTGTGTGAGCTTTCAGATAGGAGAAAAACACTGTCTTAATGTTTCTCCATGCAGTCATAGAATCATAGAATTCCCTGCATTGGAAGGGACCTTTAAGATCATCAAGTCCAACCATCAACCTAACACTGATATAAACCATCAGTAAACTGTCACTGAGCACTATGTCAACCCATCTTTTGAATACTTCCAGGGATGGTGCCTCAACCACTTCCCTGAGCAGCCCATTCCAATCCTTAAGAACCCTTTCAATGTAAAAATTCCTCCTAATACCCAATCTGAACCTCCCCTGGTGCAACTTGAGGCTGTTTCCTCTTGTCCTGGCGCCTGTGACATGGGAGAAAAGACCAACTCCCCCCGCCTCTCTACACCCTTGAGAGCGAGAAAGTCTCCCCTCAACCTCCTTTTCTCCAGGCTGAAGAACCTCAGCTCCTTCACAAGTCTTGTTCTCCAGAGCCTGCACCAGCTCCGTTGCCCTTCTCTGGACCCACTCCAGTGCCTCAGTGTCTTTTTTTGGTGGTGAGGGGCCCAGTCCTTGTATATTGTCACTTTTACTGACTGAATTTCCTTACAGACATGTCTTGGTCTGTACTATGTGTAGTTTAGCCATCCTCCTCTCCCACAGTGAAGGTACAGTTAAGTGCAATCTGCATAGTTGGGAAGCAGCCCTCTTGCAAAGGTTTATCCTGTAATATTATTTATAATAATACAAAGGGTCCATTTACTTAAACTGTTACAGCTTTATGAGGGCACTGTGTAAGCAGAGACAGCAGAGATTTTATGTTTGTAAAATGATGTATACAATATGTATAGGGCTTGTTGTTTTGATAGTGAGATTCTTGTGTGATTGGAATGTTTTTGTAGCTTCAGGAAGCCAAACAGATGGAGAAGGAAAGACACAGGCAGCAGCATCATCTACAGCAGTCTCCAGTAAGCCATCATGAGCCTGAGTCACCTCCATTGAGACATATTCCAACACAGGATCAGCTCTCCAAAGAACATGAGAGAGAACTCGACCACAGTGTGAATGACGTGGACAAGAACCTCCAAGAAGATCTAGAGGCAGAAAATGGTTCTGATATTTCTAGTGCTGAAAATGAACAGACAGAAGCCGACCAAGCCACAGCTGCAGAAAGTAATCAGTGTGTATTTCTGGTTCATGGAGGGAGGGAAAAGGTCTGTAAAAAGAAAGGCTTGAGGGGATTGATTCCCCACCCCCCAAAATCTGGAGTCGGGCATGTATTTTCAAACAATCTGATGGACGCAAAATGCCTGTTGTCCTCGTTACCACTGTTTAATTTTATCACAAGTATCCTAGTCACTCATGCAAAGATATTCCTCTTTGCACCTATGTAATACTGTGAAAGTTTTTGAGAATGCCATCTCAAAACCAGTAAGTTTTCAGTGTTTAAATGCAAAAATACACAGTTAATGTTGTTTGTTGGCATAGGCCTGTGGATTAAATAGCGTTTACAGATTAAACACTAAAATGCTTATGTTCTACAAATACTATTTTTCAAAGCATCCAGACAGGGTACTTATTTAAAAACATATACATTGAATTTTTAAGTATTAAATGCAAGAAAAATAGCTCCTTAATTTCTGAGATTTTCATTAATACTTGTTTGGGTTTGTTTTGCTTTTTAAAGATCTTTCTAAAGCTGATGGAGGAACATACGATGGTGAAAGCAATGAGTGTGAAGAGAAGGCACAAGAAATTGTTGAAAGTATTGTGCAGGAGATGGTGAACATAGTAGTTGGAGGTATTAATGCCTGTCTCGCCAGTAGTGACTGCCGTTTAAATCTTGACATTAAGAATTACTTCAACACTTTTAAATATTTAACTAAAATAACATCATTATTTAAATAACACTGCTGAAGAAAATGTGTCGTAGCTGTGTATTATTAGACAGTAAAATGGACAAGATTTCATGCATTAATTTATACTGTCTAATTGGGGGATATATGATATGCCTTGGATAGAAAAGAACTGATGTTGTTTTTAAATACAAAGTCTTACTCCGTTTTTTTCCTGTTTAGTTTCTAAGTAAACTCTTCACAAATGGGCTGGTGTCTGTAGGTGCAATTTAGCACTACATTTTTCAGCTTGTTAGAACATGTGTATCAAATCAGTGACTTCCCTCCCCCAGTACTTCTTGGAAACTTAGTAGAACGGTGAACTCAGAAATGTAAAGTTGCAAGTTATATTTTTATTGTGTTTTTCATTAGTCCCAGTTAAGAATATTTGGAATTTTTTTATTTCTATAATGCCATTTAGATTCTGCCTTAAGCACCTCCTTCTGATACTTCACCTATGATTGTTCGAGCATTTTAATGTGAGATTTAAAAGCTCTCTTTAATTTGCATTCTTACATAACATTTGTAATGTTTACATCTTTTCTGATAGATGTGGACGGGACCGCTGAAGGTGCAGGTGGTGATGGCACAATTGTAACATTAGAGGATGGCAGTGACAGTGAAAACATTCAGGCAAATGGAATTCCAGGGACTCCAATTTCTGTTGCTTATACACCATCTTTACCTGATGACAGATTATCTGTCTCTTCCAACGATACTCAGGTACAGGCAGTTCTAAATTAGGAAACACTGAAAAAGTAGTACGTTTTGAGTGCTGCCCAACACTTCTGCAGAGACTGTTTAATATAATTCCATAAAATACATTACTCGGATGAATTTCAAGAATTTAGCCATGTTCTAAGCTTTATTCTTTTTTGATGTACTATTTAAATTATTTTTTTTGTAAGTAAATTTTGCATGTGATGCTTTTGTTAACCTAGCATATTTTCAGTTGCCCCACAGTGTGTGCTGTTCCAAGATTAGAGAACTCAGTTCCCTGTTTTCTGAAGTGCTCCTGGGACTGGTATTCAGTATATACAGTGAAGAATATAGGCAATTATAGACATACTTGTATAATATCAGCAAGCTCTTTCCAAATGATAAATAGAAATTTCAAGCCTATAGCAGGATATTACTGCAGTGAGTTCAGATAAAACGTTTCATGTCTGAGAGGATTTGATATTCATTAACAAAAAGATGTGAGAAAACACTCCTGTTGTATCAGATACAGCATGTCTGCTCTATCAACTGACAGAATATCTGCTCTCAAAGTCTACTAAGTTAATTGGGTTTGGGAATAGCAGATTTTAAGCTTAAAAAGCTACAGGCAGACATGCCGTACAAATAGAAGATTAACATGAAACATGTTGCTTATATAAGGGGAAACAATACAGCATTGCAAGAAATTNCCCCTGGTGCTAAGTTTTCCCACATTTTACAAAAGGATGCCTTCCTTGTATTCAGGTCACTGTGTAAACTCTCCATGAAGCCCCTGTCAGATGGACCGCCAGATCCAAAGTACGTAGAATTAAAGAGTTCTCATAACAAATCTTTTCTATTTAAAATATAAAATAAAATATTTAAANCACAAGAAATTGTTGAAAGTATTGTGCAGGAGATGGTGAACATAGTAGTTGGAGGTATTAATGCCTGTCTCGCCAGTAGTGACTGCCGTTTAAATCTTGACATTAAGAATTACTTCAACACTTTTAAATATTTAACTAAAATAACATCATTATTTAAATAACACTGCTGAAGAAAATGTGTCGTAGCTGTGTATTATTAGACAGTAAAATGGACAAGATTTCATGCATTAATTTATACTGTCTAATTGGGGGATATATGATATGCCTTGGATAGAAAAGAACTGATGTTGTTTTTAAATACAAAGTCTTACTCCGTTTTTTTCCTGTTTAGTTTCTAAGTAAACTCTTCACAAATGGGCTGGTGTCTGTAGGTGCAATTTAGCACTACATTTTTCAGCTTGTTAGAACATGTGTATCAAATCAGTGACTTCCCTCCCCCAGTACTTCTTGGAAACTTAGTAGAACGGTGAACTCAGAAATGTAAAGTTGCAAGTTATATTTTTATTGTGTTTTTCATTAGTCCCAGTTAAGAATATTTGGAATTTTTTTATTTCTATAATGCCATTTAGATTCTGCCTTAAGCACCTCCTTCTGATACTTCACCTATGATTGTTCGAGCATTTTAATGTGAGATTTAAAAGCTCTCTTTAATTTGCATTCTTACATAACATTTGTAATGTTTACATCTTTTCTGATAGATGTGGACGGGACCGCTGAAGGTGCAGGTGGTGATGGCACAATTGTAACATTAGAGGATGGCAGTGACAGTGAAAACATTCAGGCAAATGGAATTCCAGGGACTCCAATTTCTGTTGCTTATACACCATCTTTACCTGATGACAGATTATCTGTCTCTTCCAACGATACTCAGGTACAGGCAGTTCTAAATTAGGAAACACTGAAAAAGTAGTACGTTTTGAGTGCTGCCCAACACTTCTGCAGAGACTGTTTAATATAATTCCATAAAATACATTACTCGGATGAATTTCAAGAATTTAGCCATGTTCTAAGCTTTATTCTTTTTTGATGTACTATTTAAATTATTTTTTTTGTAAGTAAATTTTGCATGTGATGCTTTTGTTAACCTAGCATATTTTCAGTTGCCCCACAGTGTGTGCTGTTCCAAGATTAGAGAACTCAGTTCCCTGTTTTCTGAAGTGCTCCTGGGACTGGTATTCAGTATATACAGTGAAGAATATAGGCAATTATAGACATACTTGTATAATATCAGCAAGCTCTTTCCAAATGATAAATAGAAATTTCAAGCCTATAGCAGGATATTACTGCAGTGAGTTCAGATAAAACGTTTCATGTCTGAGAGGATTTGATATTCATTAACAAAAAGATGTGAGAAAACACTCCTGTTGTATCAGATACAGCATGTCTGCTCTATCAACTGACAGAATATCTGCTCTCAAAGTCTACTAAGTTAATTGGGTTTGGGAATAGCAGATTTTAAGCTTAAAAAGCTACAGGCAGACATGCCGTACAAATAGAAGATTAACATGAAACATGTTGCTTATATAAGGGGAAACAATACAGCATTGCAAGAAATTAGTAATAGGCGTGATGATTGTATCATAGAAATTTAACCAAATGTCTCTTGCCACAGATATGTAACTACTTGCATTCTACTAAAATGTCGAGTTTTTGACAGCTTTTTTATTTTAAACTACTTATCTACTGAAAATATCTGAAGGCAATTCATTGCAAGTTACCTTACTTAAGCTTGACCTGCTTAATTTCATTACAGTCTTTAATTAATTCTTTTTAATTTAATAAATCTTTTTAATTATTTTTTTGACCGAGTTTGTTCATTTTAACTGGGCTGCAGAGTATTTTACTAGTTTTAGTTTAGTCGTGAGACCATAAAGCTATAGTGAATTGGTTATATTTGTATAATATGTTAACTTCTTGTTGCTAGGAGGTGGGGATTTCCCTACACACCCTGCTAATGCAAAATGGAATACTGAAATATGTTAACTTCTTTAGGAATCTGGAAATTCTTCAGGACCTACCCCTGGTGCTAAGTTTTCCCACATTTTACAAAAGGATGCCTTCCTTGTATTCAGGTCACTGTGTAAACTCTCCATGAAGCCCCTGTCAGATGGACCGCCAGATCCAAAGTACGTAGAATTAAAGAGTTCTCATAACAAATCTTTTCTATTTAAAATATAAAATAAAATATTTAAATATTTTTAAGAGTTCTCAGTTACTGAGAAAATAATGGTTTGGTAGAAAGAACCTAGAAACTTTGAAAAGGTAATTTTATGTTTTAATACATCTTGTGTGTGTTAATTGAAACAGCTGCTGCTGCTGCCCTCCTACCTGTGTAGACATTTCCAGCGGCTTCAGTTATTTTTAATCTCAGCTAATGTTGCTCTGCTTTTAAGTGATACCTCGGTTATGACCGTTGCTGTTTATGCCCCAAAATCTTTTACATCTCTTGCATATTGGATATCTGGTACCCAACTCTACTTTGTCTTAATACAAGCTCCTGGCTTTGAGCTGACGCTGGTTATGATAAATTCAAGATACGATGTTCCGTTCCTTTGCTCAGGTTGTACACCTTGGACAACGTTCTTAAGCAAAACACAAATGTTTTGAAAACAGAGGTTTTATTTGGCTGTTATGGAAATCCTGTCTTGTGACTGAAGACACCATCTTTTCCATTTGACTTTGAGAATTGTTTGTTGTAAAACAAACAAATACTCTCCTCTCTAGCTGGGTGCCAGGAGGAGTTAGTTGTGAGTGTTGGGAAAGAGCTTTGCCTTTCTGATCTTGGGTAGAATTTATATGCATCTTGTTATGCATGTTAGGAACAGTCAGTAATGATTTTCTGAGAGGGATGCTTTTTTGTTCCTAAGCCTATAAAATGCTAGTATGATTTCTGATGACGGTCAAAGGTCCAGTATTCTTCAACATAAAATCAACTTCACTGTTCCAAGGTCTAACTTTTAAAGCAGGTAGCTTTAAGATAGTATAATTTAATCACTGATATGCGTCACGGTTTTATTAAGTTGGAAAAAAAATGTGGTAGAAAGGATTTTGAAATGTCAGTCTTAGAACCATTTTCATATTGTTACCTAGTGATGGATATCAGGATACTCCAGAATGAAAACAGAGTCGTGAGGTTTTTCCTCACTGTTTTTGAGAATTTGTGTTGCAGGAAATGCCATCAAAACCCTGTGGGTTTAGTCAGTTCTCTGAGACTAAGACTGTCCATTTATTGAAGGCTTTAATGGATTAACTCCCTCTGGAAGAGCAGCAGTAGCTACTTGGAGCATCTCACACATGGAGTCCTTGACGTTTGTACTGGAGCTCATTAAGCTCTTTATATGGAACAAATTGGAGGAAACGGCATTTAGGGCAACAAGAATTAGCTGCAAAGGCATTTGAAGACATCCTGTGTTTGGAGAAGTGCCTAGACTTTATTGGCGGTTCTGAGGCGTTGATGGCTTTTTGAACTATTGCAAACATGCTGGAATTGGAAGAGGGGGCGTAGGACATCTACAGCTTTTATTAAAAAAGTCTTATCTGCCTCTTTATATGAAACTAGCTATGAAGTCTTTAATGAAAATAGTTCTAAATTTTAAACTGGGCATGGAGCTTTAGCCTCAGATCACAGTTATGCTTCCTGGAAACGTGCTTCATGTCTTCATCTCCTTTTTCCCTGGAATAAAATAAGATAGGGGAGAAATGTCTTGAAGGCTCACTCATTAAATTTCAGTCCTTAAACTTGTTTAAATTAAGTGGATTTTACATGTCATAGAGAATCAGTAAGGCCAGCAGGTTAGGACTTTGGTTGCGAGCTGACACTTGCTGGGAGTAGGCAGTATTTAATATTTTATTTACGATTGAACTTCTCTTCACATTTAAATTCTGAAGTTTCATAGCACAGTGTAGCCTGGGCATGTGATGGAAAATGATGCAAAAATTAAGCCTTTTGCATCAAAGATGATTGTTACGTCAGGTTCCTTACAGCTGCGCAGGGTCTGGACTCTGCGGTATGAAAACTTTCCTGTCATTATTGCTTGTGTTTCATAACTGGGCTGTCAGTGGGTGGCGGGTCAGTGAAAGCTGTGGATTTGGGAAAGCCATTCGTGTTCTTCAGGACTGATACAGTCTTTCCTGAGATGATCACAAGTGGGAAGGAGCATCAGGAGTCTGAGGAGAGAATGCTTTCACCACTGTTTAAATTGCAGTGTATTTTCATAGTTGCAGATTTCCTTGACACCTTTTTTCCGTGTGTGTGGTTTGGTTTAGGGTTTGTATGTAACTTACTCTGACCTGTAAGAAGCATGATGATGACGCTGCAGTTGCCTGACTTTGCTATCACCCTGCTTAAAATAGGCATGTTATGTGCTTTAGCTGCTCTTGGAGTGGGATGGGGCCAGTTGAGTGATAAACAATATAAAATACTGTATTTGAGAAAAGAGATTTCAGTGCTGGGAGGAAGCAAGTGAGGGAGCACAGCTGCTGCCTTTCTGGTCCTTCAACTTTCTTTCCGTCCTGGTGGAAACAGAGGAGGTATTTCCACCTTTTGGTAGTTCGGGTTCTGGAGATGCATTGGATATTTTGGATGGCATCTTCCAAAAATGCATTAAAAGAAAAGAATGCTCCCTTTATCCTCTGGCCAAGTCAGGCAGCATTGCCTGCTGTTACTGCTGCTCTGTGGTGCTGTGCTCCAGGAGAGAGAGTATCTCAAGAGTAATGGAGAGAAACAGTGAGTGGAAAAGGTTATTCTTGCCCACCTTCTTGCCTGAGGAGTTATTTATCCAACAGTAGAGATCAACATCTTTTTAGGACTCTTTCTAGACCAGATTGTGTAAAATTTGAGTTTATTTCATGAACGTTCCACTTAAAAAGATTCATTGTGGTACGTGTTTATGTTTCAGCAGAGAATGTTTTGTGTTTTATAACTCACACTGAGCTGATGTTCTGCGCTGTTTTGTTCTAGATCTCATGAACTGCGATCAAAGATCCTTTCATTGCAGTTGCTTCTGTCCATTCTGCAAAATGCAGGACCCGTCTTCAGGACAAACGAGATGTTTATTAACGCTATTAAGCAGTATCTTTGTGTTGCACTGTCAAAAAATGGAGTCTCATCAGTTCCAGAAGTTTTTGAACTTTCACTTTCCATATTTCTTACCCTCCTGTCGAACTTTAAGACTCATCTAAAGATGCAGATTGAGGTATGTTACATCAGTTTCTAATTTGTGGGGGGGAGATGTTCAGTGAATATTTTCTTAGATTTGTGTGTAGCTTAAATTTTTCCTTTCTGAACCTCAGCATTTATGTAAGTCTTACCTGATCTTCCCGTGTGTAGAAGCTCTTTTTTACCCACTGGTAATGAACTTGCTTGTAACGATGCCCTTGAAACCCCATGAAAATAAAAGACGGATGTTTCCTTTAGAATATTTAGAGATTAAATAAGATTTGCTCTGTAGCATCAAAAGTAGTGTGACACTTGCAGGAGTGTTGTTTGGTGACATGGAAAGTGTGGGAAAACTTTGTGGGGCCGTTCAAAAAATTTCCATGATGAACTAGAACATGAAATGAAGTACCCAATAAAGAACTAGGCTACTTCATTGCTTAATAATAGACATTAACAGCAGCTAAGAAATTTCTCAGTGCAAAACATGCTTTGATTTACTCTGTGATTGAGGTGAATTTTTACAATGATAAGTTATGCCTGTACTCACTACTGTTCATGGAATCATGGAGTTGTCAGTTGACCTCTAGAGATCATCCTGTCCAACTCCCCTGCTAAAGCAGGATTGCCCAGAGCACATCACTCAGGACTGCATCCAGGTGGGGCTTGAAAGTCTCCAGAGAAGGGGACTCCACACCCTCCCTGGGCAGCCTCTGCCAGGGCTCTGGCACCTTCACCCTAAAGAAGTCCCTCCTTATGTTTAGACGGAACTTCCTATGTTCCAGTTTGCGCCCATTGTCCCTCGTCCTGTCCTGTCACTCATTCCTGGATGAGTTGGTTTCCTATATTTAAAAGCAGAGGGTTTGGTTGGCTGTGGCGTGGTGTTATTGCAGAATGATGCTGAAACTCAGAAATGAGTGGGTTTGTGGTTAAGTTCGGTCAACCAACATTCAATAGTGCGATTAAGAAGTTTTAGCTGTGCACTACACAGTAAAATTAAGAAAATGAGTACAGTTACAAAAAGGCTGTGTAATATATGGCTTTGCAAAGGAATTTTAGAATAAAAATTAGTGATTTGAAATGCATTGTGGATTTTCTTAGAGGTCACTTGAGCAGATTTCTTTCTCTAGGGAAATCCCAGCTATCTGATTAATGTATATCAGGGCCTACATCAATATATGTCTTGAATAAGGTAATCTTATAGCCTCAGGTCTCCAAAGGCATGCACTCAGTTTAACTCCTTGGACCATACATAGAGATAAATCCATATTCTTAGCAATAAGAGTTATCTGACTCCTGACAGATGTTGTGAATTTTCTCACAGGATGGATAAATTCTAAGCCACAGGGGAAAGCGTGTCAAGGCTTTGTATTTCACTTGTAATTCTTGTGCCATAGGGTACAAGCAGCTTCTTGGAATGATCCTCTCCATCTGAACCACGTGGATACTCTCTTGTGTGTCCCATGTGTTAAACACCTTAATCCGTGGCAAATAAGCAGCAGTGTGTGTGGTGTGTCGCTGCTGTTGATTTTGGTGATTTTAACTTTTGGGAGTTGTTGTGAATACTGCAGCCCAGAGATTGTTCCACCAGTGTGGATGTTCAGTTTGGGACGGGATGCTGAGAAATGTTGATAATGTGGCTGTTGTAAGGACCTTGAATTCAATCATTTCTTCATCTCTGGATGTCACAGTATAAGTCGAGATGCAGTGGCACCTTTAGAGGAAGAACCTCATTTTACCAGTACCGTGTTAGAAGAGTATTGTACTCTAATCATTTACCAAGTTATTTTCATGCCTTTTTGAGGAAGAAGCAGTAGGATTTTAAAGAGAAGGAGGAGAGATATAGGTGAAATATCTGGAAGAAATTATCTTCTGAGAGGGTGGTGATACACTGGAACAGGTTGCCCAGAGAAGCTGTGGCTGCCCCATCCCTGGAGGGGTTCAAGGCCAGGCTGGATGGGGCTTGGAGCAACCTGGTCTGCTGGGAGGTGTCCCTTCCCACAGCAGGGGGGTTGAAACTCCATGATCTTGAAGGTCCCTTCCAACCCAAACCATTCTATGATTCTATGACTTTCAGTATTTCTTTGAGAATAGCTTATATAGAAATGCAGGTTTGGTGGTTGATTATTGAATATGTCTTGAAAATATGATGCAGTTTGAAGACTTCCAAGACAAACCGTGTGCTCCACAGGACTGTAGCGGGTGTGTGATGTTCAGAACGTCAGACAGACTGGGCTGAGCACAGCCTGCTTCCCAGAACGTGTTGGACTCACTGTGTGTTTCCAGAACTCACAAGTCAGCGTGTAGGTGGTAAAATGCAGAGCAATCCGGCTTCCCTGACAGGAATTTGATGAGCTTCCATCACTGCCATCCTTTCCCCAAATTCTGAACAGAAAATGAAGACTTTGCAGAGGAAAATTGGATATAGAATATCCTAGACCATTGCAGCAGCTTCTAGAATACACTACATTAGGACCATCACCCCATAGCGGGGCTGTATTTCCTCCTCACAAATATGAAAACCAAAAGCTTGATGCTGCCAAAGTATCCATCTCTTACAAAGTACGAGGGACAGCAGTTTCTAGAAACCTGTTCTTTTTCCTGGTTGTGAGCTAAGAATTCCTTTTCTTTCAGCTGCTGGTCCTAAAGGTTATTCAGAAGATGTGGGTAGACAAGTAGATAACTTCATATTCAGTTTGTGTCTTGGAGCAGTAAGGAGAGCCATATGCTCTGGTCTATAATATGCAAAATCTTTATATTTTGGGATTGAGGCTGCATTCTTCATCTGTGTTAAGACACTTTTGGCCTATTTTAAAATAATAGTTGCAGATTCTGTTGAAAGAGACCCTCCCTTGGTCCTTTGATTTAAACATTCAGCTGACGCTGCCCCCTGACAGTTAAAATAGTTTGAGTCCTACATTAATTGTCTTGTAACTGTATTTCTAAAAGGATGGGTCAATGAATGTATTTGTTGCAAATCAAGTCCTAGGTACCAGGGGATTTGGGGTGTTGTTTAGCTGTACTTACCATTGCTACCCTTGGATAACTGCGAATAAGCTATCTTAAAACTCTTATTTTCAGTTGACCAAGCTAAATAATTAGCTCTTTTCTGGTTTCCTTTTCTGATGTGCTAGGAATAACTCTTAACTCTGTGACGTGAATTGCATTAAGTAACAAAGTGATGGATAGCATATTTAAAATCTGAAATGTAACTATTACTGGGTTTGAGAAGCTGTTCCTTGCAAGATATGCTTGTCCAAAGTTGACATCAGAAGCAAGAATTCACGTCTGTCTTGGAAGCATAGACATCTGAAGTGCCTCCGTTGTATGCAGACTTTCTTAGCTGATTTGTCTCCTCGCTTAGATTTGGGTTTCATTTTTATACTTCAGACTTTTTTTCTCTGCTCCATCAGTGATTTCTTTTTTTAAATTCTCTACCAGGAAAAAAAATTGTATTTCCCCGATTTGAGAGGGTATATAACATCACTTTCTGTCAGTAAAAAAAATCAGAAAAGAACAAATATGTAACTAAGGATTGCTCATAGCATGACCTTTATTAAAATTTTATGTCATCCTCTGTTTGGCTTACATAAAGTTGTGGCTAAAATCAGTCTAGTACTCTTGAGTATATTTAAGCGCTTGAAAAGCCTTTGATCTGTTACGTGTGGAACTCCTTATGTTTCGTAGGGATGCTTTCCTTATTAAGCCTAGTAACTGGGATTGTGCTGTGTGCCTCTTTAAAGAGGCCAGCAAAACGTTAGTGCATTTTGCTTGAGGAAATAGCTTACCATCAAAGTTGCTTAAAAATCAGTGTCGCTGTTTTTCCCCCGAACATGCAACTTCAAGCAAAATTAGTCTTATGCTATCTCTGCCTGCTAATAGCATAAAAATCTCTGTAAAAAGTCTGTGATATAAGGGAATATCTGATATTCAGAACAAGGGTAGTTAAATATTTTGATATTTGTGTGCTGCTATCAGAGAAGAGGAGGCTGATGGTTAGAAAAAACACTCTGATGACACCCCACCTGGAGCTCTGTGTCTAACTCTGGAGTCCTCAGCATAGGAGGGAGATGGAATGGATCCAGTGGAGGGCCATGAAGATGGTCAGAGGGCTGTAGCACCTCTTCTGTGAGGACAGGCTGAGAGAGTTGGGGGTGTTCAGCCTTGAGAAGTCTCCAAGAAGACCTTAGAGCCCCTTCCAGTCCATAAAGGGTCTCCAGGAGAGATGGGAAACAACTCTTGATCAGGAAGTGGAGCCATATGATGAAGGGTAGAGGTTTTAAACTGAAAGAGTGTAGATTTAGATTATATACCAGGAAGAAATTCTTTCCTGTGAGGGTGATGAGGCACAGGAACAGGTTGCCCAGAGAAGCTGTGGCTGCCCCATCCCTGGAGGGGTTCAAGGCCAGGCTGGATGGGGCTTGGAGCAACCTGGTCTGGTGGGAGGTGTCCCTGCCTATGGAGCTGGGTAACCTTTAATGTCCCTTCCAACCCAAACCATTCTATGATACGTTGGTGGATTTTGGTAGCCACAACTGGCTCTGAGGAGGTGAGCTCAGAGATGTGCAGGACAGTGATGTGATGCTGTGTAGGATGATGTGATGCGATGTAGCAGTTCCCGTTTTGAGTTCATTTGCTGTTACAGCAGTTGCTGTTGTGTAGGGAAGAAATGAGAACAAGCCTGCTCTAGGCATGCTCAGTTGGTGTATTCTGCCTGTAATACCAGTGGATCTGGTGAGAAACTAATTGGCAGTGGATGAAATAGTCTCAATTCCAAAAAAAACCATCTATATTAAGGTAATTTTAGGGAAAACTAATATATCTTTTAGGGAAAGAGTAACTTTCCTGTTAAAGGGCCTGATGTATTTTTTGTGTAGTGCCTGACCAGTGCCCTTTTTCCTGTAATCCCACACTGTAGAGCAATTCTTTAGTGTCAACATGTGTTCCTTCTAATGAAAGTCTGTTACTTTAAATTGGTAGAAGTGGCTGTTTGTTATGTTTGTGGAATGATAGCATCATCTCATAGAGGAAAATCTTTTGTGGTAAGGTAATACTTTTCCTCTCAGAATCCCAGATGAACTCTTAGCAGCACCTTAGACTTCTTCTGAGGCTAAATTGTCCTTCAGGACTTCACATTGTTCCCAGTTATTCTGTTTTTGAGTGATGGGAATATAATCCGAATTTTTCAGCTAGACAAAACTTCAGAATTCCATAAGTAATAATTTGAATTCCTAATGTATCAAGCATATGTTTTTGCATTTCCTCCTTTTTTTAATATTTTTTAAATTATCACCAGTACCTCTAAAGTGTTGTTCTCAGAGTTATGTCAGACTATTAGCATATATATGAATATTAAGTGTGTGTGTATATATATATATATATACTTATAGAATATAAGTTAATGAGTGTGGTTTTAATAGATGCTATTTTTCTTTTCCTCCTCTTCCTGGAATGTTTGTTAGGTTTTCTTCAAAGAAATTTTCCTGTATATCTTGGAAACGTCTACTAGTTCATTTGATCATAAATGGATGGTTATACAAACGCTGACAAGGATATGTGCAGGTATTAAGGACCGTTTAGTTCTGATTTTTATGTTTTTATGCTAAAGAACAAAACTTTGTTTGCCTTTCATTGAATGACCATGTTTTTCCTCCATGTTTGACTGTCTCACTTTGTTTATAGATGCCCAGAGCGTAGTAGACATCTACGTGAACTATGACTGTGATTTAAATGCAGCAAATATATTTGAAAGGCTG
Organism: Pedionomus torquatus; assembly: GCA_013398155.1. Lineage (NCBI taxonomy): Eukaryota > Metazoa > Chordata > Aves > Charadriiformes > Pedionomidae > Pedionomus > Pedionomus torquatus. Next base: position 65,564 of record VZRU01007425.1, on the reverse strand, counting down.
GTGAATGACCTATCAAAGATTGCTCAAGGAAGGGGGAGCCAAGAACTTGGCATGTCCAACGTTCAGGTAAAAATTTCACCAAACTTTAGGAAGCTACATGTTTCTTGGCATGAAAGATTAAGACTGAACTCTTCATTCCACTAATGTACTGCTTTTGAAATCTTTTCTAGGAATTAAGTTTGAGAAAAAAAGGGTTGGAATGCCTAGTATCGATCTTGAAGTGCATGGTGGAGTGGAGTAAGGATCAATATGTAAATCCCAATTCTCAGACCACACTTGGTAAGACATGAGATGTGTTTCTTCCAGCTTTAGTGAAGAGGAGTTTAGTAGATTTTCCCACTATTTTGAGAGTTTAAGTGTCCAGATTGGTAAAACCTCTTGCACTGATAAAAGAGAGAGAATGAACTTATTTTTTAATTGGGTAGAAGTATTGGTAAGTTAGGATTGGTGTCATTTGAATGAGTTCCCAAGTTATCTTTTCTTCATTGTATGAATTCCTAGAAAGCTACTATGCTGAAAATTACTAAATCCAGTTATTTTCTGTATTTCTAATTTTAAAAAGATCACAAAACTTACTTTGAAGCTTCCCTAATTTCATCCAGCTTCATAGTGATTAAATTTTTAGAGAAGCAAACAGGATGGAGAGCATTTGTTTTTATTTATTAATATATAACTATAGAACTTTCAGTGTTGTAAGCAGTGAAACAACTAATCAGTTCTTAGTATAATCATGTTTCCATCTAAGGTACTAAGGTTATGCCAGAATTTTCAAATTGGGCACTTGGGTGAATAACCTTTTTAGAGGTGGCTGGCATTGCAGAATGTGAATGGGGAGTACTGACTCCTTGGCTTGTCTCATCATGAACCCTTTTAGACAGTCTATTTTAAAAAGTTAGAATACTGTGATTCAGGTCAGATCAAAAGTAGCATTGGACTTGAAAATAAAAGGAAAGTTCTGACATATACTGGCCACACATTGAAGAGTGTGGCCAGCAGGTTGAGGGAGGTCATCCCCCTCTGCTCAGCCCTGGTGAGGCCACATCTGGAGCACTGTGTCCAGTTCTGCACTGTGTCCTGTTCTGCTGGAGAGGGTACAGCAAAGGGCTACAAAGATCATGAGGGGCCTAGAGCATCTTTCTGACGAGGAAAGTCTGGGAGACTTGGGTCTTTTTAGACGCAGATCATTCTGTGATTCTGTAATTGGGTTTCTAAGTTGTTGCATACTTTTTCCCGAAGTGCCTACAAATAATAGTTGTAATTTAAATTAAATTAATTAAATGTAATTTAAGTCAAATACCCAAAATTGAGAGAGTGACTATGTCGGTAAATAAGGGACGACCTGTGGATGTGATCTATTTGGGCTTCTGTAAGGCCTTTGACACAGTCCCCCACAACATCCTGCTTGACAAATTGGAAGGATATGGATTTGATGGGTGGACTGTTCAGTGGATAAGGAATTGGCTGGATGGTCACATCTGCAGGGTGGTGCTCAATGGCTTGAGGTCCAGACGGAGAGCAGTCACAAGTGGTGTCCCTCAAGGGTCTGTGCTGGAACCAGTGCTGTTTAACATTTTTATTAACGATATAGACAGAGGGAGCTGGGGTGGTTCAGCATGGATAGGAGGAGGCTCAGAGGAGACCTAATAGCAGCCTTCCAGTACCTGAAGGGGGCTACAGGAAGGCTNCCCTTCTGGCCTGGATGATTCTATGATTCTATGAAATTTAAGGCTTAAATTTTGGGTATTTGATGGACCGAAAGAATCCTGCTTGGTACATTGTTGTGGGGGGGTTTTGTGTGTGTGTGTGTGTTATTTTCCTAGCCAAAATAAAAGCAGAATATTTCTATAAAAATAAATAGGTCAATGCAGATAACCCTAGTAAGCTTTAGAAACCTTCAGGATTTGAAGAAGAACCTGAGTTTAATTTCTTGTCGCTGTATGTATTTTGTATGTATGTAATCTTTTCCAATTTATAGGCCAAGAAAAACCCACAGAACAGGACAGCAATGAAACCAAACACCCTGAGACAATTAACAGATATGGAAGCTTAAATTCCTTGGATTCTACTGCTTCATCAGGAATTGGCAGTTACAGCACACAGATGTCTGGCACTGACAACCCAGAGCAGTTTGAGGTCCTAAAGCAACAAAAGGAAATAATAGAACAAGGAATTGACTTGTGAGTGCCCTTTTATCGCCCATGGGAGGGTGGATTCTTTTGGAGCTATGAAGATTCCTGGGTTTTTCTTCCTTCTCCTCATAGATACTCATCTTGTGTTAGGAAAAAAACTCTGGATGTAACAGCACTTCCTCTGGTGAAAGAGTGCTGAATGGTGTCCCCTTTGGAGCCTGTCAACAGTGTTTTGTGTTAACCTAATTCCTCACAGCTAGAAGATGAGTACTCTGAATGTTTGTTCTTTTTTTCTCCAGACCTGCTTGTTTAAAAATAAGAGTTTTGTATTTGGATAAAAAGAACATTGATCTCATGTGATCGGTTGAATACGACCTGTTTCAGTGTACACATTACTTGATGAAAGCGTTTACACTGATGCTTCCTTCTGATTAATGAACTTGTCATAATTAGAACTGGAGGATAGTGTAATTTCTCAGTGCAGTCTGATGTGAATCTTCTGGGTGATTTCAGGCTTGTCATCTTTCCTCCTCAGTGAGGTCACTTTATGCAAAAATAAACATTTTCTGTAGTAAAATTCTCAGATCCCTGAGAACTTAGTCCTTTAGGGTTCCACATTCTTTCAGTGACCCGATTTCTTGTCTTGTACATTTCCATTCTTACCAGCAACTCGTGGATTTCTTGGTGGTTTCATACAGATTAAAACAAAAAGTGACAGAACGTAATTGTTCCTTTCCAAACCAAGACTTTGCTATTTCTGTGAAGTATTTTTTTTTCCCCCTACAAGTGCCAGCTTAAATGATAGTGTTCAGCTCTCTGTACTGGGAGCTGCTCGGATGCCATGCTGGCAGTTGTGTAGCAAAGAGGAAGAGGAGGATGTTTACAAAGGAAACGAAAAAACATAAAAGCTTCCAATGATGAAGAGAATGATCATAAAAAGGAATAGCTCATTCCTATTTAATGCACAGTTTAAAGGATAAAATATTTAATATGTAGATTTTTTTTCAATACTTTTCAATCCAAATTTATCGAATCTTTTTTTACTTCAGCTGGTAAGGTTTTGTGCATTGTTTAAAAGGGTTAACTCTTATTTCATCCTGATCTTGATTGTACAGATTCAATAAGAAACCAAAGAGGGGGATTCAGTACCTGCAGGAACAAGGAATGCTTGGCACTACCCCTGAAGATATTGCTCAGTTCTTGCATCAAGAGGAGAGATTAGATTCAGTAAGAAAACTGTTTTCCCAGTGGTTATGTTTGCTCATGTTTATGTTCTTATGTTTAGTGGTAAATCACATGGTAGTATTTTAAAGTGCATAACATCATTGTACATCAGTGAAGAAAAGGAAATGTTTCTCTCTCTTACAAAATTTGTACGCTCGAGGAATTTTGAGTTTTCCTGTACTGTGTGCATCCTGCAGTTCAGCAAAGCGTAAAGGAAAAGACTGACCTACTTGAGCTGCCTCCAAACTTGTACTCAGTTGCTAATATAGCTGGAAGCAACTTACTAAACTGTACGTACTTTGGTCCAAGAAGGGACTGCCAGAAGTAACTGTCCTTCAGAGAAGGATTCAAAGTAACACGGTGCAACTATTATTTTACTGCCTTCCAAAAGACAGTTCATTAATCTAGATTAGTTCTTTCATTTTTATTTACAGCTAGCACCTGCTGCTGGACTTGGAAGGGTCCTGCAATTTTTGGCTGAGGAGGGTGGGAATATCTCATGTTGGTATTGTCATGGCAAACTCTACTTTCTGAAGTGGCAATCTGCGCCATTGTACTTAGTAGCCAAAACTGTTATTTTCTAAGGGAAGGTTTGCATATGTCCCTGCTTGCAGCTGTGACTGAAGCCACAAATTTTAGTATTACAACTTAAAATCAGCCACTGAAACAAAATTTTAACCTTGGTTTACATATACAGGCATCTTTATCTGAGCGCACAGTATTTTTCACTGTACTGGGTTGTGTTGACAGTGATCAACATGGATGTATCTGAGTAACAGCTATTTATATTTGAGCATCACTTGGGATCAGTTTGAGATGTGTACTGTCGTGGGAATAAAGTTGAGTTTAGTAAGCTTTTCATGCCTGTAGTAACTAAGTTCCTAACTGCAAAAATCATTACAGCATAGAACAATCATTGGTAATACTAACTTTTGTGCACGTGTGGAATTCATCTAATAGAAAAATATGGTATGTGAGAAAAATCAAAGGAGGAAAGTAAGCAGATACAAGCATGTAAGAATGTTATGATGGAATATGTAGCCAAAATACATTGCTTTAGAGAGTAGAGGAGAGGGGATAAATCTTCGTTAACCGCATACAGGCCTCTCTTTTTTGCAAGGCGAATGGGCAGTGTGACTCTGTTGTTCTGATTTACTATTGCTTTTTCCAGTGTGAATGCTATAGTTTGTCTTGTCTCTTCTTATTTTAGACTCAGGTTGGGGAATTCCTGGGAGACAATGATAAATTTAACAAAGAAGTCATGTATGCCTATGTAGACCAACACGACTTCTCAGGAAAGGATTTTGTTTCAGCTCTGCGCATGTTTCTAGAGGGATTCCGTCTTCCAGGAGAGGCTCAAAAAATTGACCGCCTGATGGAGAAATTTGCTGCTAGATACTTAGAATGTAACCAAGGGTAAGTCAGCCTTCAGAACTTCAGAAACTGAATAAGAAGTAAAAAAAAAAAATATCCTAATTTGTTAAATTTGCTGTTCTTTTTTCTCTTTTTTCCCCTTCAGGCAAACTCTTTTTGCTAGTGCAGACACTGCGTATGTTTTAGCTTACTCAATTATCATGTTGACAACAGATCTTCACAGTCCACAGGTACGGCCCTAAAGAAATATTTATGTAATCCATAGACATCTAACTTTCAGACTTTGTGATAATGTGTTTGTAAAAGCTTGGTGTTCAGTTTAACCCCGGGTTGTATGTAAGAAATACAGTACCTTAAGTTTGTGCATCTCTTAAGGTAACAGTACTGTGCTTTGTGGGTATAGAGGTTTTTAAGCTGTTTTGGTTAGACCTCTCTGGAAGGTATCGTTTCTCTACTCTGTGCTTAATAGGAGTTATGTGGATTTGCTTTCATATTATGGCACTCACAGTAGTAATCTAACCTACATTCAAATCTAGAACTTCTGTAATCACTTACCCATTGATTTTTTAACACCAATCTGCTCCTGATTGCAGCTTATTAGAAAAAATAACACATCTTTATTCTAATAGATACTGCTTGCTTCTACAGTGCTTTATATTTAAGGTTGGAGTGATTAGCCAGCATCATTCACTTAAGCCAAATCTGGAAAGAGTATTGAACTCTTCTGAGATTATGGGACTATGTTTAAAATAGATAGTTCGGTCTGGGTGACAAGTTACAACGCTTTTCTTTGGGGTAATATATGTCAAATTGATCTGTGGATCCTATTGAATGTTACTGAGTGTTGTCATGTCCACGTGGCCTTGTGTTATTGTGTGGATTTGTACGTGTCAGGTACCTAATGTCTTCTGAATCAGCAGGTTTGACCTTGATGGTAACTTAGCATCTGTTTGGCTGCTTCATCGGCAGCGTTGTAACTGCTGTCAACTTGCCTCATTTGTTGATACTAATAGCTGCTTTCTGGGTTTCAGGTTAAGAATAAAATGACAAAAGAACAGTATATTAAAATGAACAGAGGTATCAATGACAGTAAAGATCTCCCTGAGGAATATTTGTCTGCTATCTATAATGAAATAGCTGGCAAGAAGATCTCAATGAAAGAAACAAAAGAATTGACAATACCCACAAAATCCAGTAAACAAAGTAAGTAGTTGCAATATTAGCTTTCTTCAAAGTGTTGACTCTTCAGTTTCATAAAGTTATCTCCTTTTTCTAAAATGAGAGATGGAAGAAGCAAGCACCACTTACTTAAATGAAAATGAGTCCTAATTTCTGATTTCACATCTTCATCCTGTTAATGTGAATGCATGATGCTACTTGCAAGTCTGTGTTAAGTGCAGCTGCTTATTTTCACTTCCTTTTGCATCTGAATTCCTGGTATTCAGTGCATCGGCCACGGAGAAGGCAGGTTTTGCTGTAGAACAGCAACACGGGGACGTCCATTTGAGGGCTTTAGGAGGTAACAGTGGTGCTGATAGACATAGCGCAGAATAAACACAGTAGTTGTGCCATCTGTTTCTAAAGTAACTGTTATGATTTCCTGCAATAACCACTCTTATCTTCAAAATAATGGCATTATTTGGTTTGTAGGGCCCTAATTTATGCATTCTGTAAATTTTTTCCTCTCCATTGAGGAAAATATATTTCTCTATATATTTTTTCGTCTCTCAAATGGTAGAAATTTTTGTGTGTTTTGCACAATGTGAAGATTCAGTTATTATTCATCCTAGCTTTTCTACAGAGAACTTGAAAAACCACTTGACTTTTTTCCCACGTAGTCAAATTGGTATCCTTTAAAGTCCCAGGTCAGCCTTACGAACAGATTGCTTACAGGAAATTTGCATCTGAAGAAAGAATCTCTTGTTTTCAATATTTGTTCAATTACCATAATGCTTTTATGGTAATTTTAAAGAAGCTGATCCTTACATTCTACTTGGGTTTCAATTTCTTGATGAGATGGAGGTTCCATTACTGAAATGAAAAGGGGATTAAGCTAGTTCTCCCTCAGAAAAAGGATATCCATTTATTTTTATTGTTATTTTCTGTGCTGATGGATTGCTGTGAGACTTCTGTTCACTTTTAACTTAATTGAGAGGATGTGATATTTATGCTGTCAGTTGAGGTGATGGAGAAGAAATATCTGTTGTGCAGATCTTAAAATTCTGTAAAGGTTTAAAATGAGGTTACATTTCATACTAAGTTTGCCTTAAGTTAAATTCTATCTATATTGTAAAAGAAATATCTTGCTGGTGTGGTAATTTTAGAAAATAAAGATAATTCCTGAAGACACCAATGTTAAAGATGCACAATTGAGAGGAAAAAAAATGTGATTACAGGTGTTGCTAGTGAAAAGCAGAGAAGACTCCTATATAATTTGGAAATGGAACAAATGGCTAAAACAGCTAAAGCTCTTATGGAAGCAGTGAGCCATGTTCAGGCACCTTTTACTAGCGCAACCCACCTGGAGCACGTGAGGCCCATGTTTAAGGTAAGATACATGTTTAAATATTTGCCAAGAACATCACATACTTTCTTAATACAAAATACTGGGTGACAGGATTTGCTGAAAATACTAAAGATTTGTGCCTGTTATAAATTGATCATTTTGTAAGTTATTTAACTTGATAGAGGAAAGAAGGGATTTTGAGCCTTCTACTACAGCTCAATTTGGCCAAGAAGGCATCCTGGGGTGCATCGAGTGTGGTGAGGGGGTCGAGGGAGGTCATCCTTCCCCTCTACTTTGCCCTGGTGAGGCCCCATCTGGACCACTGTGTCCAGTTCTGGGCTTCACAGTTCAAGAAGGACAGGGAACTGCTGGAGAGGGTACAGTAGAGGACCGCAAAGATGATGAGTGGTCTAGAACATCTTTCTGATGAGGAAAGGCTGAGGCACTTGGGTCTTCTTATTCTGGAGAAGAGAAGATGGAGCGGGGATCTGACACCTATCAGTACTTTAAGGGTGAGTGTCAGGAGGATGACAGGACAAGAGGTAACGAGCACAAACTGGAACGTAGTAAGTTCTATCCAAACATGAGGAGGAACTTCTTCACCTTGCGGTTGGCAGAGCCCTGTAACAGGCTGCCCAGAGAGGTGATGAAGTCTCCATCTCTGAAGACATTCAGACCCCACCTAGACATGATCCTGTGCAACCTGCTCTGGGTGACCCTGCTCTGGCAGGGAGTTGGACGAGTTGATCTCCAGAGGTCCCTTCCAACCCCATAGCATTCTGCAATTCAAGGAAGAAGCATCACTTCTGGAGCATAGAATCACAGCATCGTTTGAGTTAGAAGGGACCTTTAAAGGTCCTGCCATAGGTAGTCCTGGATCTAGGAATTCATCCAGTGCCTTTGAATATTGTCCCAGAGTTATGCTTTGGGGTGTGCAAGTGTTAAACACTTTCCTGAGTCAGTGTTGTTGGAATTGCTGCGTTAAATGAAACCAAAGCTCTGTGGTGCATCATTTTATTATGATATTAAGTGTGAAATCTGTTGCCCCCTACTGTGCCCCTTGACTCTGTATTTCAACCAGGGTAATTTCAGGTAAGATTATTTCTAAAACAGTTCTGGGCACCCTGGGGTTTCCTCTCCATAACCATGTGTATTTATGGGATTTTCTGGTTGTTTTTTCTGCTTGTGGGAGAGTGAGACTCCTGGCCACATGGGCAGGACCGTGCGGACTCTTCTGCAATAGCTTTCAGTCGTGTGTGACACTGTCAGTCCCACCTAAGGCAAGAGGAATGGGAAACCTCAGCAGTGGCTTAGATGTAAAAAAATGGGTAGAAAAAAATTAAGAGCAGAGAGATCAAGGACTGTGTCATGTACTGTGTCTTCTTGTTGTTGTCTTACTGTAATTTTAGTGTAATTAATAAAGTTTGCTGCCCTACTTTACCCAAACCTTTTTTTTTTGCCCACTTCTGGTGTTACCAGAATAAACTTGTCTTATCAAAGTACATACATTTCATTATAAAGGAATCTATTTATTATACACTGTGTTGGTTCTTGCAATAGTTATTAACTCTATCTTTAGAATCATAGAATGGTTAGAGCTTAGATCATGGAGTTCCTATTGCCCCTGCCATGGGCAGGGACACCTCCCACTAGAGCAGGTTGCTCAAAGCCACATCCAGTGTGGCCATGAGGCTTTATTTCTCACTGTGGAAAGGTAAGGGTTATCCCAGGAATACCAAGAACTCCATACACATCTAGCAGACATAGCTTTGGGGTGTGTTTTTTTCCAACTATCTTAAGACAATTGTGTGTGTTGGTTGCTGAGGGAGAAGGAGAATGCATCTAAGAGGGCCATCGTATGAGATACATTACTTTTGTCCTGTTCCATGTCTCATCTATTCTGTTCCATTTTCTTCTTGGAAAAAGGCAACTTCATGGTTTACGATGTGACTTAAGGATGGAATTTACACCTTAGCAAGATGTTGAGACTATAACACTCTCTTCAAGTACTAAGGTTACTAATACTACCTTTATTTTGCATACATTCTAGTTGGCATGGACACCTTTTCTGGCTGCGTTCAGTGTGGGTCTACAGGACTGCGATGACACAGAAGTTGCCTCTCTTTGTTTGGAGGGTATACGATGTGCAATCAGGATTGCTTGCATTTTCAACATTCAGGTAAAAAAGTTAAGATTGAGACAATACTTTGATCTATTTACCAGCAAAATGTTTTGTGAGGTTCTAAGAGCCCATGTTGCTGAAGCTATGCACTGTGATACCTCGGGGCTGCCTGCCTCTGCAAGTGCTGCTTCATCTCATACTTGACTGGAAGTGTTTTAAATAGTCACCTTTATTTTTCCCAGTGTTTCGTGGTAAGTACTGCCATGCCTACGTACTGATTTTTTGTTTCCCCACAAGTTGACTATTTCTACGTCAAAGTACTTTCTTTCCAGCTTTGTACCAAAGCTGTATGGCTTTGTTGTGACGTTTTATAAAGTAAGTCTTTCTGTCTTGTTTCATAAGTAAAATAGCATCTCTGTGGACCGTGTTTTAAATATGGTTCTCAACTTCAGAGAGGTTATACTAATCTGAGACTTCTAGATTTGTGTGCCAGTTGTGGCACTGGAAATGTCATTCCTGATGTAGTGCATGAATGTATCTTGCATTAGGCGCAGTGCCAAGGATTCCAGACTCTCTGGCTCCAGAGGGTAATTCTGATAATGCAAAAAAGCACCCAAGTTTATTTTTTTTCTGTTTTAAAATCGTTGGTAGTGGACATACTGTTATGTTATTGTAGACTTATTAGTTAATAAATGGAGTGCTGCTCTGCCATAAGTCCATTGAAGGGAGGGGAAGCAGAACTCAGATGTTTGACGTTGCATTATTTCATGTGTACATAGGAAATATTTAAAAAAAAATAAATCCTGACCTTCTAAGGCTGATTTTAAACTGTCAGACTATGATATGCTAGTGAATGCTTTTGCTACTTTCTCCCCTTGCGCGTGTATTTAGCAAATTAGATAACTTATCACTAATGTGGGAAGGTGAGCTGGGATCTCTGGTACAGCTGCTTAAAAAAGCTCATTTGAGATCATGTAAGGTTTCCTTCGTCTGTCTTTCCATTTTATTTTCCCCCATCCTGAACTGAACAGACTTAAATTTGATTAACAAAGCCTTCCCTGGAGCCTGCAGCTGTTCAGTGAAGTTCGCATTCCTGTTACTTCTGTTTCTAAGCTGGGAAAATGGAATTGGTAGAAATATTGGTGTCAGCAGCCGCAGAGGTTACTCCCAGTCCTGCAGTTGTCTGCTTTGGGTGGGGAGACCAAGGACACCTTTGCTCAAAGACCCCCACCCTCCTTGAATGTACCCAAATCTGTTGTACCCTTCCGTTGGCTTGGGACAAACTTGATAGAACATGAGGTGTTTCAGAATTCTCATTTGCTGAAACTTAAATGCTTGTTTGTGTGTTTTCAGTTTAAGCAATATTCCTTCTTGGTTTCCCGTGGGTATTCCGTTTGGTTGATACCATCAAAAACCATACTGGTTTGTTGATGGTTTGGGGCCCTTGCAGGATGATTTCATTGCACAAGGTCCTGATCAGATGACAGCCTTGTCTGACTTCAGGTAGCTCTGGTGGTTTGAAGGAGACCAGGAAATCTGTGCCTGAGCTGACTCAGGGATCTTTTCTGAGGGAAGCAGGTTTTACCTCTCGTGCTTAACTAGTGCTGGTGACTTTTCCATTCCATTGAATAAAGATACAGAAATTAAGATTGGTATCTAAGAACAATTAAGATTAGTTTACACACCTTGAGAGAACCTTTTAGTTTTAAGAAGATTCTTAAAGTGCACAATATAGTTTAAGCTATGCACATCCACCTCTAAAACCTAAATTAAAGAGTCTAGATTTAGTTATTTGTGCTTTTAATCTTAGAGTGTCACACACTGGCTTTTTTCTTTAAGCAACTGGGACAAGACACACTGTTCAGTTGTCTGTCCACTACTTCAGTGGCTTGGAAATAGGGCCAGAGGGGGAATATCTGTATGGAACAGAGGCAAAGTGGGAGTGAAAACATTGTCCTTTAACAGAAGATATGTAGTTCATGGACTATAAAGCTTCTTTGCTTAGTACTCTTTCAATGAAATGTCCATTTTTCTGTGCTTGTACATCATTTGCTGTGCCTTTGGCAGTGGTAATAGTTGGGTTTGAACATGGGAGATAAGCTGTGTGTCTCTGTGAGCATCCATCCCTGCGATCATTGCCGGCTCTTGGGGCATTCGTGTTTTCTCTGTGAAACAGACAGTCTTCCTGGGAATTCTTGAAGTATTTTATATTTAGTTTAATTATGTGCTCAGTGATTATTCTCTTTTAATTTGAAAATAGTCTTAAAAATCCAAAGAGTTAAATATAGTTGTCATTTGTGCCTCTGATATACAAACATTTTACTTCATGGCCTTCAGATCATACATAACAGGAGAGTAAAACGCACTTATGAGCTCACCTGTAATCATCTTTTTACTGCTCTAATCAGTTCACATGAGATCTGAGGAGTTTCCTTTGGTGCTTATAGATACCCTATCAGGTATCTATAAAAGTCAAGTGCTTACATGTGGAACATTCTGTTTTGTGAGCTGGATTTAGTCTGCCTAGATTATAGGTCAGTAGCACTTTGCCCGCCAATGAGTCTCGCCTCAAGCTGCTGAGGTGCTCCAAACGGCGTAGATGAAATCAGTATGTTTTGAGCAGCGTTGTAGAATTGGCAAAACATGGCTTTTAGATACATTATTTAGATCCTGCTGCTGAAAAAATCCTACGCCCTGAGAGTCTGCTAAAGCAGTGTTTTCAGAGTAGGTTCAGATATAGTCCAAAAGTATTAAAAGTTTACCAAAGAACCCACATTTCTTTTGAAACAGCATCCTCTTTCCCAAAAAAACACCCCAAAAAGACCAAACCCAGTAAGCTGAGAGCAACCGATGTGTTCTGTGCTGTCAGTTGCTACCCTTTGTGTTCCTCTACAGAGGCCACCTGATTTTGTCCCACAGCTTACTGCAGAAGAGTATGAATTATTTTCTCCATGTAGAATGCTTTGGAAATGCAGTTCTAGGGAAAGAAAAGTAAATAATACAGTTGCTGGAATCATACAGGTGGGATTTACTAAGAACAAGAAATGAAGAAAGTTTATGAGACAGTTAATATTTCTTTTCTCTCATTTCTAGCTTGAAAGAGATGCCTACGTCCAAGCGTTGGCAAGATTTACGTTACTTACAGTGAGTTCTGGTATCACCGAAATGAAGCAGAAGAATATCGACACAATTAAAACTCTCATCACGGTGGCTCATACAGATGGAAACTATTTAGGAAATTCCTGGCATGAGGTAACTGAGCCATTTGTACTTAAGCTGTAAGAAAGCTCGTGTACTGATTTCTAACACAGTAATGTACTTGTTTGTGCATAAGTACAGTGGCTTTTAGAGAAGTGCCAAGTATATGTTTTAGTACATACATTATGTAGAATTGCACATTGTGCAGCCAGCTAAAGGAGCAAGACGTGTCCAAGTGAGGAATAAAATTGTGACTAATCCAATAGTATTTAAATTCATATTCATTTTCGACAGAGCAGGAATACTTGTTTGACCTTGAGTGGTTAGCATTTTTTTTCTCCTAAAGATCTGCCTAACAATCTTGATATATTTTTTAATATTTCAAGCTGCTTTTTGTTGATAAACGACTTCTTTATTCTCTGGAATAGATTCTGAAATGCATCAGTCAACTTGAACTGGCACAGTTGATAGGAACTGGAGTTAAACCTCGCTACATCTCAGGGACAGTGCGTGGCAGGGAAGGTTCTTTTACTGGAACAAAAGATCAGGCTCCTGATGAATTTGCGGGGCTGGGACTGGGTAAGTAATGCACATACGAAGTATTTCATTTAACTGCTTCTGTTCAGACAAATACTACAGTTGGTTCTTTGTTTTCATTATTGTTGATTGCGAGGTTCAGAGAAGAGACCTTAAATAGTCCTTGTAAAGCTGTCTCAGGCTTTGAGTAGACCTAGTCCTAATTCTGGAATATTTGTTTGGCTTTGTTAAGTATTATTAAGTTATTGCATTACATTATTTAAGTATTGTTGCTAGGATTATAGTATTTAAGTATTACATAAAGTATTAAGTATTGTTGCTAGGATGGGAGAATGGGAAATAGAAGAAAATGGTATATTATTCATTTATGTTAAAATACAGCTGCCCAATTAAGAATGGGTTGCTGCTGGTATAGCCAGGTTTAATAATACTGCAACGTAAGTCCATCAAGTATTTTACCAAACAGACAGCTTGGTATGTGTAGGTTAAACATTCTGTTGTGAAGCTTTGTGAGAAGTATGCAGTGTGCAAACCAAATGGGAGATTAGTTTAGCTTAAATTCTGCAATTCTGTTTCTCCCTCTTTTTGGTTACTTTGGTGCTGAGCAAGTGCCTTTTTTCAGTTGGACTTAGAGCCAAAATTTACTCCATAAATCATAGAATCATAGAATGGTTTGGGTTGGAAGGGACCTTCAAGATCATGGAGTTCCAACCCCCCTGCCCTGGGCAGGGACACCTCCCACCAGACCAGGTTGCTCCAAGCCCCATCCAGCCTGGCCTTGAACCCCTCCAGGGATGGGGCAGCCACAGCTTCTCTGGGCAACCTGTTCCAGGGTCTCACCACCCTCACAGCAAAGAATTTCTTCCTGATATCTCATCTAAATCACCCTAACCATCTGAATGGCATGTTGTTTTCTGTCCTCCTAGAAACATATATCAGTCTAACCTCAAATTATCTGTAAAAGGTTGATTTTCTTTTTTTTTTTTTAAATAGGAAAAGAGTTAAAGACCTGCAGGTGTCAGGGTATTAGGGAACTGTGGAAGTGTCAAGGAAGTATGTAAAACTTGACTGTTTGAAAGTTTTAATTTTATTGTGATGCTTGGTATCTCCTGCATTTTGAACAATTTCACCCACAGCCGTGCAAAAGCTTTGCATTCCATCAAATTTTTTGTGTAACAAGTGGGGGGGGTTGATAATGATTTTTTTTTTACTAGTTTCCCTAATTTTAGCCCTCAACTAGTCCTAATTATCTGGCTTTGTGTTCTCTTCAGACGGTTTTTCTCATTCTGAAGTCATTCTTTTTCTTTTCCTTTGGCTCCCCTTGCCCTGCCTCTCTGTGCTCCCCTCCCTGTGCCAAGAGCTGCTGAAGGGGAACCTTACCCCTGGAAATTAATGTCTCTGCCAACATCTCGCACACGGAGCTTCTTCCTGCCCTTCTCCAGTTTAGTGTTCCCCAATGACCCATCCAACATCGCTATTTCCAACTGCCGGCAGTTTCTCTACGCTGAAGTGACTGGCCTTTAAAAATTTTTAAAGTCCTAATAGCTCAAGAATGTAAACTGCAGTCAGGTGTCTCTAAATCATACTGGCTAGTCCTTGGTGTAAATCCAGCTCATAAAGGCGTTTTTCCCCCCTTCGGTCAAATACTTTTCTAAGGAAAGAAGTCTGTGCCCAAATGCATAAAATGTTACTGTTTGAATTGAATTTCTGGAATGCTTGTATGGTGCACATATGGAAATTTAACCATCTTTATTTATTTTTTTTATAGTACCACTTCAGTTTTGTAGGAAAATGCCTTACTCAAAGGAATATGGTTTTCATGCACTTTAGGGACTATTAGACCACAGACATTTTCTCAACTGTTTTAGGTTTTTCACTCTCCTCCACAAAGGCTGTGTTGCAGGTACTTTCTGTGATCGCATCCTTTGGAAGCACAGCTTTACAGCAGCCTTCCTATAAAGCTAAATTCCTCTGAAGAACACATAGTGCTGATGTCCACATGTACAGACACGTATTTTAGGGATAAGAGTAGTTTAATTAGAGTGAAGTTGCAGTCTGGTGACACAGGAGCTTCATCTTTCAAACCTGCTTCCAAAATCAGATGTGCATGAGCATCAGCATTCACTCTTCATTGTGTTGTTGATACACTGGAGGGACAGGACGGCATCCAGAGAGACCTGGATGGTCTGGAGAGGTGGGCCCAGATGAACCTCATGAGGTTCAACAAGAGCAAGTGCAGGGTCCTGCACCTGGGTCGGAACAATCCTCACCATCAGTACAGACTGGGGGATGAGGGGTTAGAAAGCAGCCCTGAGGAAGGCAGGCAGTGCGCACTTGCAACCCAGAAGGCCAATNCCTACAGGAAGGCTGGGGAGAGTCCTGTTTACAAAGCCTGCTCTGACAGGATGAGGGGCAATGGCTTTAAGTTGGAGAACAGTAGATTTACTCTTTACTCTGAGGGTGGTGGAGCCCTGGAACAGGTTGCCCAGGGAGGTGGTTGAGGCCCCTTCCCTGGAGCTTTTCAAGGTGAGACCTGGGCAACCTGGTTTAGTTGGGGGTGTCCCTGTGACTGCGGGGAGGTTGGACTGGATGACCTTTGGAGGTCCCTTCTGGCCTGGATGATTCTATGATTCTATCATTCATGCTGAAATTGGAAGTGGGTTTTTTAAAAGAAACAAAGCAAAAACCTCCTTTGGTCACTTGCTGCCTAAACAAGGATTCAGGTGTGCACTCTTCAGGCATCTACCTTTTAATGTCTTCATCACTCTATCACTCATCAACCTATGGGTTGTAAAAGTAAACAAATCAGTTTCTATTCCGTTGCTGCTTTGGCAGGAATGCTGTCTTGCAGATAGAACAGTGAAGTTCAGCTTTCTTTAGTTTCTGTTCATCAAGTTGGAAGACCAAACCTGCTGCTGTGAGCAGGCTGTAGCCAAAGTGTACTTAGGTAACCAGAAATTCTTTGAAAACTGGGAATCTGAGGAATCAGCTTTTCATAAAGCAGATTTATAAAGGTGACTCTGTTTCATAGAATTGTAGAATGGTTCGGGTTGGAAGGGACCTTAAAGATCAAGTTCCAACCCCCCTGCCATGGGCAGGGACACCTCCCACCAGACCAGGTTGCTCCAAGCCCCATCCAGGCCAGCCTTAAACACCTCCAAGGATGAGACATCCATGACTTCTCTGGGCAACCTGTTCCTCCAGTGCCTCACCACCCCCACAGGAAAGAATTTCTTCCTAAGATCTCATCTAAATCTTGTCTATTTCAGTTTAAAACTGTTGCCCCTCATCCTGTGGCTCCCCTCCCTGATCAAGAGTCCCTCCCCATCTCTCCTGTTGCCCCTTTAGGGACTGGAAGGCTCCTATAAGGTCTCCCTGGAGCCTTCTCTTCTCCAGGCTGAGCAACCCCACCTCTCTCAGTCTGTCCTCACAGGGGAGGTGCTCCAGCCTCTGAGCATCTTTGTGGTCTCCTCTGGACCTGTTCCGTAAGGTCTGTGTCCTTCCTGTGCTGAGGGCGCCAGAGCTGGATGGAGTACCCCAGGTGTGGTCTCCTCAAGGCACAGCAGAGGGGCAGAATCACCTCCCTCAACCTCGTTGGAATATAAAGCTGCTGTCCGTTTAGGTTTTACAGCATTGATTATAAATCATAAGGAGTTGTCATGTAAACTGGCAGAGTCTTATACGCGTGTGCCTACAGAAAGGTTACTCCATAAATGCCCTAGAAAAATATTTCAGCTGGGTTAGTTTACCTAGATGTGACGGCCAGTCATCTCCAGCCATGTGTGGAGCACAACAAGGCTCAGAGTCAGGCTTAAAAGCCCTAAATACAGGTTATCCAGAATATTATATATGTATATGTAAGATACATATATATCTCACAACTATTACGCAGAATAGTTGCAAGATTCCTCCTGTGTTTTGTTTGTTTTTTTCATGTGAGGTGGAGGGGAGCTTAGAAATTGTGAGAAATTTTGGCAGTTTGTTTACAGAACTTTTCCTTTACGTGAGTTTTCCCAGGTGTGGGTTGCAGTTTCTGGCCTCCAGAATAAATATTGCTATTTTTATTTACAGATATTTTTCTCACTATTGTTAGATGGTAATTTTGCTGTACTTGAGGAGTCACTTTAAGATGGAGTTTTGGTGGGAGCTCTCCTCTCTGCATGATGGATTTACTCACTCTCAGAATTAATTTACTCACTTCTTACTAATAAGTTGTGCAAAGTTCTCCTCTGTGCAGTATTCTTTCATGTTGTGAATTTTCAGTAGCGGAATTACCAAAGATCCCCTGAAAGATGGAGAGGAAGAGGTGGCTCTTGTGCTTTTGATTTATTTTTTTTTCTCACTTGTATCTATTCACACAATTGTTCCAAATGTGGACGATTTTCTGGGACTAATGTAGTTTATATGTGGATAGAGAGTTTAGAGAATTAGGACTTAAACCAACATCCAGCTGATCACTGAGATGCCCCTCTCAGGCAAGGGAAATTAGTTAAAAATATCTTAAATTATACTGCTAGTGGAACAATTTCTCTTCCTTTTTCTTCCCAGCGCTTTCTGTGTTGTCTCTTACCCATTTTTCAAATTTTGCTTACTGCAGTTGGTGGAAACGTGGATTGGAAGCAGATCGCAAGTATCCAGGAATCCATTGGTGAAACCAGCTCCCAAAGTGTTGTGGTTGCTGTAGACAGGTATTGTATTAAATTTGCTTTTTAAACAATATTTGAATACTCTCTTCTAATAATAAGACCCTATTTGAAAAAAACCTGCATGAGTATTATGATATTAAAAGTGCTTTTGGTTTGGGTTTTTTTTTTCCCTTTTTTGTGAAGCAGAAGTATTTTCACAAGAGGGAGCAGGGCAAAGATTAGACAAGAAGCCTTTTTACTGATCTAAAATGATGACAGAAGAGTTGCAGGATGAAGGCTGCTGTGTTGCCCGGTGAATCTTGGTTTGCTATATATAGAAAAGTACAGCAAATCTCATTTTGCCTTAGTACAGGGAGCATTATTGACAGACCCCTTTTTCTCCTAAACGTAATTACTGGCTCCCTGATTTCCTCTCGCTTACATAGATGTTGTCTGAAATGACCAAAATTATTATTCCAGTCTTCCTTTCTATGAATTACACGTATCAGAACTGGATTTGATCAGGCATAGTAATACATACCATAAACATGCCCTGTTTAGATGGTAAAGTACTCGTCAGACTTGAGTGTCTGATGGATCTTATTCACTCAGCATATCAGAAAACGTATTTTCTTAACAATTGTTAAAATAGTCACAGAGGGGTATCATGCAGTGCGCAGTGGCAGCCCCGAAAGCCAGCCTTGTCCTGGGCTACATCAAAAGCAGCGTGACCAGCAGGTCACGGGAGGTGATTCTACCCCTCTACTCTGCGCATGTGAGACCCCACCTGGAGTCCTGTGTCCAGCTCTGGAGTCCTCAACATAAAAGGGACATGGACTTGTTGGAATGGGTGAGAGGAGGGCCATGAAGATGATGAGNCCAGAGAAGCTGTGGCTGCCCCATCCCTGGAGGGGCTGGATGGGGCTTTGAGCAACCTGGTCTGGTGGGAGGAGGGTTGGAACTGGATGATCTTTGAGGTCCCTTCCAACTCTAAATATTCTATGGTTCTATGATTTGGAAGGCTTACAAGCGTTGCTGTGACTTAGGATATTGACATTGTTCATCTATCAGTGAGTGGATGGTATTAGAAACAGTGCTCACCTCCCAGTCTCCACACATTCCTGTGGGAGTTATTTTTAAATATTAGAAATAACTGAAATATTTCTGATGTTACTTTCAAAGCTCAGTATTTTTCCCCAATTACTAATTGTTTTTAATAAATAAAAATAGGGGGTGTCTATATATATTTTTAAAAATCATGAATACAGTTTAATAGATGCTTTTTATGCAAAATGGTAACAGTGTCTTAAACTACACTTTACAGAATATTTACAGGATCTACAAGGTTGGATGGAAACGCAATTGGTAGGTTTTATCTTTTTTTTTTGTTTTTTTACTATATTACTCCCTCCCCCTGTAACCTACAAAGCAACTTTGTCTTAAAATATTGCATTAAAATCATTTAACAGTGGATTTTGTTCGCTGGCTGTGTGCTGTGTCTATGGATGAGCTGCTGTCTGCTACCCACCCTCGGATGTTTAGCCTGCAGAAGATAGTAGAGATTTCTTATTACAACATGGGCCGGATAAGACTACAGTGGTCTAGAATCTGGGAAGTGATTGGAGATCATTTTAATAAGGTATTCCTCTTAATGATGATCCTGCATGCTCCTCCTGGTACCCTCACGTTACTGACACAAATAGGTTTAGAGATTTGTTGGATAACCATGTGCCCATTTGAGTGATAGTGTTTTTTCTGTCCTTCGGTATAAGTAGCTTCAAACACTGTTGTGGTTACAGCCAAATTTACCAAAACCAGATTGACAGATGGCCCTTGCTCCCCCAAAAAACAAAGGAGAGGAAGAAAGAAGGAGATTTAGGAGTTTAAAATGAATTAAGCTACTTTAATAAAGTAAGAATACTAAAGTTAAAGTAAGAAGAAAATAATGAAATAGATGCAGTACATACAAAACTGTATCAAGCTCCCAGGATGGCGACCACGTCACCAGCGGGCTTGGGGAGAAGTCCCAGACTGGACTCGGTGATCGACAGGAGCTGGATTCCAGATCTGGAGTCAGGAACGCTCGGATCAGGATCAAAGGCAGACGAACAGGCAGGGGCCTCCTTGGATGTTGTCCATGGAAGAAGGGGAGTTGACCCTCTGATCCCTCAGCTTTTATATGGGGCATGATGTGGGTGGGATGAATACCCCAGTTTTGGGTCACTTGTCCTGTCCGCTCCTCCCTACAGGTGGGACCCCTTTACGCTTTTCTGCTTCCAACCCTCCAGCGGTGCAATTAACAAAACCACCTGACCTTGGTTGTTCTAGCAATAAGTGTAAGCAAGGGCCTCTCTGCACCGTTCCTTGGGATAATCAGGTCTTATCACTGGGAGAGTGAACTGTTTTGCAAACAATGTGCTGTTAATTTCAGAGTTTAGTTAGTTAGAAGAGGCCCAGCTGAAAAAGTAAAATTGTAAAACAGAAAATTGATTGGTTTTCCCTCAAACCAGGACAAACACCACAGAAACTGTAAAGCTGGAAAGGGCTGTGAGAAGGCAGAGGGACGCAGTATAATAAATGTAAAAGCAGCAGTACACTTTAAGTTATTTCTCATTACCTGTGTCTAGAACTGGCTGCCTTTAATTACCTGTTTTAATTTTTGGGGTGTTCTGTGAAGCTTGGGATAAGACGTTGTTTTCTGTTCCAAGTCTAAATGGATGATTAAACGAGGAGTATTTGACATGTGTTTTTAATAAAACTTGTTGAAGTCTTTCTGGACAGCTTGCTTAGTTTTAGAAAGTTTTGAATGTGAGACTATATAATGTAGAAAATAGCTGGAATTGGTTAGGGATTATTGGACTGCATTATTGATGTGGTTTAGGGAATTGTCTACTGTTTAATTTTCTTAATTTTCCAGTACCGCTTGTGTTTCCGTTAGCAAGGGTAAAGGCAGCTTGGGCTGAATCCTAAGAGTTCTGATACGAGCTTGCTGTTCATTTCTGTTCTACTTTATCAGGTCGGTTGCAATCCCAATGAAGATGTAGCTATTTTTGCAGTAGACTCCTTAAGGCAATTATCAATGAAGTTCTTGGAAAAAGGTGAACTTGCTAATTTCCGATTCCAGAAGGACTTCCTCAGACCGTTTGAACATATCATGAAGAGAAACAGGTAAGAATATAAATTAACTGAATCGCCTGGGGCCATAAACACCAACTTTTGCCTTTAATGTCACAAATCGCTTTTGTAAAATCAGTAGCTGGAGAATTAGACTATTCTAATCGATTATGTCATTTACTTTAAACAATTACTGTTTATTATCTTGATTCAGGTCCCCTACTATTCGAGACATGGTTGTGCGGTGTATTGCACAGATGGTGAACTCCCAGGCCGCCAACATTCGTTCTGGCTGGAAAAACATTTTTTCAGTGTTTCATCTGGCAGCCTCGGATCAGGATGAAAGTATCGTGGAACTCGCCTTCCAGACCACGGGGCACATCGTCAGTGAGTATTGACGGTATCAGACGGCGTGAACGTGTGTGTGACTGCGGAGACTGAGAAGCTTTGTTCATCTGTTGGCTCAGATAGTACAGCCCGCTCCGTGCTGTAGAACCAGTGTTTTACACTTCTCAACCAATCCTTGGAGAAAATACTTATGCAAATAATTCAGTTATCTGTCTTCCTTTATGCCTTTTTAAAATAAAGATCCTTTTGTAGCATTCAATAGTAAAGCGAGTCGAGCCGCCTTAGATAATTTTACTGATTGGGTACATTTACATTTTAAGTGAAGAATTATTTTTGTAATCCCCAGAACAAAAAAAAAAAAAGGAACTCATTGTTATAGTATTGTGCTGTTTGTTCATCTTGTTCTTTGTTTTTGAATTGTGCTTGGCTGACTCCCTGTTTAGGAAAAAGTAGAATCGTAGAATTATGGAATGGTTAGAGTTGGAAGTGACCTCAAAGATTGTGGAGTTCCAACCCCCCTGCCCTGGGCAGGGACACCTCCCACCAGACCAAGTTGCTCCAAGCCCCATCCAGCCTGGCCTTGAACCCCTCCAGGGATGGGGCAGCCACAGCTTCTCTGGGCAACCTCTTCCAGGGTCTCACCACCCTCACAGCAAAGATTTTCCTCCTAAAATCTAATCTAAATCTCCCCTCTTCTGATTTAAAACTGTTCCCCCTTGTCCTGTCACTCCACTTACTGACAGAGTCCCTCTCCAGCTCTCCTG
>VZRU01007425.1:0-22994 GCA_013398155.1 Pedionomus torquatus | reverse complement strand
GAGGGGCTTGAAAGGTGCGACCTGCAAGGAGGAGTTTTCTCATATGTTAATAGGGGCGGAATGAAACCCAACTGCCTTTCTGAGTCAGAAGGGGAAGAATTGAGGTTATTTTAATTACTGGGAAGTGTAATGGGATGGGGGGCTCCTGTCTCATTGTTAGAGGGACTCATGTCCAACGTGCAGCGTAGGCTAAATCTATTCTAAAACATTTTCACCTGAGCTGCTTAAAGGCACTTTGGGATTCCTGCCTCTGGGAACTTCAGAGTGGAGCAGCCCTTGGGCCTGTGCCCCACCACTAGGGCCTGGAGGGCGGTAACGCCCTGCATTATTTACAGGCCTTGGGTCACACCCAGACTGAGAACACGCTAAAGCTTTGAGCTGATGAGCCAAAAACTCACAGTACGAATGCTTTGGCATCTCCTCTCTGGGAAGGAAGAGGCTAAACCCATGGAGAAGTGAAGGCCAACCCAATGCTGAAGTCCTTCTCTTAGCATCTCTTACCTCCCATCAGCTCTGGTCTTCAGGCAGGTGGACAGACTCTTGAAGGGCAGTATTTTAGTAAAAAAAAAATAACTTTTTACACAAGTTATTTATGTTCTGTCATTTGGTTTTCCTGCTGGTCCACCTCCGGCTGGGAATTCCTATCCAGGAGGATGCATCCTCTCCCCCTCGATTCACAGGGACGGGTCAGTTCACCGGACTCCAAAAATCTTGCTTCCACCTACACATCCTTCTTGCTGAAGCTCTGAGCTTTTATTCAGCTTTTCCGCGTTTCTCCTGCTTCTTTGAAGACCACCTGAACCTTCTAGGCTGCTCACAAGTAAACATAAGCTGAAGCAAAAGATAAATTAAAGAAACTGAAGTCTCTTCTCCCATTTTTGCTAACAAAATAATTTATTAACTTTTTAATCAGAACCATAAATTAAATATATGCAACAGCATCTGTGTTTCCAGCACGTAACAGGCTTGGGACTGTTAGAAATAGTTATTTTTCCATCAAGCCCTTTGCTGAGCTTTCAAAACAAACACCCTTCTCCAGGTTACTTACTCTTTCTGTAAAAGCTTAAAGTGCACCTCTGCTGGGGTGGGGGGGGGAGTTGCTCTCGTTCCAGACGGATTTAGAGTCTGGCTAAAAACAAAGCTAAAAGTTAACTTAGATTTAATATCAAATTCACACACACACACACACACACACACACACTGGGGTTTGTGCTAAGTCCAGCTCTGAGGCTGAAACTTGTAAAAAAAGTGCAAAAAACGCCAAGCTCTTCCTCTGCTTCCTACATGGTGCAACAGAACCCATCCCTGCCCGCCACCCAGCGTCTCTTACTCTATTATTGCTATGTTGAGGGATACCAGGCAGCTCCGCACTCTCTCCGAGGAAGAGGAGGGTCCCCGGAGGAGAGCTGGGACGTGGGGAACAGCCCTGCTTTGCCCCAATGCCCCTCAGCCGTGGGCGGTGGAGAGGCCTCCCCAGCTCAGGGGCAGCGTGTTCTCAGGTGAGAGCTTCCCCGGGCTCTTCTCTTCTGCCATGAGCCTTCGGAGGGTCTCTGAGGTGCCTGGGCGCAGCCAGGGCTCGGTTGCAACTGTCTCAATGGAACTGGGCCGGCGGCTGTCATCAACTGGAGGGCGCTTCAGCAGGTCATCCGCGTCTCCTAAGGAGAGGTCGTCACCTGATAAAGAGAGAGGAACATGCAGCTGTTAAATAGGACAAAAGCTTATCACATCTTAGAGCATCTCTGCTGTGGGGACAGGCTGAGGGAGCTGGGGCTGTTCAGCCTGGAGAAGAGAAGGCTCCAGAGAGACCTCAGGGCTTCTTCCAGTACCTAAAGGGAGCTCCAGGAGAACTGGGGAGGGACTCTTTGTCAGGGAGTGGAGTGACAGGACAAGGGGTAACGGTTTTAAATTGGAAGAGGGGAGATTTAGATTAGATACCAGAAAAATTCTGCTCGTCCTCCAAACCACCTCAGTTGGGTTAAAATAAATCTCCTCTATAACACGACAAGTGTAAACAGAGAGCTCTCCCTGGAGCCAGCCACCTCCTTTGCTTGACGCTGGGTTTAAGGCTGGCAGAGAGTGAACCTCTTGGTCTCTGAAATCCTGGGTCAGATGAGGAACTCTGCTAAAGGTTGGAACCTGCAGTTTTCACACACAGGTGAGTTATGGTGGGGTTAACAACAGCAGCAAAAACAGTATCTAAAGAAAGTTAATTTTCTATTGCTCCTTTTTTTTAAGGGACGATCTTTAGAAACAATAAGGGAATGTATTTGTTTAAAGAAAAAACAAACTGGACTTCGTTTAAAGACAAACTGGACTTTCAGACCAGAGGGCTGTGTTTCCCCAAGGCTAAATTTTACTGGCCTCAAAGGCAAAGCCATTAGATCTCTCGGCAGTGGGAGGCAAGAACAACTCTCTCATAAGCTCATGGTGCCCATCACTGTGCCAGACTCACTGGGTGCTGCTTTTCGAAAGCACAGCAGAGCAGTTAGAGTACAAACCGGCTCCATTAGGCATTTTAACACTTGATACACTCCATAAAATTCTTAATTGGGCCTCGCATAAAGACTTTTCTTGGGAATTGCCACTCGGTAATTCACAGTTTGTATCTAGAGGTTGAGGATAAGTAGATTTCTTTCCTTCACATGGAACAGTGATTTAGGAATCGAGGGGCGTCTGGGCTCTTGCTAAGCACTGACAGCGGCACAGCCTGCCCCTAGAAGAGAACACCAGCATGGAATCAGCGCTGCTGCCCCTGTACATCATCCCAGGCTGCAGCATTCCTTTACTTAAAGGGACAGAGAACACTTGGGGCGCCTCAAGCAACTTCTCTTATATCTATCAGGGTCTCAGCCACACATCAGGTGCTCCGAGCTGTGAGAATTCGCTCTTCTGTATCTGAGTCTGCTCTGCTTTACGCAGTTCAGAACATGCAGACGCTGCCTGCTGGAGACAGGAGCTGCTGGCCTGCAGGGACCTCATGGTCCAAAGTGCCCAACAAGTCTGCAGTCATGGGAAAAGTCTTTTTAGGGTAGAGGAAGAGGCCTGGCGCCAATACACACTAATTTTCCAATTAAGGAAGCAATTCTAGGGTGGCTTTAGGATTCCCACATCAGTCCCATAAAGGAAAATGAACTGTTCTGCCAACGGCATCAGCTCCTAAGGTTTATCAAAGCCTTTAAATTGCCATCTCCCAGTCATTTAAAGGAAGAGAAGCAGTGAGAGTCCCTTCGTTACGTACTTGACAGCGTTGTTTTTCTCCCAGCAGCGTCTCTGAGGGACAGTCCTAGCTGTTCGGAAAGGAAGAGGATGCCACAGGGTTTCTATCAAACTGCAAGGAATAAAACCTCTTGGCTTCACTCCTTTTTGTATGAGGATGGAAGAGGCGCGGGGGCAGCAGTGCCCTCCAAACGACCACAGCTGAGCAAAAGAATCTCTTGTTCCATTTCCAAGAGGCACATAAATGTATGTATTTACACACACACACAGAGAAGAATTATATATATCTAAAGGCTGAAGCTCCGGAGAGGATGACAAACAGAAGGCAAACAAAATACAAGGTGTAGTTCACACAACACAAGCTGCAATTCTAAAAGTGAGACAGGAAAAGGGCAGAGAAGTAGAAGAAGTTTACAGAGCAAAAATGTTTGGGTGGAGTAAAATTAGTACAGCATTTGTTTAGATTATAGAAGAAATGAATATAAATGGGGTTGGGTTTTTTTTAGTGACTTAAAAATACCAGTAATGTTTAAAAAAAATTTAAAAAGGGATGAAGTGCTTGTAAGAGTACCCATAGCAACAAACCCAGAAGAACTGCCAGCATCTGCACTCCCATTAAGTTTATAAAAAAGGATAGTGATCCTGTAATTGCCTAGACAGCCTAGCAACCGCCTCCTAAGGCAGGGAGATTTCAGACTCATAGCACAGAGTATATCAACTGGGTCATAATCCACGTGAGAAATTAAAGGTCGTTAATGGTTGCCGTAATTGGCACCTCATACACAAAGTAGACCTGCATCAGGCTGTCATCCTACAGGGAAGCTCCGAGGTAGAATCACAGAATAGTTAGAGTTGGAAGGGACCTTAAAGATCACCCAGTTCCAGCCCCCTGGCCCTGGGCAGGCAGGGACACCTCCCACCACACCAGGTTGCTCCAAGCCCCATCCAGCCTGGCCTTGAACCCCTCCAGGGATGGGGCAGCCACAGCTTCTCTGGGCAACCTGTTCCAGTGTGGAGAGGTAACTCCTAGTCTTTAATGTATTACAAGGTCACAAGGCATACATAATAAATACCAGTGGGTACATAGTGAAAGAGGTATCCATATCAACTTTAAATACTGAATGATCATTTATGGCAACAAACCAATGGAAATTCCAAATTAACTAGAAACTGAACTACGTCTGAAGTACGTCTACACACAATTTTCTGGCATATCTTCATGCTGGTTGGCCCACAGTGACCTGATGCCTAGGAATATCAATAAACTCCTACAGGCACCCTCTCAGCATTCTTCAGTCAAGAGCTTCATTTGTTTTCACTAACGACTCCACTACACAGCTGGACATCCACATCCTACTGCCAGCAGCAGCACAGTGCGGTGTGAGAAGTGGTGGGGATGGGAGAAGTAAGATTGGCTCATCAGACAAGAATAAGAGCTTCTTTTCCTGCCACCCTCCAGCAACACTCCGTCTAAAAAAGCTGTGTTGAAGTTCTCTGGGGAACCTTTCACACCAGCTACAGAACTCTAAGCAATTACAGAATCACAGAATAATCTGGGGTTGGAAGGGACCTCTGGAGATCATCTAGTCCAACCTCCTGACAAAGCAGGGTCACCCAGAGCAGGTTGCAGGGGAACATTTCCAGGTGGGTTTGGAATTTCTCCAAAGATGGAGACTCCACCACCTCTCTGGGCAGCCTCTTCCAGGGCTCTGCCACCCTCAAAGAAGCTTCTCTTCATGTTTAGATGGAACTTTTTATGTTCCAGTTTGTGCCCATTCCCTCTTGTCCTGTCTCTGGGCACCATTAAAAAAAGACTGGCCGCTTCCTTCCAACACCCACCCTTTAAGAATTCATAGGCCTTGATCAGATCCCCCTCATTCTTCCCTTCTCCAGACTAAAAAGATGCAATTCCCTCAGCTTTTCCTTGTAAGGCAGATGCTCCAGGGCCCTCCTCATCTTTGTAGCACTTTGCTGCACTCTCTCCAGCAGTCCCTTGTCCAAATCCCTAATTTTGAGTCAGCTACAGGAAGGCTATAGTATTTGTGCCTTTAATTATTGTAGGTACTCGGTGTGAGCATTCACTACACGACCTCTGCCACACAGAGCCTACCTGAGAGAGCGGATTTCTGCTGGAGCTCAGTCAGTCTGCGCAATCGCTCTTCATTCTTGCTTTTCAACTGCTCGATGTCGAGGCTGAAGTTGGAGTGCACAGAGAAGCTGTCAGGCTGCAGTAACGGCGTCTGCTCTGGTGGAACATCCTCCTGCACAAAATCCAGAAATACACAAATCCTTCTGTTACGCGACACACTCTTAAACAGGGCAAATAAGCTATAGATGTTATCCCCTCCCCATCCATATCATCCAGCCCCGAAGGAACCGCAGGAACTGCCTGGCAGCATTAGATCCGTGGTCTGCCTTCGTATTTAATTCTATCTGGTCTCATACTTACAGCGTGCTCCAACGCCCTCTGCTTGATTCGTCTCCTCTCCCTTGCAGAAGGTGGAAGCTGTTGTGAGAAATTAACTTCTAAGGGAGGAAACGTTTCCCCGTTAGCACCTGGAAAAAGAGAGGTGGAATCATTTTCAAAGAAATCCCAACAGCAGACAGTGTTCAAACCTGTTTATGCATTGAAACAAGAAACATTGAATGGATTGAGTTAGAAGGGACCTCAAAGATAATCCAGTTCCAACCCTCTGCCATGGGCAGGGACACCTCCCACCAGACCAGGTTGCTCCAAGCCCCATCCAGCCTGGCCTTGAACCCCTCCAGGGATGGGGCAGCCACAGCTTCTCTGGGCAACCTCTTCCAGTGCCTTACCACCCTCACAGCAAAGAATTTCTCCCTGAGGTCTCATCTAAATCTCCTCTCTTCTGATTTAAAACCATTCCCCCTTGTCCTATCACTACACTTCCTGACAAAGAGTTCTTCTCCAGCTCTCCTGGAGCTCCCTTCAGATCCTGGAAGGCTGCTCTAAGGTCTCCCCAGAGCCTTCTCTTCTCCAGGCTGAACAGCCCCAGCTCTCTCAGTCTGTCTTCACAGGAGAGGTGCTCCAGGCCTCTGGTAATCTTCATGGCCTCCACTAGACCTGTTCCAACCGGTCCATGTCCTTTTTATGTTGAGGATTCCAGAGCTGGACACAGGACTCAACAACATGTTGTACCCCAACAGAAACGAAGTACAAGCTACAGAAGAATTTCTTTGCATCCTTAGTGTTTCACCAGTGTAAGATGGTGACTGTTGCTTTAAGCATCTGTCATTCAGCTACTGCTACTGCTTTCAAATCACTGCATTAACACTAATGAAAGACAGGGTTCCAAGTGAGGCAAAAAAAGAGAAAAAGAAATTGATGGACCTTTCTTCCTGACTGCCTCAAATTTCTGACCCCTAGGAGATGAAGACAAATTCATTTGTAATTCTGGCATCTATTACAAAATTGAGTTAGATTTTAAACCTGTACAAAAAAAAAAAAAAAAAAAAAAACAAAAAAAAAAAAAAAAAAACAAAAACAAAAACAACCCAGAGGGGAGTGTTTATGCTCTTCTTAGGAAATGAAAAACATTGTTAAAATACAGCACAAGTATTTCACAAAAGACCCTCAGACAATGGGAACAGCACAATTCACAGAAAAGGCAGCCCATGGGTAATGAGTTTTTATTTTTCATTTCAGGGATGAAAGTCACCAGATTGATATTCAGAATTTTAATAGCTGTTTATAAAGCCCAAATAATGCAAAGGATAAGAAAGTTTTAGTTAGTGCCCACAGCTCAGTATTGGGGCATGTGGTTTTTAACAGAGTCATAGATAATCTGGGGAAAAAAAGGGGTGAAGAGTACCCTAAGTTAACTCCATCACCTCACCGAGCTGCAAAGAATTGGCTGGCAGGGAAGGAGGAGGAAATAAGAGAGAAGACTATAAATATCATGAACCTTGTGAAAGTGGTGAATAAAACCGAGCAGGACCCTATTATGCCAGTGGCAGATTCAGACCAGGCCAACGGAGATGACACACACAAGGCACAGCATGGAAAGTTATCCACACAATCCTGCTGACCTTCCCCACGTGCCAATTCTGGCTGCTGCCAGAGACACGATGTTTGGCTCGATTCTACACTGATGGACTCTCCTACAGCCTCCTCTCCTCATTTGGTCAGTAAATAATAAACAGCATTTCCTACACCAAAGAATGTGTTGCCGACTACAAGCCTGAAAGCCCCATCCCGTGCCCTTC
This sequence comes from Pedionomus torquatus, assembly GCA_013398155.1. Taxonomy (NCBI): domain Eukaryota; kingdom Metazoa; phylum Chordata; class Aves; order Charadriiformes; family Pedionomidae; genus Pedionomus; species Pedionomus torquatus. Next base: position 15,551 of record VZRU01007425.1, on the reverse strand, counting down.
CCAGCGCCAGGTCCCATCCTCTGGCTCCAGGACTCCCATGTGAACAGAATAAGTTTAAATAACCAAACCCAGAGATAAATAAATAAATAAATAAATTATTAAAGGGAAAAAAAAAAAACCCAAAAACATCAGTGTACAGAAACCTACCTAGTTTTATTAAAAAGCACTTGCAGGAATCTACTGTGTCTCCCCTCCAGCAAAGAATAAAAGCTTGCAAGGTTATTTCCCGCAGATGATTGAAAAGAATTTCAGAATACGGTAATGCCTACTTATGGAAAATAACGTATAGAGGCCTGAGCTGGCTGGGTTTTTTAAAAAAGAGAAGATAGGTTCTAGCCTTATTATTTCCAGTGACTGGAAACAAAACCACAGCCTAAACGGCACTTTTAAATACATGCACACATAGAAGGACTGAATAAAGAGACGTAAGACAAATGTGAGACATGGCCCTCTATAAAAAAGTCTTTAAAAAAAAAAAACACAACTAAAAATTATCTAATTCAGATGACTAAGAAGTGTCAATCTTTACAAGTACGATGTTGCAAGTTATGTGAAATGAAGTAACGAGTGAAGAGCAGAAAAGTGAGTAATTTAGAATGAATCACCATTTTATACCTGTCTCATCACACTTAAAGTCAAGCATCCTTCTAAAAGAAAAAGAATAAAAACGAAACAAATCCATGGCTGCCCAACACCTTTATGTTTCACTATGGACAGCTTGTAATTGTAAGCTGTGATTGCTAAAATGTTATTTTATTTGCTGCAGAACAGTAGAAGGTAGAAGAACAAATACTAATTTTTCCTTATCCCAAGCTGGGAAGACGTCAAAAAACATTCCTTGACAAGGTGAAATCCCAGTCAGAGCACAACGAGCACAGAAAGATGCTGCCTCATAAAAAGGTGGTGAGAACTGGTATAAGGCAAGTGAGCAACCTCGTTAATTTTAGGTGTGACCTACACGCGTTCATTGCGGCACAATTCCATAAAGATCTGCATTTTAATCGGGAGGCATAATTTTCTAATACTTTAAAAGAATCACCAGAACTTTTAAAACAGTAATAATCATTTGAGACACACCATTAGATGAAATGACACGTTCGTCCCGCTCACGACATGGTTAAGGGGAGGTATAAACTCACCGATAAAAGCACTATCCGATTCCAACAGCGAATTTGTCAAGAATTCATTAGACTCATTTCTGAGCTACAAAAGCAAGACAGAAGAAAGGCAAACTCAGACACCTTGAAATCTTTCTAGGGCCAAATTGTAATGAATGTAAATTAATTGCCAAACTTCTGCACAGCAAACAGCAGCATAAGGTCTGCATGAAATACTGATCAAATGAAGAATGACTCCTCATGTTTCACATATCCCAACACGTTACAATCTTTGACATTAAAGCATTAAAATCACAAATTTCTCTGTAGTAATAACAAGCTCTAAGGGTAATACTTATAGCTCACTGCGGGGTTGCAACCGTTTGTGACAGAAATTCTACTATGGGATATTTTATGTTGCAAACCAGTGTGAAATCAAAGCAGCTGAAACTATCAGAGGAAACAACAAGAGAAAACAATTTTTTTACTGCAAAGCATTGCTCTGAAGAAGAATTTTAAGCGACAAATTACGACTATAAAATGCATTACGGTGATTTTTTTTAAATATAAAATGCTTCATTTCTGCGTATGGTTGCAGTATTATCCTTCAGGCTCATGGCTTTGCCCTGGCACAGACTTCCATTCTGTATAGTTTCACATCCTCATGTGACAAAATGGAACTCTGTTACCCTGCAGTTTGGGTTAGTGCAGAATTCCAATCTGACACCACTCTACTTGGCTATTTTCAGCCAGTCAGAAAACAAACATCCCATTCAAGACAACAGATCTAATCACTGACTGCCACGTGCATCACTTAAGCCACCTGAATTCAGAGCAACTGCTTCTGGCTTGGCTTTTTCTACTAATTGCCATCCCCAGCAGCAATCTAACACCACATGAATATAAAATCATAGAAAATAATATAGAAAATAATACGAATATAAAAAGGAAAGGAGTTAAAAAATCAAACTATCTCTATATACAAAGATAAACAACTTGTATGTCAAGTTTAAGGAAGCTGTTACTCGTTGTACTGACAGGCAAGGGAAGTAAATCAGCTTGCTGTCTCATTATTTAAGTGTAATTCCTTTCTGCAAATCTGTGAAAGACACTATTTCTCACACTTGAAAAAGGCAAAGTAATACAATAACACACACACACAGACATCATTTTATTCTTACCAGTCGCAGGGTTTGTGGGTTACGGCCAGAAGCAGCGTCGTCTTGATCAACAAAAGCCAGACAGACAAGGGACAAAACGACAGTATTGACATAAAACCAGTTAACACTAAAACATACAACAAGTTTTATCAGCATATTATTACAACAAATGAAGGCAGCTTTGTTGTCTTTACGCATTACTTTTTTAAAATTGCACACGTTTTACTGAATATTTTTACAACACCTGAACGCAATGTCTATTCCAGTTTCACTATGTCAATTTAAACAGAAACGGAGAAATTCAGTAGCATGTTATTTCTAAGAACATGGGTGTGTGGAAGCCCTTCTTAAGGCTGGGCTCATTAGCCCCTTGCAAAGAGTAAACACACTTTTCACACCAGAGTTATAATATTCATCACTCATAAAAAACAACTGTTTCCCATCTCATTCAGAAACTGATTTGTTATCCAGCAATAGGAAGCACAACTATTTTTGTGGCTATCGAAAACCAATATTTTTTTTTTAAGACGACATAGTCACGCTTCATTAAATGCTAGAATTGTCCTAAATGAAACAAAAACATTCTGCTTATATTGCAGCAGTCAGAACTACTTTTGTGCTGTGTTTACAATAATATTGTAAACACTTGTTATAGAAAGGGCATGGCCAAGTGTTGACTGAATAATGTGAAAAACATCAGTATGTGAGAAGGCAGGAAGATCGAAGGTGTCTAAGCAACATGTTAGGGCACAAGAGGCTGCTGCATGAATCACAAAACCACGGAATCACAGAATGATCTGGGTTTGGAAAGGACCTCTGGGGATCATTTAGTCCGACCCCAATGCCAAAGCAGGTCCACCTACAACAAGTTGCACAGGAACGTGTCCAGGTGGGTTTTGAAGGTCTCCAGAGATGGAGACTCCACTACCTCTCTGGGCAGCCTCTTCCAGGGCTCTGCCACCCTCAAAGTCAAGAAGTTCCTCCTGATGTTCATCTGGAACTTCCTGTGTTCCAGTTTGTGCCCATTCCCTCTTGTCCTGTCACTGGGCACCACCAAAAAAGACTGGCCCCATCCTCCTGACACCCACCCTTTAAGTATTCATAGGCATTGATCAGATCCCTCCTCAGCCTTCTCATCTCCAGACTAAAAAGGCCCAAGTCCCTCAGCCTTTCCTCATAAGAGATGTTCTAGGCCCCTAATTGTCTTTGTAGCCATAGAAATCTGTTCTCTCAGCTTCTGTCAGGGTGTAATAATCGGAGGAGGCGACCACAGAAAGCCCCAGGAGTGAACCTACACTCAAAGTGCTGTTGCTCCTTCTGGGCTGACACCAGTCCATTCCCAATGCCTAACTCTAGTCCAGCAGAGCCCAGCACTGCAGCATCAAACCTGCTCCTACATCTTTCCCTCCTATCCCCCAAACTGATAAGCATCCAGAAGTATGTAAAAGACAGCCTTATTTATAGGGACAGTTAAAAAAAACCCCAACACATTAATTTCTCAGGACATAGTTCCACTAATAGTCCATGTATTTCTCTTTTACAAGAGAGAAAAAAACCAACCTATCAGAGAGCAAAGAGTATATGAAGCATGTAAGGTAAAGAACACTTATACATAGCAAAGGAAAACAGATAACCCTTTGCCCCTACAGCCTATGCTATGACATTTTGCCCGCCCTACAAAAATCCATATTGCTTTAATTCATCTTTCTTTTTGCCTTAAATCAGACAATAAAACCCCTCATCTCTTTGCAGTGAGAGGAAGATGATAAACTTGTCTCTGAGGAAAATAAACTGGAAATAGAGAGGTACATGGACACTAATTAATTCTCTTCCTCAGCACCCAGTGACAGACTATAAAGTTAAATGATGTTGGGAAGCAGGAGAGAAGAAGAGAGAAAAAATGCTGCTCAAGGACCCTCTGTAAACATCAGTGGAAAATCGTTCTTAAAAAAAAATGTCAGCTGCTTTTCTACCAGCTAATCTAATTTGTCCAAGGAAACGCCTCTTCAGGTTGTCATCACGTAACCCAACATCATCAATTTAGCATTAACCTATGTCTAAAATGACTGCTTTTCCTGAAAATTAATATTAAAAGAAAAGGCAATTTAGCTTTCTAGCTGGCAGAGTTTCCTATCCAGGCAACATTAACTGAAAGCTTTCTCAGACTGACCTATTGCAAATTATTCTAACCACAGAAAAACAAAACCCAACCCCCAGCCAGATCTCACTTTGTGCTGGTGAATTATTTTTACCATTCCAGTCAGTATTACAAAGGGGAAGTCTGAAGACAACCCTATACATTCCATTCAGACATTAAATGATATTCAAAAGCTTGTCATTAACACAGAAGGTGATCCAGATACATTTATTTGCCACTGTGACGTGGTGTTAGACTTAAGCAATATTGCACACATTGCTCGAGCACCAGGACATCTGCCCAAGACGGAACAGGAATTATAGAATCATAGAATGGTTAGAGTTGGAAGGGACCTTAAAGATCATGGAGTTCCAAATCCCTTGCCATGGGCAGGGACACCTCCCAGCAGACCAGGTTGCTCCAAGCCCCATCCAGCCTGGTCTTGAACCCCTCCAGGGATGGGGCAGCCACAGCTTCTCTGGGCAACCTGTTCCAGTTTCTCACCTCCCTCACAGCAAAGAATTCCCTTCCTACCATCTAACCTAAATCTCCCCTCTTCCAATTTAAAACTGTTACCCCTTGTCCTATCACTCCACTTCCTGACAAAGAGTCCCTCCCCATCTCTCCTGGAGCTCCCTTCAGATCCTGGAAGGCTACTAAAAGGTCTCCCCAGGGCCTTCTCTTCTCCAGGCTGAACAGCCCCAGCTCTCTCAGCCTGTCCTCATAGGAGAGGTGCTCCAGCCCTCTAATCACCTTCATGGCCCTCCACTGGACCCGTTCCAACAGGTCCATGTCCTTTCTATGTTGAGGACTCCAGATCTGGACATAGTACTCCAGGTGGGGTATCATCTTCAACGCTCCCCAGGGTACCAAACAAAACACCCCGCAAGTAACTGTCACCCATCACATCTTGGTATCAATTTTGTTATCCTTACTCACATATGGGTCTATTAACAGGGGATGCAAACAAGCCCCAAAGCACGACCAGTGGTAAGAAGAGGTGGTTTTTCTAAAGCAGTACAGGAAGGTTTACCTATTTTCTGTTAATATGTTTGGGTTCTTTTTATGCCAAACTTCCACATCATGTCTAAGGCTAAAAAGTAGTCTAAGGAGCAATGTGAAATTGTATTGGGTGTCTGGCAAGGGGGAGGCTGCAGGGGTGGCCCCTGTGAGAAGAGACCAGGGGCTGCCTCATGCCCAGCTGGTACCACAACAGACCCAATCTTAGGACACAGCTGGGCCCATCAGCCAAACTTGTGGTGCCTCTGTGAAAACCATTGTTAAGAAAGGGCAAAAAAGAAGCAGGGCAATAAGAAGCAAGGACAAAAGTGTGAGAAACAGCCTTGCAGACACCAAGGGCAGAAAACAAGGGGGAGGAGGTGCTCCAGGTGCCAGAGCAGACATTCCCCTGCAGAGGGAGACCGTGGTGGAGCAGACAGAAAGGTGCAAGACAGGAGCAGCACAGGGAAACCCCATGTACTGACTGTAATTCCTCTCCCACCTTTATGCCACTTATTTTGTCATCAAAGGGACCAGGCGTACTCTGGGGGGTACCAAGGAAGGGAAGAGGGGCAGCAGAATTGAAGGAGCAAAGGTGGGCCTGGGGAAAGGGGCAGGAAAGGTGCAGTTCTTTTTCGCTTCCCACTACTCCAAATTTATTTAAATTGATTACAAATTAGGCTCATTTTCCCCAAGTTGAGTCTGTTTTGCCTTCAACAGCAATCAGTGACCTCCCGGTCTGTACTTCAGCCAACAAGCTTTTTTCTTCCCAATTCCCCCATCTCACAGAATCACAGAATGGTATGGGGTTGGAAGGGATCTCTGGAGATCATCTAGTCCAATCCCCATCTCATCAAGGGGCATGAGTGAGGCGCTATAGAATCACAGAAATGCCTGTGTTGGAAGGGACCTTTCAGATCAAGGAGTCCAACCATCAACCTAACACTGACAAAAACCATCACTAAACTACACCTCTAAGCGCCAAGCCTGCCCGTCTTTTAAATACCTCTAAGGGATGGTGTCTTGGGCACTTCCCTGGGCAGCCTGTTCCAATGTGCAATAACCCTTTCAGTTAAGAAATTGTTCCTAATATCCAATCTAAACTTCTCCTGGCCCAACTTGAGGCTGTTTCCTCTTTTCATCACCTGTTCCTTGGGAAAAGAGACTGAACCCCCGCCCTGGCTATACCCTCCTGTCAGGACGTTGCAGAGAGTGAGGTGGTCTCCCCTCAGCCCCCTTTTCTCCAGGCTGAACAATCCCAGGTCACTCAGCCTCTCCTCGTAAGGCTTGTTCTCCAGGCCCTTCCCCAGCTCTGTTGCCCTTCTCTGGATGTGCTGCAACACCTCAATGTCTTTCCTGCAGTGAGGGGCCCAAAAGTGGACACAGCAGTCGAGGTGGGGAACATGTTACTCAAGGTGGCACCATGAGCAGCCTAGCAGCTGGACATGAGTTTGGCTGCTCGCTGAGGCTAACCCACCACAGAAACAAAGTTACCTTCTCTTCAAAAATTTAGTTAGGCCCTAATTTAGTATGAATCAGAGAGAGAAATACTTTTCTCACAGAAATTTGCATCTTGCACGCAAAACCTTGTTCATTTGTATAGCCACAACTGTAATTTTTGGAAAGGTTAAAGGAACTCTCATGATAATCTGTTTACAGATAGAGATTTCTGAAACATTCCTACAGTCAGCTCAAGACTATCAAAGAAATTTAATCCATTACAAGGAGGCCGAGGTGCATTTTAATCAATTCACAGTTTCAAAGCCATCCACTTCCTCGGTGAGAACTGAAGAAATGCCACAAGGAACTCACCCGCTAACGTTTTTATCACAAATCAGTTGAAGAGTTTTACCACTCTGTAGTTTTCTTTAAGAACTACTTAACTTCTTTAAGAACTATTTTTCTCTCCTTTTTTTCCCCAGGTACAAAGCACTAGTTAAATTACTCTCAGTTAAATTACCAAAGAGAAACAGTCACAGTAATTAAAAAAAAAAAAAAGAAAAAAATAATAAAAGACATTCAATTTTTTAATGTTTTACATTACAACAGAATTCCACCACTCCAGTGTTTTACACTTTTATACTGCAGTGCTGACCTTGAAAGAAGTAAAACTGGAGCTAGTGATTTTTAACCCTTATCAAATGCAGAACAAATAAACTAAACACACTGAAATTATCGCAGACCATTCACTCCTTACCTTCTGGTTCTCTCCTCATTCTCAGTCTGTCAAGTTTCTTCTGCTGCTCCCTCAGCAGCGCCTGCTGTTGAATCTCTAGAGTCTGGTCATCTTTTGGAGGATCAGGATACATGTGCCTCAAGCCCAGACGCGTTTCAGAATCTAGAGCAAAGATAAGAAATGTAAGTTTTTCCCTAAACCAACATTTCTGAAAAACATTTTTAAAGAACGAGCTTCAAAGTTGTGAAAAGCCCTGAAAATAACGGTGACAACAGCCAAGAGCATGAACCACATCTGCAACAATTTTACTATAGTAAAAAAAAAAAAAAAAGTATTTTCTGGTACAGAAGAAACAGAAAGTTACACAGAATCACATTTTGTTGGTGGGTTAAAAAAAAATAAATTCACTCTGCTTTGAATAAAATCATAATATCAAACACGTAAGAAGTTTAAAAATCAAGGACTAGAGGAGAGTTCTGACTGAGAACTCAGCCACAATGCCAGAAATTGCATGAGTGTCTGGAAAGGGCAGCAGAGTGACATTTACTTCTATACAAAATGCTGTCCAGAGAGCATGTTGTGTATGGACAGTAGCTGTGAAGAGGCTAATTTTTATGTCTTTAAATCCCGGGTGGTGTGGAAGATGGAAGGAAAAGAACAGCCGTTTCACTACCTTCTTCATCAAGAAGATCTACCTGCCTGTGTATTTAAGTTCATTAAATTCCCAGATATTTTGTACATTCACGGGATCTTGTGTCTCCTTCGATGAAGGTCGCCTTACTGGAGCCTGCAGACGAAGCCTGGCCATCTCAAATATGTCCTTCGGATTCTTCTCTCTCCTCCCACTTGAAGAGTTTATAAAACAAGCAGAATATAATTTAACACTGTAGTGTGAATGAGTTACATAGTATATATGCAGCATTGATAAAGGTCACATCTTTTATCCTTAAATAAGCTATCAAAACAGGAAAATAAATTTTAAAGTTACGACACCTCAAACTGTGTTATAAAAAGGGATAACCTACTTTAAAAAAACCCTCAGACTTTATGGAATGGAACTAAGACCAATGATTTGATGAGTCTTTTCTGATAAATTGGTATGACTGACTAATATATTTTGGAAGCAAACCATTTTTTTAAAGAAAAAGGGTATGATTTTTAATAAGAAAGAAAGTACTTCCACAGCACTACGCTGTTCACAAGCACGTTCATCAGCAGTAGTACTGCAGTTCACAGACACAAATTACGCCCTAAGAAAATGATAATGAGATAAAATTCTGCCTTAGATATCTGCTTTGGACCACACTCCAAGACAGAGTATTGCACCTTCCAATATAACCAGTACAGTCCCTCTTACACTACACTTTTCCAAGATTCTTAGAAAAACTCCATATACATGTTGCGTGAAAGAAAATTTTATATACAAGTTCTGTCTTTATATTTTTATTTCACTTGAGTATTTTAGCCAACTGATAGTAGCCACTAGCTTTGAGCTCCTGTGCAAAATGTAACAATCTGAAGATGAAATTCTTACCGCGTAACTGGTACATCCTCATCACTGGCCACATTCAGCAACTGTTCCTGCAATCGCCTCTCTTCACTACGAAGCTGTTTCCTCATCTCTGATAATTCATTTATCACATTTTTTCTTTCCTCTGGAATTTAACACAAATAAGGTAAAAATAAAGAATGTCACAGACACTTTTCTGCTTGCCTTGGAAATGTAAGGTGAAAGAACAAATACGATGAACTGTTAATTGAAGCAAGGATTATATAAACACAAGAATCCCATGCACTAGAAATTAGGTCACAGATTATGTTTTGGGACAGCACAAAGAGTAGATCCCCTGGACAGCAGAAAACATCCAAACTTCAATGGAAACATTACTCTGTATTTAAAAAAAGGAAAAGCTACGAAACACCTGCAAGTGGACACTGCGGGTAAAATAGTCTTATTTTGAAAACAGCAAACCTGCACAGTCTTCAAAGTCCCAGAGGCAGATGAGAGGAAATGAGGTGGTATCAGCAAAAATACAGCCTCATTTTTTCTCCCTCTGACTAAAAAGTGGGATATCTGCCTGCTCAGTGCAGACTCTCTTATTATTTGTTCAAGAGTTCTGCTCCAGCATTTATTTTCAGTGCGTTCTTGTGTTGACTTTTTAGACCTGCTTTGGGTTTAAGCTTTTTTTTTTTTGTGGTCAGGACAGCATTCCTCCACAGGTTAAAACAGTTTATTTCTCTCACGACAGATGGTCTGAGTCAAAATTTCCAATAGCTCCATGAAAGACCACTCTGCCCTCCACTTAGTGGAACAACCACAACTTCCCAGGATGGATCCAGGTACTGACTGCTGGGGTTTAATGTTTGTAGGACATCATTTATTGCTATATTCCATGGGTTTATTCTTTTACTTGTAAAAAGAATCATATGAGAAATTACTGCTTTCTATCCACATATTTCACAGATAAAAGAGCAAAGAAGACCCTCCCATTCTGACTTTTCAAACCACAAGTGAAAGCCAAGAGGAATGAGCAGAGGATCAGGCAGATTAACAAAGCAAAGCAGAACTTATAAATTACACATGAAGAGTTCTACACATTGTTGGTCTAATCCATTACTTGGCCAATCCAAAACTCTCCCATTTTGCAACATTCTGATCGCAGTGGCCACCACTGTCCTGACTGAAAGATCCAGCACTTCCCGTGCAGACTATTCCATTATCAGAGTTTTTACGAAAAATGTTTCTTGAAGACGACACATAATAAATGCTTTTTTATTTTGTATTAATACTATAGAAACACAATACTAATACACTGGCAATACTAGGAGAGAGAACACCCACACAGAATGTGAGCTTTATAAGACTATTCCTTTGCAGCCAAAAGAGAGAACTGTAGTCGAGAGCAGTTTTGATGTGATAGAAACCAATCTTGAAATAAAGAAAATACCTACCAAGTGCACGCAACTGATTTCTTCTTGCAGGGACAGGTGGAGAAGGAGCCCTCGGTGGTGGAGGATCCTAGCAACCATAATGAATATGAAGTGTTATGATGTCAAAGGAAGAAAATACAGCAGACATAACTACATATTACTTCCTTATTTTATGTCCAATTTACATTAACTACCACTACCTACTGGAAGACAGAATAATAACCTTACAGGTTGTTAAGGCCTAAAGTTTTTGTAAATCTGATCTTTAAATAATCCAAATTACTATGGTAATACCTAGAATGTGCTATTTGGACATCTAGACAAAGCTATACCAAGGGCTGCAAAGACACAAAAATATTCTGACCTACCTCCAGAGCATTCCTAACATTTAGGAAAAGCAACAGTTTAAAATAAGGTTTAAAGTCTTAGTTAAAACATTTTCTGCAACAGCACTATAAAGTATTTTGCCAGCTGATCACTTTCATGGCAAATACATTACAGAATCACAGAATGATCTGTAGTTGGAAGGGACCTCTGGAGATCATCTAGTCCAACTTCCCTGCCAAAGCAGGTCTACCTACAGCAGGTTGCACAGGAACAGGGGGTTTGGAACATCTCCAGAGTCAGAGACTCCACCACCTCTCTGGGCACTCTGCCACCCTCAAAGGGAAGAAATTCCTCCTCACGTTTAGATGGAACTTCTTACATAGAAGTTTGTGCCCATTTCCTCTTGTCCTGTGAATGGGCACCACTGAAAAAAGACTGGCCCCATCCTCCTGACACCCACCCTTGAAGTATTTATAGATAGGTGTTAATCAGATCCCCCCTCAGCCTTCTCTTCTCCAGACTAAAGAGGCAATTCCCTCAACCCTTCCTTATCAGAGAGATGCAATCTTAGTTTGTTTAAATTTTTAGCCCAGTTCATCCAGACACTTGGTAAAACAAAAAAATAATCCCCAAAAGAAGGCAGAAAAAAAAATTGTCCCAGGGAAGATTAAATCAAGTGAAAGAAACAAATGATCTCGGGACCACTACTTTAAATGTCACCTGAGGTATTCCAGTAACAACTGGCAAACATTAAAAACCTGGTAGGGTTTCACACACCATACTGCCTTAAATAAATCAGTAAAAGTTGACTATAAAAATCATACCTGTGCATAGTAAGATATATGGCTCTCAGCAGAGGGAATCCTTTCTTCTTTTCTTATTGATTTGTTCTGAAGCACAGGAATGACGGGAGAAGGCTGCCTTGAAACCTACAAGGAGGAACACAAGGCTGAAACTATGGACCTGTAGATTCTGAATAAAGTGTTATTTTGGAAAGGAAGAGTTTTGTTGACATTTTTAATTTGTCAGAAAAATGCTTCTGCTTATCTCAACTGAATTCTTTTTGTATTTAATTTGCTTTCAACTCTTAACTGCATAAAATTATGGCAAAAAATATTTCATGTGATTTTATTTTCTAATTATAGTAAGCATATATAATTTTTCTATGATGTAGGCTTTTTATATTTACGGTTGAGTTACACATCTTTTTTTCCTCTTGACATTTCCATTGAATTTATCCATATTAGAGAAATGACATGTAGAAATTGCTAGAAGAGAAAGAACAGTTCTATAATTTATTTAGATTTTGTCCATCAGAATTCTATGTGATGCACTTCTTACATCATCCAGCTCAAAAGAAAATAATTAAATTACAAAGAACATAATTGTTAAATATAAACCATCCTCTGGTCCCTTAAATTATGCAACTACTTTTATTTGTATTTGGACCTCAGCAAAAGCAGGTCACGGTAATCCACAGTAGATATATTAAAATCACCTATAGAATGCTTGATTTTTCTTCCTTATCTTGTTTTTACTATTTTTTAATGTGCATTTGATCAGCAAGATTAGTTCCCACTGTAATATGTCTGATTTTTCAATCAGCTGCTGTGTGTGTGTAAGCTAAGTGTACCATAGCTTGATTAACTAAGAGGGGAACAACACTGCAGATAGAGGTCTAAGAAACCATATCATTTCTTTGAAATTCAATTATTTTTAACAGTTTGGAATAAGTATTTGTATCTTAGAAAACCGCTGATGCGTACCATCTTCTTTTCCTCTTCTGCTTTTTCTTTCTCAGAATATTGCCGAAGTTGTTCATTTTGCTTCGCTTCTTTTTCTTTCCTTCTTTTTTCTGCCTCTTTTTTCCTCTCTTCATCTAATCGAATTATTTCTTTATTTTTCAATCTCCGCTGTAACACAAACATTATTAGTACATAAAAAAGACTCAACATCATTAAAGTTTTGCTTTGTTTTTCTTTGAGAAGTTAAAATTACACATCAAAGCGATTAGTCTGAAGCAAAAAGCATATTTCATTAGGCTGACTTCAAACATTCAAATTATAAACTACGCCATGCAAATATTATACATCTGCAGTCCTGGCTCTGCTAACATCACTTAACAGAATTCATAATAACTTCAGTAAACACCAGGTTGTGTCCCCAGATCTGCTGGCAGTTACACCATTTCCAAAAATTCAGATTCAAACAAAACATACTGCAAACCTACCACCATACCACAAGCCCACTGAGAAAATTATCATCCAGTCTCAGGTTTAGCTTTGTGTTAGTGAGCAATGATACCAGTTTCCTACTCTATACTAGACTAGCTCTATTATCTGGAAGAGAAGACTCATCCAACCATCTTGCTCGTACCAGGGAAAAGGATCTTGAATATAAACCAAGTGTTCTGTGTTAGAAATCTTTTTTGGGCCCCTCACTACGAGGACATTGAGGCGCTGGAGCAGGTCCAGAGAAGGGCAACAAAGCTGGGGAGGGGTCTGGGGAACAAGCCTTGCGAGGAACGGCTGAGGGAGCTGGGGGTGTTCAGCCTGGAGAAAAGGAGGCTGAGGGGAGAGCTTCTCACTCTCTACAACTCCCTGAAAGGAGGGTGTAGCCAGGGGGGGTCGGTCTCTTCTCTCAAGGAACAGGCAACAACAAGAGGAAATGGCCTCAAGATGTGCCAGGGGAGGTTCAGATTGGATATCAGGAACAATTTTTACGTGGAAAGGGTTATTAAGCATTGGAATGGGCTGCCCAGGGAAGTGGTGGAACCACCATCACTGGAGGTATTTAAAAGATGGGGAGATACAGTGCTTAGAGAAGTGGTTCAGTGATGGTCTTTGTCAGTTTTAGGTTCCCAGTTGGACTTGACAATCTGAGAGGTCCCTTCCAACTCAGACAATTCTATGATTCTATCTTGAAGTCCCACATTGCAAACTGATCTTTCATAATCCCGCAGGGTACTGAAAGATTTTTTCATCTCCGATGGCCTTGTGTCCTTTTTCTACAATTATTCATGAGATTCTGAATGATGCAAATTCATTCAATTGATGGTAAATAAAGCTTTTGGATTTGAATTAAATCACAAGTTTACCTCCATGCACAGAATCAATTAGATTCACTTGGCATTCTTCCAAAATATTCTTGTCTCAAAGATATACCCTAGCCAATTCAAAAAAAGGCTTTTAAAAAATCTTCCTGTATAGCTACATTTAGAAAACAAATAATTCCACGTGAACTAGATTTAAGAGACCAAAAGAAAAAAAGGTTTTTAATTCACCAATTTGCCAAAACTTTTTTTTCTTTTTTTTTTTTTTTTAAACAAACAGTATTTCAAGTGGGAAGTATAACAAACAGTGAGAAGAATGCACTAGTTAATACTGACAATTTTATACCTCTTCTCTGGCTAATGTAGACCCATTTAAAAACAAAGACGAGTTCACAGGATACCTCTCAGTTTACCTTATAGATCTAGAGGAGACAAATCTGACAAGGGTTATCTTAGGATGAAAAAACTCAAAGCATCAAAATACTACACCTCCTCCTCTTTCTTTCTTTTCTGTTCTTGTTCATCTTCATATGCTTTTTGAATTCTCATCCTCTGTTCAGCTAGCCGTTTCTCTTCTTTTTCTTCTTCCATTCTAAGTTTTTCTCGCTCTGCTTCTTCCCTACGCCTCTTTTCTTCAATCTAGAAATAAAGAAAATTTATTATTTATTATTTCAAAAGAAAAAAAGAATGAAAGAAGTATTCCATTGCCAAAAGCCAGCAACTATCTGATGAACATTTACCACCACGATCTTCTATGGACTTTGGCAGTACCTAAACGTGGAATCAAAGATTACATGGAGCAACTGAAATAATTCTAGGGCCAGACCTACATTTTAGCCTTAGAATTCCTTTAAAGTGAAGTAATATATTGCTATTTCTTTTTGGCCAGTCTTCACTGAGCAAACCTCAGGAAGAACACTAATTACAAATGCTACTAAAGCCTACTCTAGATGTGCTGGAATCGCACTTTTCTTCACTGATTAAATAATGGAAGATGAGGAACTAAAACAAAAAATTATGTTTTCCCTTTCCGCAATTATGCATTTAGATACATCACTGACTATCTGAAGGCAAAGGTCTGCCTTTGCTCTTTTTGGCAGCACTATACATGGAAAAGGCCTTGATATTTCTTCTTAAGAGATCCACATCAAACTACCCTATGGCATTTACACACTTTTACATTATCTAGGACTTCCTTGATACTGGTTTTTAATTAAATTGACATTTCATTCTTGTGACATATGAAATTGGTAGAATAACAATCATATTTTATATATTCATCAATAACTACATTATTGTAGCTGGAGTTGTTCAGCCTGGAGAAGAGAAGGCTCTGGGGAGACCTTAGAGCAGCCTTCCAGGATCTGAAGGGAGCTCCAGGAGAACTTGGAGAGGGACTCTTTGTCAGGAAGTGGAACGACAGTACAAGGGGTAATGGTTTTAAACTAGAAGAGGGGAGATTTAGGTTAGATACTAGAAAGAAATTTTTTGCTGTGAGGGTGGTGAGACACTGGAAGAGGTTGCCCAGAGAAGCTGTGGCTGCCCCATCCCTGGAGGGGTTCAAAACCAGGCTGGATGGGGCTTGGAGCAACCTGGTCTGCTGGGAGGTGTCCCTGCCCAGGGCAGGGATCAATGATCTAATTTAAGGTCCCTTCCAACTTTAACCATTCTA
>VZRU01007424.1:174379-226308 GCA_013398155.1 Pedionomus torquatus | reverse complement strand
AGATATTTTCCTCATCAGTTCCAGGCAAAGGACTACTGATCCTCATCCTACTGATGAGGAAACTCATGCTGTAGAAGACAAAAACTTGTCTTTTTCTGCTGGCATTTAAAGAAATTAGGGAAAATACACAAAATGCCTGATCCATTGACCGCTTAAATCAATAGGAAGAGTTCCACTTGAGGTCCAAAGTGGTTAGCTACTTCGGGTGTGCAAGACGTAATTTGTCACGTCTACACAGATAATTGACTTTTTTAGATTATCATGTGTTTTCATATCATCCTTCCCAGCTGCAACAAGGAAAAGCTGAAGAGTGTCATAATAGATATATACCACTTTTTTACTTCTTTTCTCTCTTCCTATTGCTCAACCACAGAAATCCAAATGTCCTTAGCATGCCTAGTACTTGATGAAAGAGATTCTAAAGCAACTAAAAAGTTCATTAGAGGTACCTTGCCTCTTCATGTAGCCAAGTGATCCTCATTGCTTTGAAAAGAGCTGCTATGACTAAGACATCGTTTGCAACACCATAATGGAAAGCCATCACTTAAACGGTAACTCACTGTGACACATGCAGAGGGGCAAACAATGGGACACACTGAATTTGAGAGCAGCATTACTCATCCTTACCTCTGATTCTGCCTTTTCTAGCAAAACCTTTCTAACAAAGAAGTTCTCTCTCCCTTCAAATAATTAAAATTCTCTATCAAAATTCCAGCCTCATTACATCCATACGTGATATTTGTCTCTTTGGACCATTTCTAAATCCAACGTCATTAACAAAGCAAAATGATGACTGGAATGTCTAAAAGCACGTGGGGAGTTATTTTTGAAGCTGGAAGAAAAGGGCTACATTTCAGAAAAATTACACGCATTTCACTGAAATAGTATTTTTCATCATAAAACCATGAAACTTCAGAGAGTGCACTATGTATAAAGAGCAGAGCAAGAACACCATACTGAAAAATTAATGAAAGTGAAGCAGATTGTTTTATTTCTAATTAAGAACCATGGCTGACTAGAACAGGAAGGTTTCACTGACAATTCACTACAGGGAATTCGGCTACTTTGCTTTTTTGGGAAATACTTCTAAGATCAAGGATGCAAAAGCCTGGAAATTAATAGAACAGGAAAAGAGGAAAGAAAGGAAAGGTTTCTGTGGCTCTTCACACAAAAGGCTGACATTAAAAAAACCCAAGCCTGCTTTGGTTATTAAATCATTGCTTGGTGAAAG
Organism: Pedionomus torquatus; assembly: GCA_013398155.1. NCBI lineage: Eukaryota > Metazoa > Chordata > Aves > Charadriiformes > Pedionomidae > Pedionomus > Pedionomus torquatus. The sequence continues at coordinate 225,077 of VZRU01007424.1, read as the reverse complement.
TGCAGTCTTATAAATGCTATAAAGCACGGGGAATACAGTCATTTCATTCAGATTTTACTAATTTTCTCTGCATTCTGTGGGAAACAATGCTTGATACAGACTGTTAATATGTTTTATTGAAGGTTTTGCCCTGGGACTTCAGCTAAGGCAAATTCACTAAGAGGAGGGAAAATGGATTCAAACTCCTCTGGCCAAGACCTATAAATAAAAAAGTTTTCCAGAAGTAAGCTAGGCCAGCCAGGACTGGAGCTGGCTGGTGTAATTTAACTTTGACAGCATGACTACTTCCGAGCCAGTCATTCAAATCTTCCTTTCCATGACATGAAGAGGCACGATTCATCAGCCCTAACCTAGACATCCTAGGACAAGGATGAGGCCTTGGCCATGCCAAGCAAAATTCATACGCAGATTAGCACCATCCTTGGTGTCCACAAAAAAGAAATCAGATCACTCTACAGGATGCAAAGAGACTTCCTGTAGTATTTCGTTACAAACAGCCCTGTACAGTATATCTGGAGCTGTTTCTCATCTCATTGTACTCTGAGGATCTCAAAAAAAAGCCAACAAAAGTTGCTGAAAAACTCCCACTGGTTTCTGAAATAAGAGGATGCAGCACTTAATCATCAGTTCTGGAACATGATGAAGGAGAAGAACCTGCACACAGAGATGTGACAGCCATCAGCCACCATCTTCAGTAGAGAAAGAAACCTGTTTGCATTTAGCGAGTTCTTCCAGCGTGTGAGTTTGCAAAGAACAAGTAAACTCCAGAGCTACGTTAAGACACGGGTATCCAGCAAATCAATAGCAGAGTCAGAAACCTAACTCAGGAGAAATATCTCATTTCCTTTCCCATGACCACTGATTTATAACAGCATAGGCAGTGGCGGAATCGTTTCTGAGACTACATGAAAATATGTGTTGTGAGGGACAACCGTCAAGCTCATAGAATGTAGATGCATGAATCAAAAAACTGTGCTTGTCTTCCTACTTCTGCCTCTAGCTATGGCTTACATTACAGTCCCCACTCCATACTTTTGTTTCTGTGTCTACAAGATGGTGACTTCCTTCCCCCACCATCCCTAACCCTGCTTAATTTACAACCATAAAGTGCTTTGAGACCCTTGAATGAAAGTATAAGGAAACATAAAATACTCTTGTTTCTAAGCCCGTTATTACTACGAAACACAATAGCTGTTTCCGAGCCATGCTGGGAATGTATTATTTTAATTTTGACCGCTTGGACATTGTGTTGTGTTTCCATTTTAGAGTCTTTCTGGGATTTAGCATATTCTCCCTTCATAAGACGATGCTTTTAGGTCAGTAACAATATGAGATTTCTTACAATGCTGTTGTGAAGAAGGGAAAGGATTACATCTGGCTGCTGGTTTTATATCTCAGCAAAGACCGAGAACATGAAGAAGAAGAAATTGCAAGGCTTCTCCATTTCTTCTGTGGAGAGATGCCTCTTCTGGAAAAGCAGAGTTTCTGGGTGCTCATCTCCACTAAACTGAAGCCGTATCATTGCAGTCTCCATTGTAACTCCCAAGAAGGGCAAAGTAAGAGGTTAGCAAAATGAGAATTTAAACTTAGTCAAATATTTCCTTTGGTTTTGAAGCCAAGAACTTTCTGAAGTTTATTTCTCTTTCTTTCACAGAAGAGAATTTAGAGCTCAGACGCACTGACTGGAATGGAAGAGTAATCAGTCAGAAAGAACAAATAAATTTTGTGTCTGCCTCTGTTAGTGGGGAAAATAATTGAAAGCATGACCGCTTATGCGGTTCCTCTACAACTTCAAAAGTGTACAAAATCACAGAAAAGGGAATACCATCTGTTTGTTGTTAGGGTCATGTCTTTTATTTTCCTACTTATACTCCCACTGAAAGCAATGAGAAGTTTTCAATCCTCCATAATGAAAACGACACAACTTTATTTTCTCTCCTATATTCAGGTTACAATAGGCTTTATTATGAATCTTCCTCTCCTCCTGAGTAAGCTGAAGTCTTTGTTAACCAGCACCTTTGAACATCATCTATAAAAATAGAACAAAAGTGGCAAGAAGTGGTCAGCACCTTGTAAGAGAAAGAATGTGACCAGAAGGAGAAATAGTGGACCTCCCTCAGGTCTGAATGTTTGATTCCAGAAGATTATTAAAAGCAAAGCCACTGCAATAACACAGAATGCGCCCTTGGCATAATGAAAGCAAGATGTAAGAACGTGTTGGTGAGGAGGGCAGCTTTGAAGCAGCTGCAGCCCGAGCTCTATAATAATATCCAAAGGAGGATATGCTGGTAAATGGAAGTGTGCCTTGTCTAACTTCAACTATTCATCTCAAGGGGCGATTTACAAGGTGATAAAAGGTTCCAAGCTGCAAAAGGTACTTTAGGCAGTTAAAAAGCAGCTTTTTATGATCGTTTCTTCTGTACAGTACACGTTGTTTCATTAATCAAATGCTTATTCTATTAAAACCCCAACTCTTTTAGCTGCTGGGACAACAAGTTTTACTACCATGAAATGGCATTAAAAGCCACAGACTTCCCAGCAAAGCCTTTGTAATGACTCTAACACAGCCCGAGTGTGGCCGTCTCTGGCGGGATACCTGCCCGGTGCGTCTGCCCCCTTTCACTCCTTGGCAAGCTTCTCAGCGTGCTTCAGTCCTCAAGGCCACATCGCCCTTCCCAAGCGAGAAAGCAGGCAGGGCACACGTTTACTCCCTAAAGCAGAGCAAAACAGGCGGCTGACGTCAAATCTGACTCTGTCAGCATTAAATTGCTCGTTAAATGAGCATTAAAAGCCAAGTAGGGCTGTGACAAACGGCCACACTCTACTTCCACTCACAAAGATGGCCATTGCAATGATTTAAAAATACCACCTTTTTCATCTCCTAGAATCCCAAAATCCAGCCCTCACACAGAGAGTTACAGGGACTTGGTGCATGAATATCTATCTCTCCATTCTGTATTTTTTGCCAGACAGGGAATGTGATTTGATGCAGGGAAGCCTGCTAGGAAGGGGTGAATGGACTACGAAGATGATGAGGGCACAAGAACATCTCTCCTATGAGGAAAGGCTGAGGGACTTGGGTCTTTTTAGTCTGGAGAAGGGAAGACTGAGGGGGGATCTGATCAACGCTTATGAATAATTAAAAGGTGGGTGTCAGGAGGATGCGGCCAGTCTTTTTCCAGTGGTGCCCAGGGACAGAGCAACAGGCACAAACTTGAACATAAGAAGTTCCATCTAAACACGAGGAGGAACTTCTTCACTTGGAGGGTGGCAGAGCCCTGGAACAGGCTGCCCAGAGAGGTGGTGGAGTCTCCATCTCTGGAGACATTCAAAACCTGCCTGGACATAATGCTGTGCAACCTGCTCTAGGTGGACTAGATGATCTCCAGAGGTCCCTTTCAACCCCATATAATTCTGTGATGAACCGAAGTAAATAAACATTTTAAAAAAATACTTTTGTCAACCCTCCTTTTTAGTCCTTGAAACAACTATCCCAAATCAAGGGTGCCGCAGACCACCAGCTAAGACACTCCTTTGGTTTTCTACTCCCTAACTCATCACATTACTAAAGAAAGGAAAGTGATTCTTTATTTTGTAAAACTAGACCCAAAATTGAAAGCATTTGGAGTTGTACACCCTCTTCCACCAAAGAAATCATTAAGTGAAACTCAACTAGGCAGATAAAGCTGCACTGCAGTCTCCCAATCATACTCATAAACTTTTCAGTCGACTTCAGCATGGAAAATATTCTCTATGTTAAGCAGAAAAGGAGAAAGAAACAACAGATACTTCGAGTCCACATACTTGGACTTAGCAGCAGGGAGGGGATAAGGAAAAGACCTGGTTGTATATTTGCACAGCAACCACAGTGACCACCAAGCAATTTAAACTCACATTTTAATGAAGTTAAAATGTTAAACTAGTAACTAATAAAGAAGAAGAAATGAATCACGATAATACAGCAGCTGCCAGGGGCTTATAAGTCTAAATCCACATGGAATTAACTTTAAATAAAATCAGTCTAGATACATTATAAAATACACACTGGAGAAGTAATTTAAATTTACCAATTACCCACTGCATGTTTCAGGGGTACTGCTGAAGTTTAGGTTGTTTTATTAAAATGTGTAACCAAAATCCTGTAAATGCTTGTGCACGTTAAAAATGAGTCAAAATAGATATGTTTTAGAAAACATATCATAGTAGCATTAATACAATGCAAATGAACAAATATCAGATATTTAAATATTCCAATACGTTAAATGTCAAGTCAACATCCTAACACAAGACAAACAGATTATTCCATTTAGATAAACCAAAACAGTGACATTTTCTTGTTCTTCTGTGAAGTGGTTGTTTCGATATCATGGAATCACAGAATTGTCAGAGATGGAAGGGATCTCTAGAGATCATCTAGTCCAACTTCTCTGCCAAAGCAGGGTTGCCCAGAGCACATCACTCAGGGCTGCATCCAGGTGGGGCTTGAAGGTCTCCAGAGAAGGGGACTCCACACCCTCCCTGGGCAGCCTCTGCCAGGGCTCTGACACCCTCAACCCTCAAGAAGTTTTTCCTCATATTTGAATGGAACTTCCTATGTTCCAGCTTGTGCCTGCTGCCCCTCATCCTGTCACTGGGAACCACTGAAAGGAGTCTTTCTCCATCCTCCTTCAACCCACCCTTCAGAATCTTATAAGCATGAATAAGGTCTCTCCTCAGCATTCTCCATGGTGAAGAGTCCCAGCTCTCTCAGCCTTTCCTCATCAGGGAGATGCTCCAGTTCCTCCATCATCTTTGTTGCCCTATGCTGGACTCTCTCCAGTATGGAACAATCACCCATGGTGGGTGGATGATCAACAACATTTCAACCAAGATTACTGTGGGAAAGCTACACTTCTTATTACCNCTTCCTATGTTCCAGCTTGTGCCTGCTGCCCCTCATCCTGTCACTGGGAACCACTGAAAGGAGTCTTTCTCCATCCTCCTTCAACCCACCCTTCAGAATCTTATAAGCATGAATAAGGTCTCTCCTCAGCATTCTCCATGGTGAAGAGTCCCAGCTCTCTCAGCCTTTCCTCATCAGGGAGATGCTCCAGTTCCTCCATCATCTTTGTTGCCCTATGCTGGACTCTCTCCAGTATGGAACAATCACCCATGGTGGGTGGATGATCAACAACATTTCAACCAAGATTACTGTGGGAAAGCTACACTTCTTATTACCTCACTTAGCTCTGGAGAATCTTCTTGAAGTTTGTAAATGACTATTTTGCACCGTTTTCTGACAATACAGCAGGAGACTCGCACTATAACAAGGCATTCATCACTCTGTGTCACTTTCTTAATTTGTGTGCAAAAGCAATCTGTGTCACAGTGAAGAGGCAAAGCATCCTAACTACAGCTCAGCATTCAAAAGGATTAACTATTATACCACGAGAAGGTACCATTATAATGCAAAATGATACAGGTACTTGGCCACATACAGAGTGCAGGGCCTGACCGAGATAAGGCCTGATGAAACTAAGTGGCTACAAGACCCACCAAAATGACCAGCCAGCAGATCATTCCTCCTGCCCCCACAAGGCACTCAAACTCCACCTTCATCAGATGAGCAGTAGTCAAACTGGTACAGAAGGCAGGTCTCTTCTCTCAGCCTGGTCAGTGCATGCCATTATCCTTAGGGCTTCAGTCTTTCACTGCCAACTATGCTTCCTCCTGATTTCTCTACAGCACACAGTCCAGTGGAAATTCTCACCAGCTCTCTCCATAGCCAACCTGGGACACTGGATATAAAGCATAGACCTTGCTGCATATTCTCCTGTAGACTCAAAAAATGAGCAGATGTACTCAGGAACACAAGGAAGAAGTTAATTTCTGGCCATGTTTCAAACCACAAGTCACTCTCAATTTTCTACAAAGCAGAATAAAAAACACCAGTTGAACACTTCCACCCCATTGAACACTAGTTGTTACCTGAGGTGGGCTTTCCTCTTTCTACTCACATATTTGCAACGAACTCCTTACCAAACTCCACACACCATGAGAGTTCAGGTGGCCATCAAATGTTCTAGCTAGATTTCTCTAGAACAAGGTTCATTGCACTTTAGGAAACATGGAGAGAGTCTGAAGTTAATTCCCACCTCTCAGATCACTAGCCACAGGTGTCTCCACTTTCTGAATTACTTCTGCAGCAGTTCCACTGAAACAGTAACCTTAATCTCTAGGACTTCTAGCAGAAGCCCTCCCAAATAAAGTCCTAAAACCGCAGTAAAACTCTCTCATCTCTCATGACTTTGGGGAATCACTGAGTAGCTTGAATAAACACCATCATTGAAAAGCCTAGGAAGAAGAACAGAAGAATATTCAATCAAAATACCGGTTGTATCTACCTTACAAGAGCAAGAAGGGCAATTTAAGTTCATCTGTCTGGCACTTTTAAGCATATGAAGGTCTTGAACCTTGGGTTCTAACAGGTAGATGCCCATTTTGGAAATGTCACCCAAAATCTTCCGCTTATCAGAGATATTTTATTCTTGGGAAGAGTCTATAAGGTTGGGTTGCTATCTAAAAGCAGCTGTTTCATATAATTTGTAAAAATAAAGAAAGAAAGAAATCCTTCTGTAAACACTTGGTGTCTTCTTCTTGTGCTGTTCTGAGAAATACTTCATAATAACAACTTAGAAGTAGATTTTTTCACACATTTCTTCTTGATCAATCACTAGGAAATAAGAGAGTCAAAAATCAGTATCTAACCCAGTTTCTCTTAGTCTTGCTGTCTATGTTTTTGCCTGCACAAGGTACCAGTTGCAATGATCTGGAAAGAGCTGACTGCTTATATTCATGTTTAAAATCAATTTTAGCATGAAATATGTTAGGTCAGCCAAAGAAAATGTTTAGCAGGATTAAAACAATCATTTACATTTACATTTTGCCAATCTGTTAACGACTGTATGCGCTAAATGTTAAAAAAAAAAAAGCCTCTTATTTCTGCAGAGTCAACAGCTCTTTGCTTTCTTAGTAATATTTCAGAGCCATAAATTGTGTCTTGTTTTAGCCCAGGTACACAAATGGCAAAAGGCTGGTGCACAGCAAATTACAGGCTCATCATTGCTCTCTATTTCTCTTCTATTCTTGTACTGCCAGTAATTCAGGCAGCAAAGTTGACACAAATGCATTTTAGAGACTCAACTATGGTCATAGTTTCTAATTAAATGTGAGCTAAATTAATCCAACTGAATCACTCTTTGACTTAAACATAATAGAAGGGGAAATTACAGCCTCAGACTGTTTTACAGTGGTTCCTGGTAGGTTCATGCCAAGTGAATAAAAAGAAAGCAGAAGTGTCACTTTTTTTAAACAAACTTACCATAGATGGAACTGGTTACTAGATCCTTCACATCCAGCCTCAGAGAAGCTGAGAGTATTTGAGATACAATTAATATCCATTCAGAGTTTCATACATCTATGACCTTCTGCTCAAACTGGAAAGTTCAGTAAACCACAAACCGGTGAAGCTGCAGAACTGGCAATCCGGCAGGGCCCGTTTTCAGTTTTTTCATTAATCAGCAGGCTGGCCCCCTTCTGACTCACCCCACAAACCCCTTGATTTTTTTTTTTTATTTTTAAAGGGATAATTTTCAAGAGATTTCTCAATAAGGATAATGATCTCCACTTTCTACATGTAATTAAGCCGAGGAACAGCACAGCTAAGTGATTGCCAGAGGTTGTACAGAAAGCCAAGAAGAAAATATGGTGGCTTTCCTCTTAAGGAGCTGCTTAAGTGTTAAAAAATATATGAGCTGAAAGACAGAATACAACAAATCCTGGGGGAAAAAAAAACTCAAGAAAAACAACGAGGAAAGTAATGAATTACGATTTGGCAGTAGTCAGTCCACGACAGAAAACTTGTCTCATTTAACCTTATGGTACCTAGGATAAAATAGAAAACAATGCAGTGCCAGGCTCCTTGATAAATGGAGCACCAGCAAAGCCCTGAGTGCAGAATTATCTAGCAGATGATAAATTTGCTCTAAAAAGCACAATGGCATTAAAAATCACAAGTCCTATGAGCAGAAAGTTCCGCTTTTGCCCACACTTCCCACCTCTAAACTTCTATGATTTTTAATCAGAATTTCTTAATGTGAATGTTATATGTGATTAAGTTCTGGTTTTCAGAGATATATATATATACGAGATTCTAAACAACATAACAATATTCTCCACTGCGAGCTGGAAGTCATTTGTTTCAATCTTGTGGCAAGACTGCGCTTCTTCTGAAAAATACCTTGAATAAACTTTCAAACTGAATATGATTCCAGATTAGATGTCCTTGAACTTATCAGATATTATAATACATATAGGCTAGCTAGTATATATGTTACAGCATCTACAGATATTTCATCATATAAATTCCTGGGAAATACACAGCTAACCAGACCTTATGCCTAAAAACGATTTTCTTATTTCAGGGGACAATTCATAACTGGCCTTAAACTTTTATCTTATGCCAAAAACCACCAGAAATAGGTCAGAAAAAACTCAGGACTAGCTATATTGCTACCATTAAATTAGTAACTTTATGAAATTCACTAAAAGAACAAGGCAATGGAAGGTTGTAGGCATTCATCACCTGCATCTTCTGGAAGTCAAAAATGGAAATTAAGAATGTAAATTATTATCTCTGTACGTCGTGCCTACCATGAGGAGAAAATGGCAGTTTGGGAAAATGGTTTCACTTTGCAGAAATAAAAATGCATGCCAAGACCACCATGATGCTGCTTCCAAGTTACGGGGCCAGTACATGCTGTAGCTAAGCCCCAGCCCTCTACCCTCCTCTCCCAGTGGGACTGGGAATCTTGCACAACTCCTTTTCAGCTGGGTATCACTCTCTAAGGGACTGGGGGAAAGAGAAGGGGATGGAGAATGTCCTCAGTCCCTTTTGCCCCAACCCAAATAAAGCCTTCACCATCCTTTCTAAGAAAGTGAAGGGGAATGCCAAAACGTGCTTCCCTCCTTGAGGCAGCCTCCTGCAGAGGGGCACTTCTGCTGGTCTTCTCCATCGCTCACCCAGCTCCTCAGCTTCCCAGCACTCCAGGACCCCACCTCCCTACCCTTGTGACCTATTCCAAGCCACAGACAGCAGTTTCATTGTTCACAGAGAATTTCAGAAACTGGAGCTTTAATTCTGTATCAGAATGAAGAAAAAAACCACAGCGAAGCATCAAAATTCTCCACGAAAGAGAACGTCTCTTCTCACCCTTACTGCACTGAAGATGCAAGACCAGGCTCTCTTTTCTTCTCAGAAAGGAGAAGGGATCAGTCCTACCCTGCCCTACAGCCACACACTGTAGAGAAGTCTCACACTGGCACTGATTTTTTCAGCTCATCCAGAAGGGAGGATGTTAGAGTGAGCTGGAGGTGCAGAGAGTACAAGACCATCCATTCCTATAAGATGAATTAGACCAGCAGATAACAAGAATTTAGGGGAGTAAAGTCCAAGCTTTAAACTGCCTTTAAAGTTCCTGTAAGTGAAAAAAATAATGGTTTAACAACCCTAACAAATAAACAGTACAAACTCCACGTGTGCATTTGCTCAGTCATACACTATTCCCAAGGGTCAGCTATGTTGTACCCAATTGGAACAGAACTTCTTGTCACCATCTCCACCTCTACATATTCAAAAGGAAAAAGTATGGTAATTATATTAAATAACTGAAAAGAACTTAGCCAGTTGTTCTGAATGATTTTTTTATTCTCACCTCAGGAAGAATTAATTGAGCTTTCTCTGAATCTAAGAAAGCTAAAATCCTAAGCGGCAAAAAATACCCACTGCATATGTGGCGATCATTTCAAGATCGCTTCCGCTGCTAAATATGCTCTTACCCTTATCACGCACACCCTGGTTACACAGTAAGTCTCACAATAATGGACACTTTCATTCTGCCTATACAGATATCGATTGAATTCGTGAAGAAAAGAAAGCTCAATAACCAAATATATCTCCTCCTGCCCCCAGTGAGACATGTTCTGGGGTTTCATAATGAACATGTTGTTTAAATGATTAGACTGTCACTTCTCCCAAAAGATTTGAGGCACTTTTATTGAATTTATTCCTCTAAGTTTGAAAAAGCATTGTAAAATGACTTTCTGGCTCATCAAGTTGTTTTGATAATGGCCAAGGTATTGACCTGACTTGAAGAAAATAGCTTGTGCCTACACAATGATGGAGAGAACGGCAGAATGCAGGAGGGCTCTGTGAATGTGGGTATTGTCAGAACGGATATAACTCCAGGCAGAGGTCCCACCTCTGACAGCCTTGGACATGGCCTTGGTGAGCTCTCACACACAGACATCTCAACCTACTGCTTGAAACCGATTTGAAACTTTGAACTGGAATCATTTCCAAATGCTGTTTTTCTAAGGCTCGCTTATCATTTTGGGTATTTTACCAATAATCACTCAGCTTCCTACAAATTTAGGAGAACTTATTTTTGTTTAGGAGTTTCTTGTATTTATTTTTTTTTTCAAATGGAAGCAATTTTTTTTTCCCTACTGCCACTCTGTACCACCTTTTTCTCCAAGAAAATGGAAGCATTTCACCTAAAGCATTTTTTTAATTTCTTTTTCGGGAGAACCTTTATTATCTCATTGTGTGAACTGACACAAATGTGGAAATATCACAAATTCATTTACACCTTCGTTATATCATTCCACCTTTGTTTAGGCTACACAGACTCCGTCTACTGGTCTTCACAAGAAGTCTGCCTTTTAATGAGTCTGCAACTCTAACAAGCTTTCTTGACTGTCAAAGGAAATTGCAGCAACACGACGTGTGTGTGATTCAGGCCTTAGTCTGTGTGAAAACAAGTTATGAACACATCTCTCAGGCGCAGCATATGGTGTTAGGTGAAGAGAAAAATCAACACAAATCAGCAATTACAGCAACACTTCAGAAAGCCTGTGAAAAGAGCGCGCACCTACATGGGGAGACCAAGCAACTCATAATCTGATGAGGTTCAAGTTACTCCCCAGAAGTCAAATTGAAGGGTAATCATATAGCACCGGCTCATTTCACAGTCAGAATGAGCAACAGACTGCTTCCCTCCCGCATGACGAGAGTGTAGCATAGTACTTGCAGAAAGCTTTAAGATTCAATTTCAGAGGTGGATCAGTTGATAGTGAATCATGCTCTCACGTAGGAAACCCGAAACAGGAGCTGTCAAACATCAGGGCATTCACAGCCCCTTGCAAGTGTTAAGTCAAGTCTGATTTAGCGGAACGGTGTCTCTGTGTCATGCAAGAAGAGCTCAAGCCAACCACAAGAATTATTTTTTTTTCCCTAATTCTACCTATCAAACTCTTTTTCGTGCCATCTCCCATAGGGTTCCTTTCACTAGGAAAATATAAGGGGAGAAAAAAATGGCAAAATTGTGTTCCAAACTCTGCAAAAGGGAAGCAGCAAGAGCAATGCCCTGTAAGACCAACGTCCAACAGTACCTGATAAGGACAGAGGCAGGTTTCAATAAAGCCAGAAGGTGATGAGCAGGAGGAAGAATAAACACCAAGTGGGGTTTGTGTAATACAGTAAAACATTACCAAGCCAGAAATCTAGACACATTCCTGGTATGTTGACAACAACCACTTACAAACACTACTGCCAACTACAGTCTTCATATTTAGCTGTATTTCACTGTTTTCAGATTTTTCATTTGGAGGGCTAAAAATTGAAGAATTAAGGAACAGTTTTCCTTTCTAAAATTCCAGGTCTTACAATTTTTTCTGTTCCATACATGTTTACAGACACATTCTGCAAGCTAAAATGGATGAAATCTGACTTTAGAAATGAAGATCATAACGGCATAGCTTTCTTATCAATGAAATAACACAGAGAAAGAAACAGATCACTGCTGCAGTCTTAATAGCATCTTATTAGGACACTAATATTCTTAGTATACCCATAGATTTATTAAACATATTATTCTGACAACATATCTGTGAAACTGGGAATTAGCCCCATGTTATTCTTGGTATTTTACATTTCAGTAATTGATCCAATGGAAGCCAAGGCCCTTATCTACACAACCTCCTTTAACTATCTCAGCGTTACTCAATACCTAACACTAGTTGTAGGTGTACCAAGGGTATTTAGGTAAGGACATCTGATCCATAGAATCACAGAAGGGTTACAGTTGGAAGGGACCTTAAAGCTCATTGAGTTCTAACCCCACTGCCATGGGCAGGGACACCTCCCAGCAGAGCAGGTTGCTCCAAGCCCCATCCAGCCTGGCCTTGAACACCTCCAGGGATGGGGCATCCACAGCTTCTCTGGGCAACCTGTTCCAGTTAGAAGGGGTAATGGTTTTAAATTGAAAGGAGATTTAGATCAGATACAAGAAAGAAATTCTTTAGTGTGAGGGTTGTGAGACACTGAAGCAGGTTGCCCAGAGAGGTGATAGACGCCCCATCCCTGGAGGTGTTCAAGGCCAGGCTGGATGGGGCTTTGAATAACCCAGTCTGGTGGGAGGTGTCCCTGCCCATGGCAGGAGGGTTAGAACTCAATGAGCTTTAGGGTCCTTTCCAACTCTAACCATTCTATAATTTTATGAAATGATCAAATTTAGATGATATGAGAGAATTTCAAAATTACTCCTGATCCAAAATACCTTGTAGTAATGTGTACAAAACCATAGCTCAAGCAGCTTGCTTGAGAGCAAAAATGCACTGTATTACAAGTCCCTCAACATCTCATCCAACAAAATCAAACTCACATTTCCTATTCCTATCTGGGTTTTTAACTCACCAAAAATCAACATGAAACTGGAAGCTGCTTAGGTCTTTAAACAGCTTTGTAAGCAAAGAAGTCTAGTCAGCCCTGTCTCACTTTTATTGTAACAATCAATGAGGTTGATGTCACTGATCAATCGTGAGAAGCTTACAGAATCGTATCTATAAAATATCAGAAGTTTTGAATATATTTACTTGATTCTTTTGAATATATTTACTTGATTCTAGAGTTTGAATTTCAGCAGCATAAGTAAAACAAGTTATTTGGTCTGTCCACAACCTTCTGTAAGTTCACAACTAAGTTAACCCACTGATATGACCAAGAATTTACACAGAGCTGGAAGGTTGTGGGACTCCTAAAATAACTTCATACAGAATATATTAATGAGTTGTTTGAGTTCTTCTAACCAAGAAAGTCATAATAAATTAAAATATCTAATTAAACCAACCTCAGTGAGATTACATTAAAATCTCATTTTGTTCTATTAAAAAATTCAATAAAACTGTGCCAATTAAATTAGGCAATCAGCAAGAACAAGGAGATTTTCTTGATGTTTCATCTACTTTGTTGGGCTATTAGAAGTCATTTTTAACAGCTTGTTGATGATGCTCCTCTCTTGACAGTGCCGCAGGTAGCATCAGATGTCAGCTTTCAAATCTGCTCCGACAAATCATCCTTGCGTTGCCATTTAGCACATCTGCCTCTGCAGGTAATTGAGTTCTCCTCGGAAGCCCAGTAGTGGTGGGAGATAATGGTTTATAGGGTGGAAAAAAGGAAAACAAAGGGAATACTGAATTTCAAGTAAACTGATGCAGAGTGTGAAACTATAAAAATGTAATTAGAAAGACACTCACAACCTGTTGTAGAAGCTACACAGACTCAGCTTGCAGGTGAGCTAAGGAGAACTAAGAGGCTTATCTCAGTATGTCTTATTTCATTGTCTGCAAGTCAGAAGGGTGGCTCACTCTTGCCATCTACTGCACTTTAATGCCTGCTGGCATGTCTACCTCTGTACATCTTGGCTTGCCACCTATGCCATAGAGATCTCTTTTCTTGAAGGTTGGTCTCAAACACAGAATCAAGATATTCATTAGTGGATTGATACCAAATGACAGAACTGATCAAGCTGCCACATTACCAAAAAGCCCTGATGCTCTGAAAACATCTCAGTTCTAATATCTGAAGAAAGAGAAACAGAATGTTTTGGTGCATTCCTCCATGTTCTCCAGGAACGAAAAATTATTCTTTCAATTAATCCATCCTTCTGCAAGGAAAGTCAGCAAAGGGCTATTATGACTCAGCCCCTGAACCTCTGGAATCAACTGCTCTGCACAGTTTATAGAATGGAGCTCTTCAAACCTGCTTGAGCAGACGGATTTTGAAGCCTTCACTTCCAATTTTATGATGCCAAAAGCCCTCTGCTTCCTGTGTTTTCAGATTCCCAGCTATGCAACAGCTTAACTGGGAGCCCGAGGTCCTCACATCTTAGGATAGCTCAACTTTTCCAAAACAGGCTATGAAAACCTACTGTTTTCAGTAGGTTACGCAACTTCTCTTCAAACACATGTTCATCCTGCTCAATCATTTCTGCGACACATGAAGGCTCCGATGAAACGGCACCTTGAGACTCCCCATTCAAATGCAGTCAGAGACTGGAGACTGATGTAGGAGTGACCTTCAAGATACTGAACGGTCAGGCAGTTCAGTCTTTCATGCTCTCCCGGAATAGACATTCTTCAGGTTGCCTCGTTCCCCAAATAATTTGTATTTATTTTCCTTTACTGCAGAATGAGATGTAAATCGCATTTAATAAGAAATCAATGGGATTGTAACAATGTTAAAGCATCCCAGCTTGACATTTTAGGAATAAACTTTATGACTGTCCCATTTCACAGTGCTTTTCCATTTGACAGGGCATTGTAGGCTGTACAATTACAGTTTTGAAGAGCTGAAATTGAAATTAAGTCAACCTGACATTATTTGTTCTGTACTTATTTCAGCATTTAAAATTTTACATTTTTTTTATCCTTCCTGCAATGAAAAGGAATGTAAAAAATTTGAAGTCCTTCCCAAAATTGTTCCTCCCCACTTACAAGACTCTCTGTAAGCTGAAAATGGAGTGAAAAGGAGACTGCTCCTGTGTTGTCTATATAATCTTCACTTTTAAATGCAAACCAGCCTTTGTGACAGGGCAGCTGCTGCTTTTCTTTTCAGCTACAGAATATTACAGAGTGACTCACTATGATCCCTATCTCCCACTTGCACTCCTGGGTGATTTGCACTTGTTTTGTTCTTTGGGGTTTTTTCTGTTTTTTTGGTGTGGTTTTTTTTTTTCTTAAGCTGAAATTCAGTCCTTTGGACTGAGAACTGCAGGGTATAAGAAAACAGAATGCTTCTGAACTATATTTTAAAATTTAATGGTGCTTTAATACTTCTCTTCAAAGTATTCAGCACACTACAGGGTTCTTAAATCCAAAACCTCAGAAGCTACCACCTTCTTTGTCTGCCCAAGAGATTAGCAACCTTCAGGAAAACAAGAGAAATAGGACCTGTCTTACAAACATATTATGGTACAACTTTTACAACATGGAATTTAACAGAGACATAAGCCATTCCTGTTCCATCTATCATTCCTGCGCACATGCTACATATTATTAATTCAGGACCTTTGGGACAGTCCCATAAATCTGTGTGGAGTTGGGGGTCTGGGGTGGGGAGGGGGGTTTGGGCTTTTGCAGGGTTTGGGAGCAGGGGGGTGGTAAGAAGAACTCCGTGATCCAGCATGCCGTCATTGCTCCTTTGGATCTTAACACACATAATACCATTTAAACACATTGTAACAACCCGCATGATAAAGCCACTGCTGCAGCAGTTGTCATTTAGAACATTAAATACCACAGCTGGTTTAAATTTTAAAAATTTAATAAAAAGGCTTTGTCTACATTAAGGACCAGAGGGGAAAAAAAAATAATCTTTTTCTTTTTTTTCTTCCCCCCAATAAAAAGACTGGTGGAAGCACAAAAATAAATTTGAAACAAGCAGTGATGAGCTCTGGGATTCTTAAAAACGTACATCAAAAGAGCTTTGGGATTTGGGGCCATCTCTGAGAAAACAGAATAAATTCAATCCTATTTGTAAATATAAACCAAATAGACCTTGTGAGCTTTTTGCATTTGTTTTGTCTCTAAATGAGAGGCATTGAAAAGTATGATTCACTTGCTAGAGTTCAACCTTCAACATATTTCTGCAATTCTTTCACACAGGAGTTTAAGACCCTGACTTTGGCT
Source organism: Pedionomus torquatus (assembly GCA_013398155.1). NCBI lineage: Eukaryota > Metazoa > Chordata > Aves > Charadriiformes > Pedionomidae > Pedionomus > Pedionomus torquatus. The sequence goes on along the minus strand of VZRU01007424.1, from coordinate 209,012 downwards.
ACCCCTTTAGCCCTTCCAAGCACAAACTGCTTGCATACTATTACTGAGAACATTTCCAGGAGTAAATCGTTGTACAGGGTGCACGGCTTCCTTCTAAGTCTCGCCTTCCTAGACTTCTTCCTCTACATATTCTTATTTGTTCGTGTCTAATTGCACATTATTTTCACACAAACCTGAAAAAATAGCACCTAATTTACAACACCGCCAAGAAAGGAGGCTCCGTGTGGATTGGGCATCATTAGAAAGTTGCCAAGCGCTCATGGACCACACTTTGGGTACTGAAGATCTGCTGTTGGTTTGGGGCCCTAAAGTAGGTGTATTGGTTACAAACTAGCAGAAGTAACGATGCCACATCTCTAGGAGATTTATGCTTAACTGTTCCACGATGTTTTAATTGATTTCTACTAAGCACGCAGAGAGAGCTCATCCTCCTCTACACAACAGAAAGTCACACGAAGGGCACTGTTAGGAATGTCGTAACTGCAAGGGAATTTACCATCTGATTTCATGCCAGAAAAACTGCAAGGAGTAGAAGCCTCAACCAAGGACTGAATTCCTGGTGCCTGCTGAGGGATGGACACCAACTGTAATTTTTCCAATAGCTGGGTTATTCAGAAGCCATTGTCACGTGTGCAGTTTCTGTCATCTAATAAGGGCTGAGCTCACACAGTATTTTTTTTTTCTCTGTAGGGATAATACTAGTATCCCTTTCATCCTGGCTCTTGTGCTAATATATTAATTATCCTTCAGCCAGAAGGGGAACCGATGACCAGGAGCTAGGAGTATGGACAATCCCCCTGATTTCCATGCCTAACTTGTTTTCAGTTTTACTGTTCTTTGCTAAACTGAAATGCCACTCAAGTAGCCAAGGTTTTACACCCCACTGAAAGCTAAAACAAGGATGGAGATTTTTCTAGACTTTTTTCTAGATTTTTTTCTCATCTAGAAGATAATTATTAAATTCCCTTGGAACCTATTAAAGCAACTTTTAATTATCTGATCTACTATAATGATTCACTAATGCTATAGAAAAGGTTATCTCATTTTTTCAATTCTGCAGTCCATGGGATGTAAATTCATCTGGGCCAAACATATACTCACTTTTGATTTAAACAAAAGCATAGAGGCAAATCAATTATGTTACACTGTTAGTACATTACTTCGATTATTTCAACTGGATTAGCTTTTCATACTGGAAGAAAACCAAGTTATATTTTCCTGCCTGACAGATAACCCAGAGAAAAATCATACCTTGATGACATTTTGCAGATTTGGAATATTGCCTGGAAATACTATATTAAGTAGCTATGGGATATGTGAAAAGATTAAAGAGCCTAGAATTAATACAAAAGCTGACCAAGCAATTTAGAACTATTTTCTGACCTGAAAATAGAAGAAGAAGAAACTAAAGAAGATGGAGATGAATAAAGTCTGGGATTTTCAGATTTAAGACCCTGGAAACAACTGGACAAATCCAAAGATCTCAAAGTAAAGTGCTGCTGACAGTAGACTTGTCTCACACACGGAAAGGCAGGAAAGAAAAAAAATCTATTAATGCATTTAAGTATTTTTAGGTAACAGGCTTTTCAGCATTGGGAGAAAGATTGCTCAGATAGCTAAGTTTTTCCATTTGAAAAGTTTTCACTTAGACTATTCTTCCACCTGGCCACACTCAAAAGAAAAGGTCATTTCAATAGATTAATTTATTCACCTGCACTTTCTGCTCTTCTCTTTGCCTTTTATTTTCTTTCTTCCCAGGAAATGCCTCCTCTGACAAAGATATGCCAGCATAAAAACCCGAGGCAGATTGAAGAACCAACTCCAAATTACACATTCTGAGGCGAGAAGGAGCTTGTGCAATCATTCACTTTAACCTGCATAAAACAAACCACAACCTCCCCTAAATTAATACCTATTTCAAGTCCAGCAGCAGTGTTTGAACTAAATCTCAGAAAAAGAAAAAAAAAAAAAAAACAACTGGATTTTGGATTTTTTACTGGCAGCAGTGGCCCACGGTAAGTATTTCTAATGAAAACTCTGTATTTAGTTTATTCTCAATTTTTCTCAGTTCAAATTCTAACCATTTCATTTCCTATAACTTTCATGGCTAAACTGAAAAGTCTTCCACTGCATCATGTCTCTTGTGAAAAAGTGAAGACACTGCACTTGTGATTTCTTTTACATCCCAGACAACAAAACATTTGTTTACAATTCCTCAATCCATTTCCTAACTCTTCTCTGGACCACAACCGTTTTTTAAAATAAGGTTGAAACATCCTAGTGGAGCATATTATGCTAACGGATGTTGCATCAAACACAGAAGCAATCTCATCCTCCAAATCTTACTCAATACTGCTCTGTTTATAAATTTAGAAACAAGTATTTCTAATGAGCTCCTCATTTCATTATGGATTTCTCATCCCTAAAACGACATATTATATTCTGCATTTACTAATTTCAAAGATTCCACCTAAAGAAAATGTGTTTTGATAGAAGCAAACGTGTGTATAGTTAGGTATGAAACTTAGGCTGACCTTTTAATCAAAGTAATACCTTTTTTTGTGTCAAAACACATGTATTGTAAGATATTCTTGTGGACTTGCCCAACTCAGAAGTAATTCCCCAACTCTTCAGATGCCAAAGCCTCTCTTAAGAATCTATTTGCTCCCTCCCTTCCCTCATTTGTCTTCTCCTTTTCTTCAAGCACTTTTTAAAAGAGCTTGTCAAATCTGCTTTATAGCTTAGACAGGGGGAACAAAGGGCAAGAAACATCATTAAGTATCAATCTTCTGGTTTTAACAGCCTGGGTGCAGGGATCTTGGAGTCCACAATCCAAAAACATGATCTAATCTAACAGTTATGACTTCCTCTTTTAATTTTTTTAATGGGGTCTAAAATATATACATGTTTGAAGGGGGGGGGCGAAAGTTAATCCCGATTGCCATGTCACTCTACAAATCAAAAGCAAGCAATCCATTACAGATAGTTTTGAAGGCAATAGTACTACAGTGGTATTCCTGATGGATTTAGAAATTATGGTCTGTGGAACTTCACAGGCATTAAGCATGAAAATAAAACCATTAGATCTTCTCAACAAATGCAGTCGCTATTGAAGGATATATTTTTTTCCTTCTCACAGTTGGGTTTTTATTTTTCCAAATTGGAAACACACCACGTAGAGGAAGTAATAACATTGCAGTAAAGTATTCAAAGCCCAATTTTTATTCCCATTGATTATCTTTTACATTTTGAAGTATTGCCTTTGTACATCCATCTGTAAATGGTTATCAGATAGGAATTCAAACCCTCTTGTTCATTAAACCATTTTGTGTGAACACTACATTACTTTTATTTAATCTTTGGGCAAAGTGGAGAAGAAATGTGACACGCATGGATTTTCATTCACCTTTCACATTCAAAATCTGCATTCCTTTTTCTGACCCCCTTGACTCAGAAAAATACAGATATATTTTTCGTCTGTTTTACCACTACAATATGAAGCACACAGAAAAGAAATGCTGCTTCCAGTCAGAATTTGAATGGTTTCATGAGTACCTGAACCTGATTTTCTCTGTTCTAATCATACCAAAATCATTTGCACGCTCTCAAAAAGTAAGAAACCACCTTTTTTAGATGGTGAGTAGATGACAGGCTGCAGTATGGGAGAGACCTTTCCAACAGCAAAGTTAATTTGTCTATGATTGAAAACAGTGTCCATCAGCACACCTGGTCCCATCACACCAACCAAGTAAATTGTGAGGAAGAGATGAGTAGGATGATATACTTGATTCATTTAAAATTATTTCTTATAGGAGAAATGACTTCTCTTAGGGCATTCATTTCAGACCTGAAGTGCACATCATGATCTTTTGATCATTAGTAGTTTTTGACCTTATTTGGACTGTGATTCAGGCAAACTTTTGTCTTTTGTAAAGCACTAAACTAAGTACTAAACAGCTAGGTGAAAGACAGCCACTTACAGATCTTGGGATGTAGGTAGATATACCCAACTTCTGTCATCAGATAATACAAATCCCAGAAGGAAAAGACTTCTCAAAGACAGAGGAAGCTCTGCCTTTTTCTGTCAGGTAATTTATTCTCAGTTTGCATTTGCAGAGACCCTACATAGACATTTCTGCAAAGGATCATTAAGTAAAACGCACAACTAAACAAATGTGCATTTTACTGTAACATCTGAAAAGCTAGAGGTAATACTTCAAGCTGCCAGTCTATTTCTTGCACATTTGTTGCAGAAGTTCACGCGTTCCCTTACTTATTTTCAGAATACTAAAGCAGACGCTCTCATGCAGATATCGGTCAACTCTCTTTTTCACTGTTCTTTGGAGGGTCTGTTTTTTCGGGTGCAAAGTGCTCGCAGCTGCCATGAATTTCATGGTTACTGCAAACAGGACTATTATACCCAACAGACTTTATCCATCTGCTGGAGTTATCCCACCAAGGTTCTGCTACCAATGCCAGTTGTGGCTCTTTGACATGGCAATATGCATTCTAAACAAAAATACATAGATAAACAAAATTAAAAGCCTTATCAAAACAGGACATTTAGCAGAACAGACAGAAGAGGGTGACAGCAGAAGAAAATATGAATTTCAACAAATTACTGGAAGGTACTAATGGCAAAATGAAGGTAAATAAGAGTCTCCATCAAATGCAATAAAGTAATAGAACTGATCAATTAAATAACAAACTATTAATGGTCCCTGTAGTCTCTTGGGGACAGATTCATTCAAATTAGCAGTTATACATGAACAATTTGACACGTTGACTACCTTATAAGTAATAATTACAGAATCAGATACTATATTCTTTGGATTGATTTCAATCACTGACTTGTTACATGGTGGATCGTATCTAAACAAGAAAGGGAAGAATCTAAATGTACTTCTAAATCTACTTGAGCTCTTTCATGGGAAAACACTATACCACAACAGCTATTTCTTTATAAAAACAGTATCAGGCTTGAGACGCTGTTGATAATACAGTAATAATTGTTGATAATATTGTTCTAAAAGAAAAGAAAGATAAGGTGACAAAACAAAAGAGAAAAGGAGATTCCTTAAATAAAATCTGCTTAATAGTTCAATTCTTGCAATTTAAGTGTAGAATAATATTCCCAAAGGATTCTTCTCTGGAAAATTGAACCAGCTGTTAGCATAGACACTGCTGCAACTTTCAGAATCCAACAACGAACACTTGAGAAATCATAGGTGGAAAATTTCTAAAGGCTTGAAAGAAATCACATGATGACATTATCATACATAATGAAACTCATGTTACCATTCTGATACAGGAAGTATTTCTCTATAGAAATGCTATTTTCATTCCCCTTTTTCCATTATTTTCTTACATATTTTAAGACATAAAAGATTATTATTAAACTAGCTACTATATATATATATAAATATGAAACTGGTTTTCCTATTATGACTTAGATTAAAATAGACTGCAAGAGTAGCCAAAAGAAATGAACACTTTCATAAGTGGATTAAATGGATTAAATTAAATTTCCCTATTTCCCTATATACAACATTGTAATCACTCAAGGACTCCAACTTTCAGATATGTGCATCAGTATGTAACATATGAAATTGAAGCTGTGTAGGCTACGTGTTGGATTTTTTTAAAAATAAGATTCATGAAGTACTCGCTCTGCTTTTTGCAATGAGTAGCAGCACCGTGGGCTTCCCAAAGCACTGATCGTTGAAGAAACATTATTTAATGAGGATCGCCTTTGTTTTTTGGTTAGAACCACTTTCTGTTCTATGTTTATTTTCGGCCTTCTTGTATTATCTACTGCTTACATGATAAAATGATTGCTTTCTGCCAGGATTAAAAAAAGCTAAGAATTACTAAGAATCTGTTCTTTTTAAATAGCTCTGCCAAAGTACTTAAATAAGGTGGTAAGATTATATGTTGCCAGAACAGCACGTGCTGTATAAGGGTTTTCACTTGATAACCTAAGGTACATCAAGATAGATGTTTACTCAAGAGAGAGGTCTCTGCTTGAGAACAGATCTGCCCATCAACATGACTCCTGTGAAAATAAAAATAAACTCTTACTGAATCGTTTGTAAATGTTGTGTGTCGTCTCATGATGTAATTTGGCTGAGTAGAAGGCTTTACAATGAGAAAATCAGAGAGGACAGCTATAGGCTCCTGACAAACTATGATCACCATGTACAGTTAAGGACACTGAAGGGACACAGCCACAACTCACGCAGGCAGGTCCAAAGAAGGGAGCTCAGGCAGAATTGTCACAACAGTCCTAGAAGTAATCACGGCCGAGTGTAACGTAGTACCTATTCCCTTGGTGGCTTTTGTTATATATTTCAAGTTCTCCTGAGGCCATAACTACCCTAAAACTATTACCATCCAGGCTAATCTATTTGCCTTGGATCTGCTTCTGTTTTCAAGCAATGTATTACTTGTGGATACATCGGTATAAATTACAACACAGGAATCACTCTCAGCACAAGGATGGGAGTAAAAATTTTCCACCCACTCTTTAGTATTTGAATAGCTTTCGTGGTTGTAGGCTCCAGGCATGTCAGGTTTCTGAACAGGCACTTTCTAAATAATTGGAAGCCTGCAACAGGGAATTACCAGCAATAAAACAGGCATCTTCCTAGAACAGCTGCTTTGGCTGCAGGTAGATGTCATGTAAAGTCAACTAAGGGAAAATACAGGCGAAGGGAGAAATTGAAACATTTCACACATTTGTTGCTGAATTATTTTGACAAAACCCCACAAAACCTAAGAAATGCACAGTTCAGAACTCATTTTTACTTCAGAGAGGTGCTCAGATCTGAGTTCCAAAACTTTAATTAAGTACAATCACACCGAACTCTAGAAACACTCCATTTTCTCTCAGTCCTTTTTTTTTTCAAAAAGGAAATTGTACAAACTTATCGTTTTCTTGCTGGAAAGTATGTTTTCATTAAAGCAAAACTGTTTACCACTATATACATATACAAGTATGTATATATGTGGGTCTTACCTCAAAGACAAATATTAGACAGCCTGGGTATAATTCATTTATTAGACTTCACCTATTCATTAAGCCCCTTTATAATATTGTAGGAGCTGACTTAAAGAACAATTTAGTGGAAAAGTACTAAGGTAGTACCACAGCAGTGGAACTAACAGGCAAAATTCTCTATACCATGGGAAGTGGTACAGAGCCATAGATGTCCAGGAAACCAATGTATCAACACATAACATTATATATTAGGTATTTCTATGTGTTTTATGCAGCTACCGAGCTGTGTTTTTAACATTCAGTAGCCATCCTTAAAATGGTAATGTTCATGGTAATAATAATTCTGTGTTTGTGTGGCTGTAGGAGGCATGCGAGTAACTGAGAAGAAAAACAGGACAAAAGAGGAAGAAAAAATAATCTCTTGCAGTTACACATGTATAATTGCATGAACTGAATTCTGCCAAGTCAATGGAACAGCATGTGGCATAAACCAGTTTAAAATTAAGCCATGAGAATCTATCCAAGCTACAACCTTTCCAAAATGTGAAGGCATATTAAGAGTCTCTATTGCTCATAACATCATACTAGCTCCATAATGCTTTGGTCCTGCTTCGTGAACAAAGAATGCTTTAAAACTCAACCAAGTAGCAACACTAAATAGGAACAGCGACTCAAGAGACGACCAACTGAACAAATTAAATACACTTTTTAATATCTGTAAAGCTGCATGTTGAAAAAGAAATCCTGCAAATAAAATAACTGCAAAAGTGCACACTTTATGTGCCCAGTGATTTTTTAAAGGCTTATATTGCAGAGGTGAGCAGAGCTTTAATAACTCTGGTGATACTATTGTGTTATGGCACTGATGAGATAGGGAACATTTGGTGGAGTGGAATTCAAAAGGACTCACTGTTTGGCAGACAGTTATGAGCAGAGTATTTTGGAAATACTGTTACTCGTGGTAGAAGACTTATTATGGGCCATAGCTGAAAGGCACCGGAAAAATACACCACCACTTAGAATAGAAAGGTAGGGACAGACCTATGCATAATAGCAGTATATTGTATGAAGTACATGGAAATATAAAACACACATATTGAATACAGGCTCCAACGCAAACAGCTTGCTTATTAGGACTTCTAAATGTATAGACAGGGCCTACGAGCCATTGGGTTAGTGCATACGCTGCAATAGCTTTTTTTGCTGAAACTATACAAAGCCTGAATTTGTACTCTGGGAAGCACTCGTACTTGTCAGATGACATCTGTCAGGATATCTCTGCTCCAAACATACTGGAACATAGAACTCAGTTACCCTGTTTTGCTTGAAATGGGGTAGCTTTGGCAATGGAAACATCCAGTCAAAGCATCACATGTTTAATCAAGGGCTAATAGACAGCTGGAAAAGTGAATATCCTGGGTGAGTTATTATAAAATATGATACAAAACTAGAGAAGAAGAGAGGGTGAGAAAAAATATTTTAAGAGATACTGAAAATGTATGCAACAAATTTATGCAGATCAAGGCATTCCTCCTTTACTACATCAGCCGTGCCTGGCATGGGATGTGAGCAGCATAATAATAATTTTATATATATATATGGTAAATATCTACCATCTGTGTTCTAGGCACGAACTGCAAAATGCAGCATAAGACAATTAAAATCAACAGAGACAAAGTTCAGGGTACAGTGAGCTTTTGATCCACAAAAGTGGCAGATGTTATATTTGAGTGACTGAAGACCAAAAATACGAGTCAGAGCAAGTACAAGTCAGCCTTTAAAAGTACAGCTCAATCCACATGTCAAAGTGTTATGTGGCACCTTTTTTTCATATTCCTACTGAGACAGAGAAAGAAAAATAAAAAAATATTTTAAAATTTTAATTAGGTCACAAACTAACAAGTCAGTAACTCTTTCTAATGGATTTCTATAGGTCTTTCTGAGTTCAAGTTCAGAAATTCATAAAAATGTACATTGTATTGTTGCTAAAGCACAGCTTTCCCCAGAATTTGAGGCTAGTGGACAGAAGTTTTCGTATTTCACTTTTTCAGAGAAGCATCGCCAAACTGTACCTATTCTGTAAAAAGTCTCGGGTCTACCATTCTTCAGGCAGCACAAGCAATCACTTGTAGGGACAAAACAATCAACTACTTCCTTGTTATTTTCTACCTTTTTAGGGTTTAAGGTAGTCTTCTTCTAGAATACTGTGTCTTCTCAAGTAGACAGCAGATTTCTGCTGTGAATCATGAGCCCCACAGCTTCTTTTGACTATGGTTAATCCTGATCTCCTTCTCCCTTAAAACTCTTCCTCTCTTACTCCTGCCATGGCTATCAGCTATTTCTTTTCCACTTTTTAAACTCTGTGACTGCTACTCCACCTCTACTCTACACTGCACCTTCAGCAAATCAGACAGAACAGCTTTTCCTTCATCTTAGGCCTATTCCTTAGCATGCTCTTTACCAGATGTCAAGATTAATTTTGTTTACCAGTGTGTTGGGCTTACTGGTGTACACTGTTAGTGCAATTTTATTCTTCTAGTACATTGGGTTTAAGTGGCAAGGTGTTGGCAGCAGGGTTTCTGCAGGTGTGACCTCTGTGAGAAAAGATCAAGGGTTGTCCTTATGTCAGAGAGAGACAGTTCTAGATGGCTCCAAAATGGATTGACCACTGGCCAAAGCTGAATCGACTGCGAATCTGGTGAAGCCTCAGTCATAATGCATTTAAGAAAATGTGGGGCAGCAACCATGAGAGATGGGAGCAAGGAAAAAGGTGAGAGAAATAACCCTGCAGACACCAAGGTCAATGAAGAAGGGGAGGAGATGCTCCAGGCACCAAAGCAGAGATTCCCCATCAGCCCATGGAGGACCACACGCTGGAGCAAGTGTATATGCCCTTGTCCTGAGAGTGTTTGGTCATCACCTCATATCTAAACAAACGTGCAAGGAATTTCCAAGAATGGAGCAGCAACCTATCAACCTATCCAAAATAGATGGATACACTTACACTAAAGACAGCTGTACCAATTCACAGCAACTCAGTTCCTCACTTCTCTGGGTTTTATTGTAGACAGATAAATAACATGGTCTACAGTAAAACCTGATTGAGATTCTACAACGGCTTCATATGAACTTCCAACAGCTGACAGCTAAGAAAATAGTATATAAGTGGGTCATCACCAAGTCTCCTTTACTACAGCTGGAGTAGTAAAAGCAGCTGTTTGTATATCCAAAGCTTTTTTGTTCAAGGACAGAGTCCCCACAGAAGTGCAGGCAGATTCTTACAGAGCAAGCAAGGATGATCTAGCGTTTAACCTGGAATTTTACTGAGTAATATCATCTCTGAAATGCTCATTTTTTACAAAGTCATTCCACAGTCACTTACCTCACCTCTTGGTCATACGGAACCCCACTATCAGCAAGGCCTATAAGGTGATAATTAATCAATATGCACTGACAAAAATGTCGCCAATCAATAATGTCCATTACCTTACTACTGTAACAAATGTTTTCAGTGACAAGTTGTCAAGATACTGTAATGGCCTTTTTTTCTAAATTCTAGACATTGTCAACAAGCACTTGGTAACTCTTAAGGGCCAGCATACTGGAAATGTTAAGTCTCTGTTGGCTGCAACATTTCTCTCTTCTGCACACTGTCATGGAAAGACATTTTCTAACAAAATTATGGGTCGATTACATGAGTTGTTTCATTTTCAGTAGGCAGTCTGTAGTAATAATTAAAATGGAAGTTCCTACACACAAAAATGGTCTTTCACTTTGTTCTGAACACAGTAGGTCCTCACATCTGAAAAAAATAACCCAATAGAACATAGAGGACTTTGAATATTTAAGCTGTGATCTGGTGTCTATAGCTAGGAGTTGAAACTCAGTTTAATGTTAATCAAGAAATCTTATAAAATGTGATTAATTTTAAAGAACAGGTGGCATCTGGAGCTCACAATCCAGCCCGGGGCACCATATCTGACTCTATTAACGGGCAGCCTTAACAAAATGCTGGCAACTAGATGTCATGACTGCGCTAAAGCATCCTGACTGGGCAAGCTTTTCCTCATAAGATGGAATCATGGATTTCTGTAGAATTTTATTACCCATTGTCAGCATTTGCAAAACAGCTCTCAGCTACCAATGAATTAATTTTAGTCCTTGATTAACAGATAGAAACAGGAGAGAGGAAAGGAGTTTTCTTCCTCTGAAGTCTTTCAGTTCAGAAACAATTCCACATTACTGAGGTGACAAACTATCCAAATGGCACCAAAAAAAATAATAAAAAAGAGCACTGGCATTCTATTAACAATAATAATTTGGGAAATGCATTATATACTATTTAGCTTGCATACAGCTGTTATAACAAATATAATTAGAAATAAAACCAATTTTGCCAGTACAGCACTAACAAACAAAGCAGAGCTGAATTTAAAATTACTACTATTAATTAAAAGCAGTTTATCTAAATGTAATTGTTAAGTCAAATTATATTAGCAGACTCTACTTAAGAGTTCAACTGGATGAAGCAATTTAAAAAAAAATTTACGGAAAAGGAGCTCCAAAAAGCTTTTCAAAAGCCAGTGAGGAACTTTAATGTATGACTAGCACATGCTAATGAAAAAAGATGTGATCACCTACAGACTGATCAGTTCATATGAGTTCTATTTTGCAGGAGTAATCACAGAATCACAGAATGCTATGGGGTTGGAAGGGACCTTTGGATATCATCTAGTCCAACCCCTGCTCTGGTGGGGTCACCAAGAGCAGGTTGCACAGGAACACGTCCAGGCAGGTTTTGAACGTCTTCAGAGACGGAGACTCCACTGGGCAGCCTGTTCCAGGGCTCTGCCACCCTCACAGCAAAGAAGTTCCTCCTCATGTTTAGATGGAACTTCCTATGTTCCAGTTTGTGCCCATTACCTTTTGTCCCACCACTGGGTACCACTGAGAAAGACTGGCCCCATCCTCTTGACAGCCATCCTTTAAGTATTTGTAAGCACTGATCAGACCCCCTCTCCGTCTTCTCTTCTCCAGGCTAAAAAGACCCAAGTTCTTCAGCCTTTCCTCATAAGAGAGATGTTCTGGTCCCCTGATCCTGCAGAACAACTAGGGAGCATGTGTTAGAAAAAGGCCCAGATGCTATTTCCAAAAGATTTGGTTTGGCCATCATATATCTGAATATAAGCTAAATGAAGAGTCTGCAGATACATTTTTACGTTTTACAGCAAAAGGCTGTTGTGGAACTTGGCAAAACAAGCATTGCCTGTGAAATTCTGCACTCCTGGGAGAGTATTCATGACAAAATGTAGCCAAGAACTGTCACACAGCTATTACCAAACTATATAATAGCCCAACATTAGCTACAATGCAAGTTCACATGTGTGGAGATTGAGATTTGTTTTATGCTCATCTATGAATAAAACTTCTGAGAAGGTCAAAAGAAAGGTTCATCTTCCAGTGGCTCAAGCAAAGTGAGTGAGTAGCTTCTATCTACATTTTATTTTGGTCTCTACTTCTCAGTGCCAGTTACAGTCATTTAACGAAATAACCCCATCATGGGATTTTATAGCTAGGGGAACCGAATGGTTGCCATGTACCTTTAAGCTATATATCAACCCATAAATTTGGGGGATTTGAGATCTGTGGTTACGCTTATTTCTAAAAGAGAGATAAAAGAGTGAGATTATTTTTTTTTCCGTTCAGTTTTTCTTTTCAGATCTCAGACACATCAAATACAACCCTCCCTTTGGAGAGTCAGTAGAAAGCTGTGAGATCTTTGGCTTACTCAAACCAAAGGATAAGACCAAGAACACAGCATTCCAAAATTTGCGACAACATAGTTAAAAATAAATTCATCATCGTGGATTCCTTCATCAATTAATTCACTGATTATTCAAAAAAAATCTGAGAACACTGTAGTCCCGTAAATTCTCTCACCATTCAAAATCCACATGGAGAAACAAAGTATTTCATATTTGAATTTTTAACTACATAAATAATTAAAATCCAAAAAGTTGAAGAAAGTAGGCAAAACTTTCTGACTTTTGTATGCATTAAGAAACATATTACAGTGCAAAATATTTTAGCCTTCAAAAAACATCAGCTTTCTGTCATTTGGGAGTCTTGTCAGTTTGAGGGTTCCTTAAAAATTACTACTCCAGGCAAAAAAGCAGCTTTGCCACAGGTCCAAAAACGAAGAGATGAGATCCCAAACGTGCAATTACCAGGTATCTCCTTTTCACTCTGCTTTGCCATAAGAAGACCTAAGACCCAATCTCATCATGGCCCCAGCTCCCTCCCACAGCAGGCACTTAGGAGTTCAGATGAGTTAATATTAAGTGTCTCGTTAAACTGTCATAGTGGGCAAAGGGGCTACGGTCAAGATTCAGGTCTCATCCTGTTCAAGGCAGGCAGACCACAGCTCCCCCTACCATCAAGACAGTCAGGAGGTACAAATACAGCCCTCTAAAGGGTTTAAACCTTTATTAATGTTTTGTGCAAGCTGTTGGAAAGCACAGTACCAGTAAAATAGTGCTGGCAGATGTGTACAGTAAGGGACATGTTCTTATGATTTCACTAACACCCTCTTAATCTAACAACTAATCATCTCAGCAGGAGGAACACAACACTGTACTTCACTGACTACTTTTCTCTAAAAGCCTTGCTCCTTCCTTTCCTCCTCTTCCTTTGTCCATACATATATATATATATATATAAACCCTCCATATGGTGAAGGGACCCTTTAAAGTGTTCTCATAAATACCAAAGGAAATATTTTCACACACAATAAAAAGCGAGTTGTCTAATCCTTAGTTCTTCAAGTGTTTTTCATTCTCATTCAGTTGTTTCTTAGCTTTTTATGTTTTTTGGCTGTTCACCCTCCCCTCTGTGCTCAATTAATGTAAAGATTTTACTTTCATTAGGTCTTTTTTAACACTTTCAAAAACAAAACCATCAGCAAATTTCCTTATCCCAGTTCTTCTTTTCATATTATTTTTAAGTGGTGAGCACTGAGATACTGTCCAAGATTCCCGGAGAAAGAAAATATCACGGTTAGAAATTAACTGCTGGTTTCATGGTTTAGCTGGGAGGCAAAGTGCCTATATGGTTCCAGGAACAGTCACAGAATTAAGGTCTAGAAATGTGGTATTTTGGGACTCCTCCCCTACCAGTTTGTGCTGGTACTACTTCCACACACCACCGCTGTTTGTCACCTGTGACCGAGGGCTCCGCTGACTGTCTTCCTGGAATCACGCTATTCCTTTACGCAGGAATCTAAGCCGACCAGAAATGTGCTTTATACTCTAACAAAAGAATTCAGGTTTTGAATGATCTCTTCTTCACAGAAGTACAGAGCTTTGTGCATCTCAAGCATCAAAAAATGAAACCTCAACAGCGACCCAATAAAGGGGGTTAGTCAGACTGCCTGACAATCATCCATTTGTTTTTATTACAACTCATGTTACTCAGCTGTTTGAAAAGTTGTGAGAAAAAAGGTTCTGATGAAGGAACATAACCCTGGTTTTTATCATGATTCAGCAGCTTTCCCACAAACAGCGTTCCTGCCATCACAGGACCCAATATTCATATGTTCATATAAAATCAAATAGCAAAACCAAAGTATGTCTTTTTTTAAAGGGAGAGGAAGAAGTGAGAAGGCTACGGATCACAGAATGGTTAGAGTTGGAAGGGACCTTGAAGTTCATCTAGTTCCAACCCCTCTGCCATGAGTAGAGATACTTCCCACTAGACCAGGTTGTTCAAAGCCCTGGCTTGTGAGATCTGAAGAAGAAAGAATAGCACAATATAATAAGGACCATGACACCTAAAGTAATACTGATTCTTTAAGAATGTATAAAGATAATACTTCATAGAATCATAGAATCATCCAGGTTGGAAGGGACCCTTTGAGGGCACTGGAGAACTGTGCTTAGCATTAAAAAAATGTAATGAAAGTAAGGAGGGCACAGGCAGTTCAATCTGCATGTAGCCACAGAAAGCCTGCAGCCTGTCAGAATACCCCAACCAAAAGATATCCTCTCTAAGGAAGATCCATTATCTTCACCCGGGGAAAAGCTTAAGTCTTTAAGGACCAACGAGAAGGTACTTGTCTTTGTTCAGTAGTTTGTTATTTCCAGAAGGCAAAGGAAGGGAGCTGGGGAGGAAGCTGGTTGTTTTAATATGGCCTGAAAGAATTCAGCAAGGCTTTTCCTCCAAATTTATGCGTCCTTCTGGTTTCAGCTATGATGGAAATGATATTAAGAAATCCTTGGTGGGTAGCCTACTGCTTGTGGTTTGAGTCTCGTCTGGAAGCAGGGATCTGAAAGAAATACGACACTGAAATATAACAGACAAAACCCGATTTTCTCTGAGGATGCAAGAACATCATGCCAAGTTCATCCAGCCCAGCATCCTGCCTCTGACAGCGGCCAGCAGCAGATGGAGACAGGAATGCAAGGAGAAAAGAAGCATACAAAAATAGTCTTCTAGAATATTAGATTCTGATATTCTCTGATTCATTAGATTTGTAGCTTCCAGCCTGAGCCACAGGCAACAGCATCCTTAGATTTTCTTTTCATAAACCTATCTAATCAATTGTTGAGCCCTTTGGTATCCCCAAAATCCTGGGACAGAAAACTTCCACAGCTTTTCAATGGACTGTGCAAAGCATCACTTTTCGCTTGTTTTGACCCGCCACTTGCTGTTACAATTTCATCCCCTCCAGGTCCTGTATAAAAAAAAGACAATGAATCCTGTTCCCTGTTCAAATATATGCCCCACTTGTGATTTTATACACTTCTACCATCTTCTCCAGGATCTTAGAAAACGGGATTTCTGTAGAGTATTCAATAAAGAAAACAAGCCAGCAACCGATGGAGACAGAAGAACTCTACAGCTGCTGATTTTATCCGAATGTTTCATCCCCAGATCCACATCAGCTTGCAGTTATTCATCCTGAAAAAGAAGCTGCATTCATTTCTCACACCACACACTGTTAATCTTCTGTAACTATGTACAAACTCTGAACTACATTTGTATAATCAAATTTGCTACTACAGCTGGCATTCTTGCACTCTCCTCTGGCAGCAGCTCTTTGAGGGGAGAGAAAGCAAACAAAATCAAGGAAAAAAAGGGGGATTGTACCAAAAAAGGTATTCTTCATGTAGGTGATCAAATGGAAAAGTCCTACTGCAGGGTCAATCACATCATTTTTCTTTGTCAGGAGAGCAGTCTGTTATCTCGACATAAAAGGATAGTTGCGAGCACACATCTCATAATAAAGTACAGTAAATTGACGTTAACTGTGACTTCGGTCCAATTAGCACTCCCGTGAGCCTTCTTGAGAAGTTTTTAAACCCTTAATTTGTTAATCAGTTGATGCACTTTCTTTATGCAGATGTGTCTATTGTGGAAGATTACAGTACGATTATATCTTCTCCTTTTTTTCTGCATCAGTTCCTTGTCCCCTCCACTGTGCCTGGATGATGGCAGAGCAATAAAAACACTGATCATGCACAATGGAAGGTGAGATTTGGTTCCTTTCAGCAGCTCTGGCAGTTTATTCTGGTTGTGAAAAAGCATTAAACTACGGCCACTGACTGCTGATGGACTAAAACAATTGACCGACACTCGCATTACATCTAGACTGGAAAGTCTTTGGTGTAGAGTTTCTGTGCGGCTTTTATACTTAGGGAACATCAGCACAACCAGGTTCACATTCATGAGCTTAATAACAGTCGTAAAAATAACAATAAACTAAAATTTGTACAAGAATGTTTGGACACAGTGCACAGATGATATTAATAATGTTCTTTTTCCTTAAAATAATCATCAGAGGACACCATCGAGTCCAAACTACTAGATGCCAATATATGTGATTTACTAGATATGACCGGAATATTTTGGAATACATAAACTTGGTGATACATTTCAGTCTTGCAATTTCCTGAACCTGCAACTCCAGGAACACCACTAGAGGGCCCACAGCTATTCAAAGTTTTATTCCCAATTTCACACTGCACAATACCCAGTGAACAGAGGTATTCAGAGGTTCCGCAGTGGGTTTCTTGAAGGTATTCTAAAATTATTATCACAAAAGTCAGTCTTCAGGAAACATAATGCTTAAATGCTAAGATTCCCCCCCCCCCAGATTAGCTTCAAATCTGATCAGAAAGTGTTAACTTTGTTGGGTCTGAACCATTCAGCTGAAATGTCTCAGATTCAGCATCATTCTCTGTCACTTTCTACAGGACTCACAACGAAGTCACAGCAGACCATCAGAGACTGCAAGAGTGACTAAATTTTGGTAATTTGGTGACTAAATTTTGGTAATTTGGGACCTCAAAAGCCCCAGGTGATAGCCCCAGCTGGACTGCCACAGGGCCAAGGTAGATGGAGTCCTGGTGGCCGTGGTTACCCATGCCCAGAGCCAGCTTTCAGGCTGTTTGCCACAAAATCTGAAAAGCGCTGCATTAATTTGGCTGTGAGTGGATCCACTTGGGAGCTGCAGGGTCTAACACAAGTTTTCTCCTTATTTATTATTTGGAGGAGAACTTGATTTTATGTATAGATACATATATATGCATTTTCCCCACTCAAATTTGGACATAAGAAAAATATTGGGGAAAAAAGACAAGGAAGTATTTGGAAGCCAGAAATACTGATTCTCAACAACCTCTACTAGCATTGTTGTAATCATGCGAAAATAATTTTCAACAGGCTAGAAACAGCCAAAACACCTCTTCTGTAAAGGCAGAGCTCCCTTTTATCTGCCCAAGTTTCTGCTCTCGGGCAGATATCCTCAATTACGTTTAGAGATTTCCTCACATATGAAAAAAACAAGCATCAAAGCCCCATGGAAGACCAGGCAAGAGACAAGAAAGAGATTGTCCATCATGTACCATCTGAACATGAGGAAAATGTTTCACTTCAAAGCTGTCACCATGATGTATACAAAAGCGTAGCTGCCTCCTTTCAAAGCTTAGGGGTTTGTCACCATCATTACCATCATTATTATTGCAGGAGACACTGAGAATCACAAAAGCTAGCAACAAAAAGAAGTACTCCATCTCTTCCTCTTCTTCCCTGTGAGAATCACACTGGTTCTGTGAGATAGCTCAGAGACACTGTTATGGGGGGAAAACTACAATTGATACGTAGTTTTGTTTTCAATCAGAATTAGAAAGTCCTGTATATTATTAACCTCTCCCTGTGGGTTTTAGTTGGAGCGTAATATGAGATTCTCCCTACCATCCTCGATTCTCAAACAAATTATCTCAGTCAGAGTAGCGAAGCCAAAGATGACATGTATAGTGAGGAGGTAAGGTGTACTGCTGCGGCCGTGCACCTGGAGCGCACAACATGAACATAAAGGATTTCTCTAGGGAAATCACAGAGGTTTGTCTGAACCAGTTTCAGGAAAATAAAAGCGAATCCCTGGTTACAGCCCGATTCTTCAGTAGCTGAACAGCCAGCTACTTACAATAGCAGCTTCAGAAAGCGATTCAAGAGCAGCCAGGCTGGCTCTGACGCTGCCTTTTCAAACTGCAACACAAATCAGTTTCAGCTGGCTGAGCATCTTTCCCACCAGGGCTACAAGTACCTCGGATTCATGCTCCTGTACAACATCGCCCGGTAATTAAAAGAACATCAGTAAGCTCTGGCTTTTCAAAGGTCTGAAAGGCATACAATGCATACAAGTGTTTTCGCTTTACTCCAGAACCCAGATTTGCATTCCCTGAAGTCAGAAGGGACAACAATCCCTATACGGTCTTCTGGCAAAGTCAGTAGAGATTCCTGTCACTCATTTCAACACAACCAGGATTTTATATTTTATGAAAGGACAAGAGGAAATGGGCCAAACTTGAACATAAGATGTTCCATCTAAACATGAGGAGGAACTTCTTCACTTGGAGGGTGGCAGAGCCCTGGAACAGGTTGCCCAGAAAGGTGGTGGAGTCTCCAACTCTGGAGATATTAAAAACCCTCCTGGACAAGTTCCTGTGCAACCTGCTCTGGGTGGATCTGCTTTGGCAGGGGGGTTGGACTAGATGATCTCCAGAGGTCCCTTGCAATCCTGTACCATTCTGTGATTGTGTGAAAGGCTACTGCCTTGCATCAGTCCATGGGAATAAAATACCATCAGGCCTCACTTGACAACTGCTCCAAAATTAGCTAGAACACGTGCTGCAGAGAGAAGAGGGAGACTTCTGCTAGCTGGAGGCCTGGCAGTGAGAGGTTTCCTCACAAACTGGAGCCATGAGCTCACATCCCCCAGCATCTGCCAAAACCGAACGTTTAGCTCTGGCATTGCTGCCCTTCGGTTTACTTCACTTTGCTCACTGCTGATGCAAAGTTGTCTCGAATAGGCTTCACAGAGAAGATTCTGTGTATCCTTCCCCAAAAATAAAAACTATGCCCTAGGGAACACACAGCAAGAGTAGGTGGACCAGTCAGAGAGAAAAGAAAAGAAAAGAAAGGGAACGAAGGAATGGGAACGAAGGAGAAGACAGAAAAAGCCTTACACACTGAAAAGAAGCTGAGACAGTCTAATCAAAAAGGTAACTCAACCAAAACTAGCAATCAAGTGAGGAAAAGAAATTGCTTGGTAGGACCTGCAAAAGATAAAGTAGTTACTGGGGTACAAAGAAACTGAGTTTTTTAGGGGAAGAGGAAATGGAAAAAAAGTGGCTGAGAACTAGTATGGAAGGAGGCAGAAATACTGCATTTAATTTTAATCAAAGAGCTGAGAGCTTCTCAGTGGAGTTCACAGGACACGACTGTCTGATTGCTGTAATAGTCCTACTGATATATATTCCTAGCAGGTGCCCCTTGATTATTCAAGGCTAGAGAGTACCTTTCCACACTTCTTGGCTGTCTTCAGCAAATATCCAGCCTAAACTATTTTTGTAAGTAGAGAAAGTGAACTTCTAATAAAATTTGTGAATAGCATAACCAAATAAGGCAGTCAGTTTTCTACTTCAGGCTTTAAGATGAACAAAACTGTGTTTATCATCAGCAAGTGGCACTGTAAATACAATTTGGAAGAGCTTTTAAGAGGTGAAATACCTTGCAGGTGAAAAAAATAGCTTGAAAAATAAAAAGCTTAAAAAATTATTTTTAAAATACCAATTTAGGCTTAGTTAGAACTAATGCACTGATGTATTGCATAATTAAAAAAAAAAATCAGGTAAATTTTTTAGCAGACTATTCAAGGTTCTAGAAAGATGGTAAATAAATAAGTCAAATAATCTATATATCTATAATATATATGTCAGTGGTGAAAAGGGTCTCTGTCTCATAATAGAAAGAAATACCTACAGTCTAGCAAGACTTCAATGATACAAGGCAGTTCCTTATACATACAAAACTACAAGAAACAATCCTCAAAGGTAACCACCAGATACCTGTCTGAATTAGAACTGGAGGCCATCAAAGGTTAGTAAAACAGGACTGATGTTTCTCAGTGAATTTAAAAAACTAGTCAACTGGCAGCTCCGTTTTGCCAGTGTTGAGAGCCATCTGATTTTGAATCATTAATGATTTAATGCCTGCCAGACAAAATAAATAAAAAGACTCAGAGATGTCACATTTCAAAGACACTCGTAACTGTATCATCAGCATAAAAATGAAAGTTGACAACATGAGGGTGAAAAATTGTTCTTGGGGCGTAATAATTGGCAAATTGACACATCAGAGGAACATAGTACAACTCACCCTATCACAGGGAGATTCCTGGGGAAATGAAAAATACATGCAAGTGTTGCTCTCCAAGAGACTCCAAACACACTGTGCCCTGTCTGAGCTTTAACTTTCATGCCATTTGAGGTCATGAAAGGTTTCACAACACTGCAGTGGAAAATTCTTAATTTATCCACAACATAAGTTTGGGAGGAAAACTGCACAAGCAGTCCTTAAAGGAAAAAAGGGGGGAAAAAAATCACTTCAAAGTAACTGCATGGTAAAAGTGAAGTGAAAGCACAATAGTATTCTACAGCCCCGACCTGAGGTCTGGGCAATTTCCTTTGTCTCCAGCTGAGGGGTCTTATCTGCACAGCAGCACACATCATACAGTTTCTGTCCCCTGGAGCTGTGGCACACGCCACCGCTGGAGCATGTACTGGAGGATTAGATTCAATAAAGCACTTGGCTGCCCACAGAATAGGTACCAAAACCCCAAATCAGGAGCTTCTCCATAGATAAGCATTGTGGAAGATGACCCTAAAACTCTACCTCATGCTCTCAGATCTACAGCTCAAAACACTAAGAAACTAGGTGGAGGTGGGGGGAGTCCAAAATCCCTCATTTATGTGAAACACAGTGATTGCCACAAATTTTGCCTAGAGAGGCCTACATTCTGGCCACAAGATCTACATGTATGGGACCAAAAGGCGTCTCAAGGATTCTGCTTTCCTCTTGGTCCCAGATGTGAAAGGGTCACTTCCATCCCACAGCTAGCTCTCAGGTGAAACAACTTCATCACCTGCTTAATTTTAATTGGTTTGTTGTTTTCCTAAAGTGCAGGTCACCTGATACTGTCCAAATACACGGAATGTCAGCTGTACAAATCAGCACCAGAACGGTTAGTAGGTTTAGAGCAGTTTTGAAGAACTGCTTTTGATGAGCCTCCATCAGGCCTTAGAACGATTCTAGCCCTACTTTGTTTTTCCTTCTGAATATATGGCCGTCACTTTTTGTAGTTTAGTGGTGCCCAGCAATTCCATTATGCTTTACAGAGAACAGCGATGTGACAAGGAGGAGAACCTGCTAAAGGAAAATGCCAATCCTCATGACAGATGGTTGAAACGGGTACAAAGGGTGAGCACAGACTGAGAGGAGAAGGTAACAACCTGATTTTTGTAAGAGTTGTAGCTTGTCACTGCCCTAACCAATGCAAAACAGAGTTAATTTGTCAGCATCACTGCAAAAGTAGATTATCTGGTAAGGAATTTCATACTAGTAATCCATATTTAGTAAAAACCCAGACAATTTACGAGGAGAAACTGTGAAAGAGATGTGGCTTTTCATTCAATTATTAAATTCTTTGATGTCATTTAACCCCTTATTCTGCATGCACCAAAATAGAAAAATTTATTTTAAGTAGTATTTTCTTCCCTTTCTCTTTTTAGATCACATCAACAGACTTTTTTCTTCCTCTCTAGGGAAGGCAATCTGCTGCTACTTTTCCTGCTAAAAAGTTCACAATATGGAGAAGCATCAGGAACAATTAGCAAAAAGCGCTGATGTGAACTCAGCAAAAGTCTACACAGACTCTCCGAGGAAATCTTTGGAAGCAAAAGGAGGTGGGGGAGAAACAAACAAAAAAAAATAGCAACCAAAAATCTTCTGTCATTTCACGTACTCAGGAAGACTCTTTTAGGAAATATGCAATAATTTATGGAAAAGCGGTGCAGATTGCAGAGTCTGTTAAGAGAGCTTCAACGTGGGGGTTTAGTTTTCTACTCAGCGTTTCCATTATTTGCATTGCAGCAAAATCTCCTGTGACGGGCTACATCTGCTGCAGTGTGTTGTGCGCTGCCCTCCTCCTTCCCCTTCCCCCTGCCTCCTCCGGAATCACGAGCCAATATTCCCTACTCTATCCCCAGCCTTCTGCTCACCTGACAGCTCCGAACACAACGGTCCCCAGGCAAACCAGGCAAGGTAGAGCTCTTCCACACGGCTACACCCAGCAGTAGGCACGGCATGACAACGTGTCACCTCTGCTGAAGCAACCGAAACTTCATTAAAAACTCTTTATTCAGCAGAATGTATTTCCAGGGAGAAGAGTTGTGGACTTTTTGCTGGGTTTTTTGTTGTTTGGGTTTTTTTTTTAAAAAACAGTTTGTAGCAATGCCAATTCCTGCAGGTCTTCCTGTTTTGTAACTTTCATTTGACTCTGGAGGGGATTAGACAATTTTCTATTTAGACAGCCAAATAATATCCATTTCCCAGACTGCAAAGTATGTTTAATAAATATGCATACTTTTTTTTTTTTTTTAATTAGGACAGCTAAAAAATAGTTAATCAGCTGAATTTCCTCAAACTGGAATACATTTTCTGCCAAAGTTCATCACATTCACTAATCTCAAGAGTTTGCCTACTCCACCTCCAAATATGACACTTCCTGAGTAAGGTAATACTCATTGTGAAATAAAAGTATCAGAATATGGCCATTTGTGACCCCCAAAAGCAAGACTAGACCACCAAAATTTCTCTTGTTTGTGTAGGGATCCTATAGGCTCAGATCCCTTCACTCAATTTCCTTTGATTGGAAACTTTTCTAAGAATTTTTACTTAGGGCCAGGAGAAGTGACCTGCTAAGTAAATTGCTAAGCAGTGCAAATAAAGCAATTAAGATCTGACTGGCTCTGATCAAGCCCTAAAAGGAACATCCCGGATCTGCGGGGTTAATTCTTCTCCTTCAGAAAACCTTCTGTCTCTTCCATTTGGAATAAAAATATGGATACCTTAAAAATGGAATTGTCACCAACAAGCATGTCTCAACCAAACTGCATGTATCTGTATGTTTGCCAGAGAGGAGTTATGGTTACCAGAAAGAAACTCTGAAGATGCCACCAGCTAAAACTTTGAAACCTCTTTTTGCAATGGTAATTAGAGAGTCATTCCTGCAAAGACTGTTTGGCAGTTCATGTTCAGTCTCGTGGAAAACCTGCCACTAAAATGGATCACCAGCTGCAGGACTCAAAAATCACTGTCCTCCTAACTACAGCGCACTTGCAGCACAACTACACTGCACTCCACCAACTAGTCCACGAAGAGCAACTTGTTTTGAAGTTTAAAGCTTAATCAAGACAGTAATAGCAAGAAAAGCAGACCATATCCAAACACCAAAGAATGGAATTAGCCCAAAATTTAGGTGAAAAATCATTCTAATGGCATCCTAAAAGAAAGAGCTTGGTATTCTATGAAAAACTGTATCTCAAATGTGGAGCAACCTGTAGCCAGATTTATCAGGAGAGGACAAGAGAACCTAAAAGAGTTATTTCCTCCACTTTGCTCTCTCAGGACAAAACTACAGCCACAGAGTCTCATCGTCCAGCTAAACCACTGTTACACCCACATCCTGAGCTGCGAAAGTCACAACTTAAGAGAAATTAATCTTTCAGTTTGGGTGGTAGAAAATTATTCCTCCAAGCACAGAGATCCCTGACCTTGCTGCAGATGCCCAACACATGGGCAAAGCGATTCTCAAATATTTTGGACTCACAGTCAACACTCGACAATGCTTTTCCTCCTCTCACCAAAAACATGCACAGGAGTTTTTTAGTATTATGAATCCTGATTTCAGTTCATCTTTCAGTGACTGAAACTGTAGAAGAGGCGTTATATCCCTCAAACTAAATTTTTTCTTCTTTCTTTTGTCCTCTTTAAACACTCAGAGATGTATGCAAATAGTGCTGTCAAAGTAGAACAAGATCCTATCACACTGGAAATGACAGTAATAAAAACATGATGAACTGTTTTTCCTTCTGACTTCAACATCTGTAAGAAGTACTGCCCCGTATTTTGTATTTGCAATATTAGAAAATACTATCTCCATCTACAGAGCATATCATTGTGAAGATATTAGCATTTGAGTATCTATCCAGGATACAGAAGTAATTTCAAAATGGTAATTAAGCCTTTGAAAAGTATCCAATTAGTGTGAAAAAGTACTCTGAACAAATGCGGAGCTCTTTGTCTAAATGGAATTGATAGAACGCTGTTGAAAATCTCAATTTTTTTAAGCTTTGCTACCTTTGTGAGCACCACTCTTTTTCTCAATATTTTATGCTGTCAGCCCCATCTTCACCAATCACTAGGAGCTGGTTTATGGCTACCTCAGGCTGCCTGAGGAGTAGGAGGAAACACACCCAATTAGTTGAGTGAAAGCAGTATATCATCAGCTCGTGACATATGTCAAATGGCAAGGAGGAAGGACTTCTTAATACTGAATATAGTCCAAGTAAGGGAGATTCATAGAATCATAGAATCATAGAATGGTTCGAGTTGGAAAGGACCTTGAAGATCATCGTGTTCCAACCCCCCTGCCAGTGGCAGGGACACCTCCCATCAGACCAGGTTGCTCAAAGCCCTATCAAGCCTGGCCTTAAACACCTCCAGGGATGGGGCAGCCACAGCCTCTCTGGGCAGCCTGTTCCAGGGTCTCACCACCCTCACAGTAAAGAATTTTTTCCTAATATCCAATCTAAATCTCCCCTCTTCCAGTTTAAAACCATTACCCCTTGTCCTATCACTCCACTTCCTGACAGAGTCCCTCTCCTGCTCTCCTGTAGCTCCCTTCAGATACTGGAAGGCTGCTCTAAGGTCTCCCTGGAGCCTTCTCTTCTCCAGGCTGAACAGCCCCAGCTCCCTCAGCCTGTCCACATAGCAGAGGTGCTCCATCCCTCTAATCATCTTTGTGGCCCTCCGTTGGACCCGTTCTAACAGTTCTATGTCCTTTCTCTGTTGAGGACTCCAGAGCTGGACACAGTACTCCAGGTGGGGTTAAAATTCTTTAAATTCTCTTAAAATTCTTTAAATTCCAGATTCTTTAAAAAGAACATTAGATTTGTTTCAATATCCTTATGTTCTCCCCACCTACAGCCGTAACTATCTCATTTCAGCCAGAGGCAGACTCCAAAGGTTGTTAAGGCTGGAAAGATAAAATGAATGTTCCTTAAGAGGACACAAGCTAAAATACCAGTGTTTCATAATGGGAATGTTCTTGCCCTCATCAAGCCTTTTCAAACTTGACAAGATCGGGACTGTCTTAGTCCCATTGGTGAACCATTACTCAAAGGTGTAACGTCAACATAGTCAATGGGACAATTCACTGAGTTCCTGCCTACCAACATGAACCAAATGCCCTTTAGCGAATAAAGGACATCAACTGAACAGAACTATCTTGCTCTGGAAATGCAGTATCAGGCACAAAAGCCCCTACATCAAAGCAGGTTTGACAATATGTGTATTTATGATTTCTTCTCTCCTATAATCCATACCATTCCGCCAGCACTTCAAACTTGTATAGAGGGAAAAACAGGCGAAGATTTCATTTTTTGTGTAAAATACCTTGTAATATCCTAACACGAGCTGCAAAATAATAGAATTAGAACAGCTAGAGTTGGAAGGGACCTTAAAGATCATTGAGTTCCAACTCCCCTGCCATAGGCAGGGACACTTGCTCAGAGCCCCATCCAGCCTGGCCTTGAACACCTCCAGGGATGGGGCATCCACAACTTCTCCAGGCAGGATAACCGTTAGCAAAATAACTGTTCTGGGAAACTCAAGCTCTGTTTTGTGTGAACATATAACCCTGTAAATTGAGCTTGTTCTACTGATACACAAAAAAGGCTTCTTCCATTCTTTATTCAGTCAGAATTGGACAGAAGTTCACAATAATCTAAAACTACACACTCTCTGCTTCATAAATGGTACCAGATATAGAAAAAAAACACAATTATTCCCTTTTTTGGTAAAAGACCACCTGTGAACAAACACAAAAATGACACATCTAGGTTTGCACTGCTGGATTTATACTAATACAAATGACAGCACCACTGCTACTCACATAACCACCACAACACCAACAATAAGAAGCTCTGAAACAAGGATCACCAGTACAGGTAAGGATTTTCATCAAAAATCTAATGATTGCAGGATGTAGCAGAAATGGATTGAAAACTGTTTCAGATAATCCTGGGGAGCAAACCAGCCCTAACTGACCCAAGGTCAGGGCAATCTAATTATAGCTTGTAAGTCCCCTTCCACCTCTCCAACCCTGTTTCTGGCTCCCGCACTAGGGGCTACTTGGCTAGTCCAGCTGCTGAGCTGAGCAATATGAACCTTAAGATTGTAACTTCCACATCTGGCACCCGAGGTAACACTATTAACCATCATCAACAACAAATTAGGGTTTCTTTTCTTTTTTTTTTTTTTTACTAGAATGAGGCATTTTACTAGGGAAATTGTAGGATCACAGCACAGGAAAAAAAAAAAGAAGATGGGGTAGATATAAGTAGCAGTTCAAATGGCTTAGAAATAGAAGAGAGATACAGCAGTAGTATGTCATAAAAACAGACTTGTGTGGGTAGGCGTTATGTTCCTGCCATTATCTGTTGTCAGTAGGGCCTATCGTGCTGGTTTTGGCTGGACGGAGTGAATTTTCTTCATAGTAGCTAGTACAGGACTAGGTTTTAGATTTGTGTTGAAAAGGCTTGATAACCCAGGGATGTGTCAACTATTTGCTTTCCTTCCTATCTCAGCAGGCTTTTCCTGCTCCTCACATCACCTTGCCTGCAAGCAGGCTGAGGGGGCACAAGAAGCTGGAAGGAGGTGACAGAGGTGGGACAGCTGACCCCAACTGACCACAGGGATGTTCCATGCCATGGGATGTCATGCTCAGTGTATAAAGCTGGAGGGAAAAGAGGGAAGAGGAAGAAGGAGGAGGCAAAAATTCACAGTGATACCATTTGTCTTCCCAAGTAATCCTTACGTGTGATGGAGCCCTGCTTTCCTGAGGATGGTTCTCAACATCTGCCTGATGATGCGAAGTTAGTGAATGAATAGCTTATTTTGCTTTGCTTGCGAACATGGCTTTTGTCTCAAACTGTTTTTCTCTCAATCCATGAGCTTTCTTACTTTTACCTGTCCGATTTCCTCCATCCCACTGGGGGAAAGTGAGCAAGCAGCTGTGGGGTGCTTAGTTCCAGATGGGATTAAACCACAGCATCTACATGAACAGAACAGTACATATTTATAGGCAAGCTACAGTGAAAAACTGCCTCTAACAAAATATCTGATCCCAGCCATGGGGGGGTATCTTCTCCTATTGGGATCTTCTAGCTGCCCTCTACAGCTACCTGAAAGGAGGTGGTAGAGAGGTGGGTGTTGGCCTCTTCACCCAAGGGAATAATGACAGGACCAGAGGAAATGGTCTGAAGTTGCAGCAGGAGAAGTTCAGATTAGATATTAGGAAGAATTACTTCACTGAGAGGGTGGTCATACACTGGAATGGGCTGCCCAGCGAGGTGTTGGAGTCACCATCCCTGGAGGTATTTAAGAAACGTGTAGCTGTGGCACTTCAGGGCATGCTCTAGAAGATGAGATTGTTGGGTTGGGTGATTTATTTTGTAGGGTTTGGGGTTTTTGTGGGTATTTTGTTTGGTTGATTTGGGGTTTGTTTGTTGTTTAGGTTTTTTTGTGTGGACGGTTGGACTCAATCTCAAAGGTCCCTTCCAACCATGAAAATTCTGTGATTCTTGAACTTTACTGTCTCAGGCCAGGAGAATCCCTCCTGATGAGAAAGAGTTGCACATGCTCATGCTGTTTGCACACCCATACGGAGCAGAAATCAATCTTTTCTAGAAGAACGGGGTGCGTACCCATCATTTGTGCCTTTGAGAATCCCTCCTATTTTTGTGTAGACAGGAGCTGAAGGATTTGAAAGTCATAATAACCATAAATAATCACAACAGCCATGATGGGGAATAAGAAAGGACAAGAGATAACAATAGAGGGAATATTTTTCCTTAGAAGTGATTGCTTGTCATGAGTGTATCATATCATTTGTTTCACATCCTTCTTATTTTATGGAGTCTGGTTTTCCTTTGTGCTTTAATTGCAGAGAGCAAGAAAAGAAAGCTGGATTATAGATTACTTGTAATAATGTTGACAAATTTTGAATAAGAATGAGAACAAGGGTAGGCATAAAAGGAAAGAGGATGCTCAAGAATACGGAGAAGTGTGAAAAAGCAGAGGGGAACAGAAATACGCAACAGCTAAAGAGACAAATACATCAGAAACACATAGTTAAAATGACAGATTGTGCAGTAACAAGAATCCTGAACGAATTAAAAAAACACCATCACCACAACACTGGAAATACACCCTTGGGAACAGAATCCATCCTTCAATAAGAATTTCACATCTTCAACAGTATAAAGGACAAAGCAGTGACATGCCTTCCTGATTCTAAACACCACAGATTTTCTGCATCCAGTGCTCCAGTGCAATTTAAAGGCTTAAATCCTATTCCCACTGAAGTTAACAGGAATCTGTAGCATTTAACACCTTGTTAGAGGTTAGCACTGCCAATCAGGATTAGCCCTTAAAGAAAAGAATTTCTCTAATATAATGTGTTTAGCCACTGGAAGTACCGCAGTTATTCTCACAAGAGGAAAAGTGGCTGCTATTCCCCCATTAGCTTTTCTCACATAATCCCAATCATAAAGTTAGTCAGAACAGGCAATGCCTAAAAGTCACACACACACAAAAAAAAAAAAAAAATTAAAAACCAAACTTCAGCTTCCAAAAAAACCCTAATAAAATATTCATCAGAATTTCGGAGGCAGGATACAGTACATCACAGCTAACAGAGTGTGGCACAGATGAATGCTATTCAGGGTTTAGACACACACAGTAACTCATCTGATAGAAAAGCCATCTTTCCGTGCCGTAAGTGGCATAAGGCTCCCGTACATCACATGCATCATCTAACAATATTCCTGCTTCACACTTGTTCAAACATTATTCAGAGCCTGACAACCTTCCAGGCCACTCGCTGCTGGTTTCGCTCTTTCCTCGCATTGTCAGGTTGCTGCTTCTGTATTTTCAAACAGCAAGCCCACGATCCAGTGTTTTCTCTCATGTTCTGGTTAATACACAAACAATATATTTCAAAGCACTTGTGTTATCTAATGGCACTGTAAAAACAACCCATTCGGGGCCTTTGCTATAAACCAAGTCAGACTGTGATTTGAATAATGATCAAACTCAGTAACTCTGCGGTAAATTAGATGTTATAAATGTGTTTGTATGAGGTAAAGTGACATGTATACTTCTTTTTGCTGACAGCTGAAAAAAAAATACATATAGTTGCCTATCAATATAAAAATGTAAATAGGCACATTAAGAGATCCAGATGAATATTGTCAAATAATACTAGAACAAAAATGAAATCCCCAATGCCTTTCAGTCCACAGTTATATATACCAGTTATACTGGCATCCTCTCTGCAAAATGATGAATGATAAATAACCTAAGACCAAACACACTCTAAATACATTTTTCTAAATAAATACATAAGACTACTGTCCATGAAATACATAAACAGTGACTAGTAAACTGTAAACTGGAGAGGCATCACCTGAACATCATTTGTGTGCCAAGCTTATTAAAATGTGTAACATGTTATTTTTCATATCAGTGTCCTCGGCGTTGAGATACAGGTGAAGTTTTAATTAAAAACTTCATTTGGAGGCATGTCAGCAAAACTTGGTATTAAACAAATAGGTATTTTCAGAAAGACAAATAAGAAACCTATAATGTTAAGCTTCCATTATAGAGGTCAGTGGCATGTTCCTACCCAGAAAACCATAGTTCTCTATTATTTAATACATACAATACATGTTTATTCATAAGACCAAGGGATGCAGAATTAGAGATTTACAACCTTCAAAGACCCCTCCCAATTTCTTTTATTTTACAACCAGAAAATAAAAAAGCAATATGCAACAAATTAGAGATGCTAACAAATTAGCGCAGTGCTAAGGTGCATCTTTTTATCTGCAGTATAAAGTAGCTGAAAAATCCATCCCTATCAACTCAGTTGCCATAAAGGGGCGGTACTTTTAAGTGCTGTGGCAAAGATGATTCCTTGCTTATAAGGTTGAGTATCCATTGCACCTTGAAATACTCCCTTAACTACAGGTTCTGCCCATAAATCCTGCAGAGTATCTGATGAGACAACAAACACAGTACTTTATAAAACCAACCCTGTTCTCTGCCTGTCAAGGAATCAGTCCATTGGTTCTGGAGAGGTCGGTGAGAACTAAGCAATGTTTGTGTTTGAACATAATGTGGCTAATTATTAATCCCTGGTATGGTTGCCACTGAAACATTTAGAGTATAATTTTTGTTTATAAAGTTTCCCATTTCTGTCCATCTTCCCCATTAAAAAGGAATCAGCAGCAGTCACTCTTCAGAGAATAAAAGAAGGAATACAAAACTCCACTCAGAGGAAAGCATCCAAGACCACAAATAGAAATTATGAATAGGTAATAGGAAACAAAGGACCAAGACTGCAGAAATCCGAGCAGAATGTTAACATCCCAACAAACTGAGCCTAATGCGCCACTCACAACTTCAACAACTCTTTGATACATAACAAAAAATATTTTTCATGGAAATGGGGTGTAAAAGAGGAAATGCATAATGTATGAGACAAAAGCAAATTATCTCCATTCCCTAAGGGAATAGCTTTTGTCTCACATGTAGGTCATGCCGGCATTCATATTTTCGGTATTCTTTATAAACCCATTCAAGCATTATAGATTATTATGTCAAACTGGTACACTGGGATTTTTTTATTGCAATTAATATCCCTCGTAAGGAGCTTTGTAAGATGAACTCAAATACCACCACAAGCAATTAAAATCTATCAGAGACATGAAATGGAAGGTTGGGTTAGCTAAGGGGGAAAGAGGTGCGACAGGCTTTTCTGGGATCCGAGAAGCAGGGCGGAAAATCAACAGAAAATCATACCAGGAAGGTGAGAACTTGGAAAGGTACGACAACAACAGACAGGATAATAAAAACTATTCACTGGTAA
The DNA here is from genome assembly GCA_013398155.1 of Pedionomus torquatus. NCBI lineage: Eukaryota > Metazoa > Chordata > Aves > Charadriiformes > Pedionomidae > Pedionomus > Pedionomus torquatus. The sequence continues at coordinate 177,396 of VZRU01007424.1, read as the reverse complement.
GAACAAGTATGCATGAAGCAACTAGAGACGAAGCACAAGCTTCTATTTCAGCAATGCTTATTTTAGGATTATTAATTAAATAAAAGGCAAAAAAAAAAACAATAATCAAGAATTCAGAAAGTAGAGCTCACACTTCTGGATGTCCAGTTTGAGACATCATGGAGAAGTAGAATTTGATACACACGATGCACAAGCCTGCAATAATGCAGATCTGTTTGGAACTCTTCACTGGGTATTATTAAACAGTTTTAGTCCAAATACCATGAACTGTTACAGAAATCATGTAATAAGCAGACGTGTGATTAGCTTCAGTCACACAGCTTCATGCTGATTTACTGATCTTTTAAGCTCAGATAAAATACTTTACCTGAAACGCACACAACCATGCAATCAGCACAGATTTTTAAACTCCAATTTGAAGATAGATATACATGACAGTTTTTGGGGGACTGTTTAGGCCACTTAGTGGCCTAAGTCATAAATCATCCATCTGGTCATCCCAAACAAATGCTGACCTCCCAGCCTTTTTATATCATATTGTGCTACAATATTTCTTCTGCTTTTTTCACTGTAAATTTACCTCCTAGAATTATATTTCAGTGATATATGTAGGTCCCAACTTCCTCAAGTTCCAAATGCCCAGAAACCTTTTTCTAGGCTCATCTTACCTGAATTTAGGCAAATCTCCCCATAAATGTAGACGGCACTGGAATGTTAGCACAGAATAGACAAATTTCTTCCCCAACAAGGGGTATTTTAGTTGTTCAAGCAGCGAAGAATTTTCAAGCCAAACCTGACAGGCTTTGGGTTAAGGAGTATGGAAACAGCTTGATTGCTCTGTAGGATTTAGCAAGTATTAACTGCCTAAATCTCAGTGTGGGTTGAAAATTCAGGGGAGCTGTCTTGCATTACCTGCGTATGCACACTGTGCATGCTCTCCAGTAAGCGAGCATCAGGATGTAAAGAAGAGATTGCACACTTCTATGCGCCTGCAGTCTTTACCTTGGCATTTCCTAACTAATGACCTTAACGATCATTCAGTTCCAATCCCCTTGCCATGGGCAGGGACACTTCCCACCAGAGCAGGTTGCTCCAAGCCCCATCCAGCCTGGCCTTGAACCCCTCCAGGGATGGGGCAGCCACAGCTTCTCTGGGCAACCTCTTCCAGTGTCTCACCACCTTCACCAGGTGATAATGAAGGGCTTAGGATAAGTCTTAATGTTTTGCTATTTAAACTGTCCTTAAGGTGAATCTCTAGGCTAAGACTACATATGGATCATGCACTGTGCCACCATGAATCATTTCTGGTACAGACTGGGAACAGGATGGGCTTTACGAGGGTACCCTGTCTCTGCTTAACCTCCTCTGGGTTTCAGATGGTCAGCAGTACAATGTATTCTAACTTATAAGGATCTGTACTTCAGACACTTTGCAAAAGTTTGCCATGAAAACACAGCAAATTCAACAGCACTTAATAGTTTTGCCTCATTTAATCCTTGTCCCATGGCACAAACAAACACTCAGGCTCTTGACTCTAAAATTTGTATTCTAAACCAGAATCAAAACAAAATCCAATCTTCTTACCCAAGATACTCGTTACTATCTCTTCCACCAAAGAGTGAGAAAAGCATTTGTAAAAACAGAAAATCTGCATTAAAAGGAATATAAAAATCTACCAAATTCTGCTCTAACCTGTAACACATGCGAGCTCATGTGTGAAACAATCATACTCACTGATTATTAACCGGTACCTAGTATTTACCAGTATATTCCCAAATATCTCAGCAAGCCTGGCATCACACCCGTCAGAAAACAGGAATCTAAACCACCACAGGAAGCACAAATAGTAACAACTAATGGCTTGCTGAAGATTTTCAGGTAATTACCCAGGCTTCATGGCATTCCACACTCAAAAATCTATTGGGTGGAACAAATGGGAGAAAAGCAGAGACATCATTTTCATTACTTTTGAAATGAATAGGTCTGAAGTTTCAGGAAGGTAAAACGATCTAAATAGCAAAACAGACTCCCTCCTGCTGAATTTCACAACCTCACACGAAGTATGTTTGAGTTATATCACTTGATCACAGAATCACAGAATTATCAGAGTTGGAAGGGACCTCTAGAGATCATCCAGTCCAACTTCTCTGCCAAAGCAGGGTTGCCCAGAGCACATCACTCAGGGCTGCATCCAGGTGGGGCTTGAAGGTCTCCAGAGAAGGGGACTCCACACCCTCCCTGGGCAGCCTCTGCCAGGGCTCTGCCACCCTCACCCTCAAGAAGTTTTTTCTCATATTTGAATGGAACTTCCCATGTTCCAGCTTGTGCACTTTGCCCTTTGTCCTGTCACTGGGAACCACTGAAAAGAGTCTGGCTCCATCCTCCTTCAACCCACCCTTCAGATACTTATTAGCACCAATAAGGTCTCCCCTTGGCCTTCTCCAGGCTAAAGAGTCCCAGCTCTACCAGCCTTTCCTCATCAGAGAGATGCTCCAATCCCTCTATCATCTTTGTTGCCCCAAGCTGGAGTCTCTCCAGTAGTTCCCTGTCTCTGGAACTGGGGAGTCCAGAATTGGATGCAGTATTCCAGTTGTGGCCTCACCAGTGTGGAATAGACGGGGAGAATACTTCTCTCGACCTACTGGCCACCCTCTTTCCTATGCAGCCCAGGATTCCAGGATCAATGACTGACTCCATTAAGGCTGATCAATGATGATGGTACTTGCAAAAGTGCAAGTGTACCCAATACTCTGTCTCTTCATGAGAGGTAAACAGTCACAGACAGGAAATTCAAAAGAACTTCCTCTTGTTCTACTGAAGCACCATACCTGCAGTAGTTCAGTCGTAGCAACTACTTCTTGCTTTGGGACCAAAAAGCGAGGTCATCCAACATTTAACTGTCTGTTGTTTAGTAATAAACGCCTGTTGGTATTTACCATCAAAACTTCTTTGAATTGCAGTTCAGTCCAGATTCCATCAGACAATGAGTGGCAAAGTTCAGGTTCCCAAGATTTTAC
>VZRU01007424.1:159512-174352 GCA_013398155.1 Pedionomus torquatus | reverse complement strand
TTTTTCTTTTTTTTTTTTTTTTTTTTGGTCCTTCTAGCAGAAGATATTCTAATTAAGCTTTTCAGATCATATGACATCGAAAGCTCACACCTGGATGATGACCAAATTCCACTGCATTAGAAGGTTTGAAAACTCAAGAAATCAAGGTTGTCTGATTTTTAAGATTATGACATTAGTGCACTAAACTTCTGGATTTGTTTTATCGTTGATTTTCCTAAGAAGGCCTGCTACTAATTTTTTTTTTTTTTTTTTTTTTTTTTTTTTTTTTTTTTTTTTTTTTTTAAGGTAAAAGACAGTGGAGGAAAAAGACACGGTGGAGGTGGAGGAAAAAAATGTGGGAAATGTGACACTGGTATTTTTCATTCTTAACAATGAACCACTGTTTTCTTCCTTCTGTGGCCTATAAAACCAATACTATACTTAACACTGCAATGTCTCATAAAGTCCATTCTATATCCTGAAGGCATTCAAATATCCACAGTGTTGTTTAAATAGACATTCAAATAAAATTGGATTTTTAAAATGCTGCTTACCTTCTTCCATTTTTCTCCTTTCTGACAAGTAGTATGAGCTGAAAGTGATCTAACTAATAAACTAAATCAGATTTCAGTAATTACAGGTGACAATTTTACTCTATTACCTTTCTAAATGCAAAGGTGAAACCAATTAAATTAAACTGATAATTCTTTTTATAACTAGCTTTTATGAGTTTTGTATTGTTTTAGCTAATGCTTCCAAGTTCCACTGAGCTATAAAAGAGAGACAACATTAACACACTAAAAGAGGTTTTAAGTTTCGGTTTAGGGCTTGGTATGCTAATTAATTAATGCTCTTTTAATTCCTTTTAAATCTGTAATGAATTACTCCTTAGAGACAGCAGAGAAAAGGTACAATGCAGACAGCCTTTGTTATATTGGTGCTGTATTTTAGAAATAGAAGAAAAATAATTTGCTGGTAACTGCATGCCTTTCCAATTATTATAGCAAAAGACCTATGGTCTCTGGGTTTTTTGTGACTTTTCACACTACCAGCCATGCTCATGCTGGAACTTGAAAGTGTAAATAAGTGTGCCTGAAAAGCATACATAGGGCTGTGACTTGCTTGGTCCAGGAAGCACCAGGATCCAGAAGTTCTTCCACACTGATGTGCCATTTGGTTCCACACACCAGAATTTCAAGGGGATTCCCATAACTTGGTTTTTGACCCTAGAGATCAGTACAAACCACAGCAACCAGAAGCTAAGATGTGCAAGGATAAAGCGCCAAAGCAACCTAAATTCAGTCCTTAATTACATGAATGAAAACTATCTTTCATTGCACCTTTGCCTCAATTAGGGATTTCTTTAATATGTTCCTTCATATATGAAAACACAATCTCATGTGTTTTACATTTCTCTGGAATATACAGAACAGACAGTGCCCTGTGTATTGTGATTCACATAAAGCAGTTTCTGCTCTCCTGTCTCTAATGAAGATAAAAGGGTGAAAAAAGCACCGGTGATAGATACTACAATAAATCAGTGCCTTAATCCCAAATTCTTGTGCAATTTGCTTTAAAGAAAACTTAAGTAGCCATTATTTCTGGGCCTCACAGAGCCAGAGGGGTTAGATATTTATTTTTTTCTTCTCAGCACCAATAATGTAGATGATTTTAAGAAATCTATTGCATAATTATTGTGCTTTTTGCGTATTTCCTTCTTTGGCCTCCAAATTCTACAGAGATTTCCAGTATAATACCATGACACTCAATGTAATTACGCCAGAAGCTATTTTTGCCTTTTTATTTAAATCCATTAGGGTGTTTATAATAGGGTTTTGTATTGGATTCTGTTTATTTTTAAACTCCAAACATGAAATAGATGTGAATGTCACACAATAAATGAATCCTTATAAATCTGTACAAATTGGAACGATTACTGAAATGGCATGTATCTGTTTTTACTAGAGTCTGTGCCAGTTGATGTTTTCCTTGTTTCATACTGGAAATTACCTACTGCAGACAATTAAGACCAACTACAGTACCATCATACTCTTTCTGCTAAAAGTCGTATCTCAGCAGCTCATTCTAACTCCATTAATAGACATATTTTGACAACAAGGAGAAATAAAAGCTTCAAAAGAGCTGTTATCAAATTTGAATAGCACGGAAAACACCCAAAATGTAACCTATCTAGATCTGGTCTGTTAATCATGGAGTAGAACTGTTACAGCAGCCCTTCTTTTTGTTGCATAAATAATTGCATTCAAATCAGTGTACACGTCAGCATTCCCGGAATCTGGTAATAACAGTTTATTCTAAAGCTACCTACATTTTAGGGCAGAAATGTATCATCCCCTGAGCATTCTAGATAGCAAGTCACACATGTACTTGTCACAAGTGCTCTTATCTTGTAAAACATAGCCTTGACTTTAAGGTATTAATTGCACATAAAATGTGTCCTATTGAGACACTACAAAGCGCTAACACCTTGGGGGATTACTGCTGGATTAGTCGGTTTTTTAAGAGTTGGTCTTTAGGCGACTAAACCTAAAACCATAAATCTTACAAGGTGCAAACTACTGTTATTCTCAGCTTAAACAAGCGACTCTGCTATCAGTTTAACATGTGAGAAGCGCCAAAAGTAAACCCGTCCTTTTCTTTCCTCCCTGAAAGCCCTCGGTGAGATCATTATTGCATCTATAAACCTTCTTCATTAGCATTGATCCAGCTCTAGAAACTACAGCAGCCAACTGAACTGTCACTCACACCACATGGGTTATAACCAGGTCACCCTGGCTACACTGGGGAGGTTCTAGACAGACCACTCATCCATCACCTTTGCCAGCTAATGAACGGATTAACACTGGCAGCAACTAAGAAACCTCTTTCTATTTTTCCCCCCCTTTCCCTGGTTGGTTATGATTCAGATAAAAAGATGCAATCACGACTACACAGCAACAGTCCACAACTACTTGTTCTCCCTGAGTACACAAGGTGAAGCAGAAGCTGTACTAGTGCAGATTGCTTTTCAGTATGAATAGATGACAGAATAATCATATGTAGTAAAAAAGAAGGTCAACCTACAATAACGCAAGATTAAAACAACAATCCTAAGAAGGAAGAAGCACTGAAGAAAGGCTTCCTTCCCAGACTTCACAATGGAACCATTGTCAGCTCTGTAAAATTATACCCAACTACTACTACTACTGCCTAAAGGCATCAAAGACAACTATTATGTTGATTTTTGTATGTGCCAGAATTTCTTTACATGTCAGGAGGGAGGCTGCACGACCTTGACACCAGAACAACAAAAGACTTTGTGAAATCTGCAGACTCACACTGAAAAGAGAGAAATGTCACTTATTGAACCTGAATTGCTGGAAGGCACTTGTAAAGACTGATGAATTTCCGCTGTTAAGCTCTGTCTGAAAACAGAGCAATCCTGAAGCAGTGATTAAATATGAGGTCATTCTCCTTAGCTACTCGTTACCACCGTAAAGAAAAATGTTGTAAAAGCAATGTTTTATTTTACTCCTGAAAATTAAGCATAAAAATTAAATTATCGAGGAAAGGGCACTGTAGCTCTTGGTTGCTTTCTATTGAAACATCTCAAAGCAATTCGTAGACATGGATTAATTCAGCCTGGAATCAACTACAAATATACTTCTGAGTTCTAAGAGGAAAACTGAACAATCAGAAACATCAGCTGAAAGGGATGACAAAGGCATTAAGAAAGACCTCAGTGTTAACACCCAAATCTTCCAACCTCCTGTTCATAGCACAAGTGAAAAAAAAAAAAATCCTTTCCTCTGTCAAGTAGTTAAATCATGCCCATTCAGAGGTGTGCAAGAAAATGAAAACATGTGCCGTAGGTGAGGAGTCAACATACACACCTTAAAGCATTTCTTGTACCTGTGGGAATGCTCTCCTTCACTGCAAAACAGCTTCCAGTCTCTCTCAAGGAGCCCAGTGAGGGCAAACCACAGAAAAACAGAATTGTCACTGAGTCCAACTATACACAAAAACAGAACCCACACCCTACCACCAGTGCATGCCCTGAAGTGCCACAGCTACACATTTCTTAAATATCTCCAGGGATGGTGACTCCACCACCTCCCCGGGCCGGCTGTTCCAGTGCCTGACCACCCTCACAGGGAAGTCTTTCTTCCTAATATCTAACCTGAACCTCCCCTGCTGCAACTTCAGACCATTTCCTCTGTCCTGTCATAATTCCCTTGGGAGATGAGGCCAACACCCACCTCTCTACAACCTCCTTTCAGGTAGCTGTAGAGGGCAAGGAGGTCTCCCCTCAGCCTCCTCTTCTCCAAATTAAACATGCCCGGTTCCCCCAGCCTCTCCTCACAGGACTTGTTCTCTACACTCCTCACCAGTTTGGTAGCTCTGATCTGGACACGCTCCAGCACTTCAATGTCCTTGTAGTGAGGGGCCCAGAACCAAACACCTCCACTACAAGTTCTGGAGGCAGGGAAAGCTCATTTTAGACCTCAGGACACTACAAAAATTTGATTCCTCCACATTTGGATTCATAATGTGGTTTTAAAAGCTAAGTAATATTTTAATATACACACATATATACACCACGGGTTTGGTATAATGGTATCCCAGGTTTATGGACAACTGTAACTACCATAATCAGTGCACAGAACTCTCAAAAGACAGCAGGTAAATCACTCTTCACTAGTAAATATCACTATTTTCAGCAGGTAAATATCACTCAGTGGGTTTCTTCCAGCCTGGTACCGTGAACCTGCAGTCACGCATACTGGGCAGGGTTGACAGGAACTTGAGATGAGCTCCTGCTATATCGAGGTTATAAAATTTTCATTGTCTCTCCTTCTAGTTGTTACAGAAAATAAATTGGAGTAAAGCTTTGACAACCTAGTGGACATACTCAAAACATTTGCGCCAAGATTCTTAACAAATTGCAAATGTTAAGGCTGATCCCAATAGCACTCTTATATTCAGATCTCAGATGTGACACTCGTATCTGATTTTCATCTCTCAAACTGAATAATTCTGTTATTACTGACTGAAAACTTCATACTTACCTTATCAAGTGTTAATATGTAACATGTTCTTAATTATGGGAAGGTGGTAAAAGGTTTTGTCCCATTCTCCCAAGTTGTTCCTTGTTAATTCAGTAATCTATTGGGATTGATTTGAATTAAAAGTAATGGGAATATTTCCACTGAGTCAGGAGTCCAGCTAAAGCCAGTCAGGGCCAGATTTCCAAAGTCTGGGAAAAAATGCACTGAATGACTTGTAAAATAAGAGACCACAAACTATAGTTTATAATACAAAATTGGTGACTTCCCACAATACTCTAATCAGGTGTAAGAGACCGTTACGGGCTGGCTAAATATACTTCTAGAATTTAAAAAGCAGAACACTTATGCTCATGTTCAGCTCGTTCTTGCTTCTGTGAAGAAGCCTAGCAAGGAGGTTGAAAGGATACAGGTGTGGGAGCAGGGTGTGCCCCATTCACAGTATTTCTCATACTGTGAAGAGAAAGCCAAAGCATTAAGTTTTGTGATTGAGTTGTGGTATAAAGTTTGATGAAATTCCAATTTTAGAATCATCCTGCTTGGAGCAATTTTTTTTTGTCAAGACAGCCAGGACTGGCTCTCAATTTGGAAGATCTGGACCCTGACAGAATCACTAGAAACAGCTCAGATTGTTCTGGGAAGAGCTGGAAAGGAAGAGTTTTTGATCTACCGACACTACCACTGGCAGAATTAGTGCCTGTTTCCAAAGGCTCCCTCCACTTGGACAGGCGCTCTCTTCACCTGGGCACTGAGATGATGCAGGCCAGAAGCTGCTTGGTGATATCAGCAAGATGTTGGGCCTAAACTAACACATCCTGCACCCAATAAGATTTTTTAGCTCAGTGCCTTTTTTTTTTTTTTTTTTAAATAAATATCAGGCTCTCAGATTGAGCTGACTCACAGGAGTGGAATAAACTCACTCCCACCTGCCGCCTCCACGGAGAGACAGAGGTGAAAACACCCTCAAGAGGGCCCTTTACATGGCAGGAGGCAGAATGAAATAGAAGATGATGAACTTTTTTAATAAGCATTGTACAAAAAGTCACAATTAAATTGCAGCGAAAAGCTATATTTAAATCAAACCCCTTTCAGAAATTCTTTTGACAGCGAAAAGTAAAAAGAGTTGGCAGATTGAGAATTATCTACATTATTATAATAAAGGCAGAGAGAGTCTATATCTTCATGCCAGAGCAAAAGAAAAGAAAATTTAAGCAAATAAAGCAGAGCTGAGTCAGAAGTGGGTTAGTGACAAATTAAAGCTGCTGAAATATGCTGGTGCTGGAAAACAGGGAAGAGATTTAAAAAAAACAAACTCCTGTGGAAAATCTGCTATCTTATTCCAGAAAAGCAGAACCAATTTTAAAGGAGAACCTTCAAATAAGAGGCAAATTGGCACCCTCCTAAGAAAGAAGCGGATGAGCTCTAAGCAGGTTGGTGTCTCAAATGGAAATTTGCTTTCAAAAGGGATACGCTGAAGCAGACATAAGGAAAAGAGGGAAGTTTGCCCAGGAGTGAGCCTCCGGCTTATTTGTAGGGAAAAGGCTGATCAAAGCCTGTCAGAACCAGAGAGTATTTAAGGTCTTGTTAACACAACTGACAGAAATCAAACTATTTTCAGCTATTAATAGCAGCACAAGATCTACAGCAAGCAAGATTTAATCTGCAATAGAAAGAACTGTTTCAAGTAAGTTGAGATTTCTAACGTGAGATTTCATCCTGTTCTTGGTAAATAAAATAAATAAATAGACGCCTCCACTGACTCCTGCCACAATTACAAAATGACCACACACAGCGATACAGACGTGCTGAAAAGGAGCTTGGGCTTCAGATGCGACCTGATTTGAGCAGTCACACACTGCTGCGAGTGAAAAGGTGGAGAAAGAATCGGGGAAGGGATCACATACTATGGTGACTAACATACAATTTCATGCAATCGCTGCATGAAATGAATGTCAGTGAAGCTCTCGGCGAGGGTGCTGTCAGGCAAATCACAAGATAGCACCAACGAAACTAAATGCACTGCTTCTGATTTCCCAGGAATGGCCCATGCACGCTACCAGGCATCTGTGCAACAGCGAGGGTAAAGCTTAGTACTACCTGAAAGGAGAAATGCTGCATAGCACCATCTTCTCAGTTTGCAGAGCACTGGCCTCCTCCAAGCGCTTTGGAGTCAATAACACAGTAACAACTAAAAGACATTCTCTGAAAAATTCAAAGAATTACTGTAAACAGGGGATTTATTTTTTGAAGCTATTATAAGAAGTCACATAGAATCATAGAATGGTTAGAGTTGGAAGGGACCTCAAAGATTATGGAGTTCCAGCCCCCCTAACATGGGCAGGGACACCTCCCACCAGAGCAGGTTGCTCAAAGCCCCATCCTGCCTGGCCTTGAACACCTCCAGGGATGGGGCATCCACAACTTCTCTGGGCAACCTGTTCCAGTGTCTCACTACCCTCTAAAGAATTTCTTCCTAATATCCAATCTAAATCTCCTCTCTTCTAGTTTAAAGCCATTACCACTTGTCCTATCACTATGCTTCCTGACAAAGAGTCCCGCTCCTGCTCTCCTGTAGGCTCAATCATTCGCTCCCGTTTCCATTAAGTTTAGGTGATGACATTTTGACTATTCCCATAGTATTGCATGAACAAATGGCAATACTTGGCCAATGCCTGCACTTTTCTACAGGAATAATCCTGTACAGAAACATTCCTCCTGCTCCCTCTGCTAAAATCTCAAATCTCTGCTTTGTCATTAAATTGTGTGAAGATTTTCCCGTCAGCCTCTGCAGCTGCTCTCCACATCTCCTGCTGAAGCTCTTCCACCTTGTACTATTTAATTTGGATCAGAACAAAGGAGATTGACTATAAAGACAAGTGAGAAACAAGAGTAGTAATTTCAACAGATATATAATTTATATATAGTGCACCAGTTCCAATCAGACAGTTTGAAAGAACCTATGTAAAATAAAAGGGCAAGAGGCTGATAATTGGCCACTTGCTTGGGTTGTTAGAAACTGATGCTACACGGAATCTAAGGCGACTACCCGCTCTGCTTAATCTATCTTTGACCACCCATATTTCTGGAACAGGTTGCCCAGAGAAGCTGTGGCTGCCCCATCCCTGGAGGTGTTCAAGTCCAGGCTGGATGGGGCTTTGAGCAACCTGCTCTGGTGGGAGGTGTCCCTGCCCATGGAAGGGGGGTTGGAACTCAACCTTTAAGGTCCCTTCCAACTCTAATGATTCTATGATATTTCTCCTTGAAGTCTGTATCAAAGCTATGTGCGTGACCCATATTGCTCTTCAAAAAGAACCTAAGAGTGACACTTTTTTGCAGAGTCCAAATTAAGGACAAAGTCTATTCAAATCTATAAATCCACACATCTTCTTTCAGCAATGAACAGAGATAGGCTCTGAAGAAGTCACAGATGAGGTAAATTACCTCAATATGCACAATATCCTCTCTCATGTTAACCCTTAGAAAAACAAATTGGGACTCTAAGGAAAGCATTACAGCATTTTTAGCTATTTTTTTAACCAACTTCTTGAAGAGATAGGTAATTTATTTGCCACTGATAACCCTTGGTTAAAGTTGACTGAACAATGCAGACAACAGGATCCAATAGTAAAGTAGATTCATGATTTTCTGAAGGAGGGGACATAATCTGATCATAACTGAGGGGACATAATCTGTCATATGTCAATCTGACATAATCAGAAACTCTCTGATCACTAATCTTGACCAGAGCTCCAAACCAGCAACCGGTGCCCCCATGACAGAGCCCTCGGTTTTCATCTCTCCTAGTTATGACTGACGCTTTTTCCTACAGGTAACTCTCCCAGGAACAGGATCAAAGCCAATCCCAGAAGAGAGATATTGTCTATGAAGCGATAAAACTACACCACAGAAGAACTCTCACCATCTTCTGGAAAAACCAAAGCTTCTAGCTTTGAAAGGGCTGTGTAACTGCCAAATGCAATGCCTTTACTTCACACTGTTTCCTGGTTTACAGCGACAACAACCTGTTAACGCACATCTTCATCGCAACAAGACTAAATGCCACCTTAGCAGCTTAAAGAAAGAGTTGAACCCAACTTTACAGTTACTCTCATCCAAATATATTTTATGCAGTTTCGGTATGTAAATATTTATACATTCAACCAAATCAAATCGAAGAAAAACAACCAAGGATGATTTTAACTCTGTCTTTTCTTCTTCAGGTGAAACATACAAATATCCTGTGTTAGTGTTCCTCCAAACACTTTCGCAACAGAAGACTCCTTTGAAGATTTACACCTATCAGTAAAGCATATTATATGAAAGATGCTTTGGCCACAGAAAGAAGATCGCCTTATTCCCAAAATTCTTGACTAAGCTTTGGCAATTAACCTAACAAAACAACAGGAGGCAGAGCAGGACTGCTGTCCTCAGAGACAAATATTAATATTTGCAGACATATAGAGGGAAACCAAACTGTCAACTGAGCTAGCACTACGTTCACTGTGAAAGGCAAGTGCTATGATGAAGAGATGAGACTTGAAGAAACTGGAAGAGTAACCAGTCTCATAAAAATCCTGCTATACCAACCTCTGTTAAAACAAAACCAATAAATATTACCTTCTCAAGGGTAAACTGGAACTTTAGATGATGGTGTGCCAACATCCAGGAGATTCCAAGCAGCTCTGAGTCTTCTACCAGTTAAGTAGTCACCTGGTTCTGAGGAAAAAAAAAATAAATAAATAAAAATCAATCAGGTTATCGCACAACGCGTAACTGAACTATAAAACTAACTGCCACCAGGTATTACAGAGAAAATTCTCTATAAAAGGCTTCAAAAAGCAACTAAATAAATTCACCAAAGAAAAATATACTGAATGGCATTAATGGCTGTAAGGCCATTCTGGTAGGTTAAGCTACAGGTAAACAAGTGAATGTTTAGAAAAAGAATGTTTAGAAAAAGATTCCTTGTCATTACCACATGGTGTGGTCAGTGACAACATTGAGTGAGTAAAATTGCCCACCTGATGATTCAGCCTAATATCATTGCTGGTTCACTAATATAATTTCAGTTAAAAATCTGATTAATACTTTAAATACTTACATTTCTTGTTAGTTTAATGAAAAACAAAGTGATTCTAGTTTAATGATATGTTTGGGTTTAATTTTAACTTGCTTGTTACAAGCCACAGAAAGAATAGAAAGCACTTTTCTTCCTCATTTTCTTTCTGACAACTTGTGCTTGAATTGTGAGTGTGAATAAAATCACTGAATTTATCTAGGCACCACATCATTTTCTATAAATTATTTCATTCTCCCTTTACACTCCTGAAAATGTCAATACATCTCATGACACATGTACGTGAAATTAATGGCAACTAATCACCTCCCTTGGTATTCAGTTTCCTGTTGTGTGATGAAACACAGCCCTCGTTGGTTGTGACTGTCTGAATCTCTTATCTTTGCCTAATTACAACTTTCTCCCCATCAAAATATAACTATTAACAGAAAACAGAACAAATCCAAAATTTTTCAGAAGTTAAAGTGGTCTTCATGTGCAGTTAGTGTTTCTTACATATAATTAAATACTTACAAAAAAAACCAAAACAAAAGCAAAGCCAAAACGCACATTAAGATACTTTAAAGGTCATCTTATCAATAACAACACACAAATTATCAACAAATCCCAGACTAGATGGAGATAGTAGAATTTTGATTTGGTGACAGCAAAGAAAATTTGAGTGTGCCCTGAAGGATGAGTTAACAAAGAAGACACAAAATATCCCCTTATTGAGTTCTTTCCACAATCATTTAATTTAGCAGTATCAGTCTCCATTGCATTTGCTGCCAGAGATTATGCTCTTAAAAAACAGGGGGATGTCCCCCTGTTAATTGCCTATAGGTATTTATCCTGCCAGAGTGAAGTGTACATCATTCCTTTAATGGTGAACATAAAGTATTTATGTACATGCACCTCACTGTATTTTATTACATGAGAAAATATCATTCCCTGAAGCCAACAGCTAAACTCCATTTCATGTCATTAGTTTTTACTTATAGCAGCTAAAGATCAATTAAGTCAGTATATTTTTATTACATTAAATACAGTGGCGGGGTTGAATGAGCTTTGTTCATGTTTTCAGTGTTACAAACTGTGTCTATTTATTGTCAGTTAAGCTAATTGCTATCTTTGAATCATGGCAGTTAACACTAATACACAAATATTGTTTGGTGCTTTTTTTAAGCTTGCCATAAATTTATTGCCATCAAAATTGACCTCTGCCACTGACATGCAACAAATTACAAGGAAGTTGATAGCCTTCTACAGGCTTCAGTAAGTTTCCATTCGCTAACCAAGCACTTAGATTTAAAAGAGCAAGACAAGCGCAACAGCAGCTGCTGGTCAGCAACACATCCTACAACATATTAGAGTAAATTAATTTGATATTAATCCTGTGTCCACAGCAAAACACCACATCAAGGATAACTGAGGAAAAGCATATTTAGACTCTCCACCTATGGCAGGTATAACATTCAGCCCACACACCCAAGGCTGCAGGCTGTTTATGAAACAGGGGACACTGCTGGACTGGCACTGGGGGATCAGGCTGTGGAGATGGCAGTAAATGGGCAGTGCTACAGGCTTGGGAAGAACGGCTGGCAGAAGAGGACCTTGTGGTATTGATCGACAGCCAGCTGAGTATGAGCCAGCAGTGTGCCCAGGTGGCCAAGAAGGCCACCAGCATCCTGGCCTGTGTCAGGAATAAAGTAGCCATCATGACTAGAGAAGTTATTATCCTCCTGTAGTGGGTGGTGAAGCCCCACTTTGAGGGTTGTGTCAAGTTTTGGGCCCCTCCCTGCAAGAAAGTTATTGAGGTGCTGGAGTGGGTCCAGAGGAGGGCAACAGACCTAGTAAGGGGTCTGGAGAACAAGTCTTGTGAGGAGTGGCTGAAGGAGCTGGGGTTGTTCAGCCTGGAGAAAAGGAGGCTGAGGGGAGACCTTCTCACTCTCTACAGCTCCCTGAAAGGAGGTTGTAGCCAGGTGGGAATCAGTCTCTTGTCCCAAGGAACAAGCAATGCAACAAGAAGAAATGGCCTCAAGAAACTACAGGGGAGGTTTAGATTGGGTATCAGGAAAAATTTCTTCACAGAAAGGGTTATCAAGCATTGGAACAGGCTGCCCAGGGAACGGGTGGAATCACCATCCCTAGAGGTATTTAAATGACAGGTAGACATGGTGCTGAGGGACATGGTTTAGTGATGGTTTTTGGCAGATGATAGTTGGACTCAATGATCTTAAAGGTCCCTTCCAAACTAGATGGTTCTATGATTTGTCTGGGGAGATAAAGCCAGGGATTGCACTGGAAATTAGGCTACATAGAAAAGATGGGGCTGAACAGCGAGTTGATTGCAAACTAGCAGTTGAAGTGCTGTTGAGAGGCACAAGGCTTTTGGCAAGCACAAGCACTGACCTAAGCAGCAAGAGTGAGATAGTCCTCTGTGTCCAGACTAAACTATCAGCTATCACACCACAAGAAAGTTCAGTCCACTACTTGCAGCCTGGTGTCAGTAGGTCACTCAGGGGCATCTCTCTCCAACAGACTTCAGGCAATAAATTCGGCCCTCCATTGCCTAACGGAAAGCAGCAGGGCTGCTCAGTTGCAAGAGTAAGAATAATTCATTCCAATAACATGGATTAGGAACTAAACCTAAACCAGTCTACCTCTACAGATTCCAATCGATTTGGATTAATACCTGGGATTAATAGGCTATTGATATTTGCCTCCCAGTATACAGACCAGACCATGACTTCAAGACAAAGCCCCCCCATTAGCAAAGAAAGCAGAAAAAAGCAGGCTGGGCCGTAGAGCTTAAGAGTGTGAGAAAGGTACAATACATCCCAAACACCAGGGGGTTGGGGGAGCTGGATAGAAGAGGATTAATGAGTTAAATGTATTCTAGCTTTGCTGCTGCCCTGCCAAGCACGCAATCTTGACTATGTTTCAGTAAGCAAAGACTGAAGAATGCCAAGGTGTTTTAACAAAGGGAAGGTAACCCAGGTGGAATGTAAAACACACTTTCAGAGATATCTCAGAGCTAGAAATCAAAATCTCCCTCTATTCCTGTGATAATAAAATTGGTAAACAGCATCCTCACAGCCCTCTCTTGTCCTCAAGATGAACTGACACACAACTCGGTGCTCTAAACCTGGTTTTTGAAGCTGTGTTCTCTGGGTTTTCTCCTGCCCGGTAGATATTCTGCACACTGGCACAGTGAGAAGTGTTTTCCCTTCTCCATCCGTTATATAGTCTGAGACAAAGATTCCACATGGGTAAGTAAGAAACGGTGATCTGATTATGTCTGGGCTTATGAAGCACCAAGCTTTGGTCTCCCCACATATCAAGCAAATACCCTCACCAAGAAGATCTTATACACAACCTCATCCGATAGTTGCGCTTCAGAAAGGCAGCACCCATAGCTATGTTTTGTAAGTATTTGGTCATTTCCAAGTATGTTAGATTTACCTGGAGCACTGAGGGACTTAAGCACTTAAGACTAATGCATGCAAGGTCCACAGAGAGCGCCTAAGTGATGCACATCTTTTCCTCCAAAGTCCAAGAAACCGCTTAGGCTAATTCAAGAGGTAAGAGGAGTTGAACTGTTTCCTCTGTTGAACTTAAATAGAACTGGATTCCCCAGCTAAAACATACCTTTCTTTAAAGTTTTTTTCTTTAAATCTCTATATAATAGTGTTTCTCATATAATCCACTCATCCCATGGGACTCTCGATAGACTAAATAGCTCTCAAGTGCTCGCCAATGAAGCTTTTTATAATTAACCCTTCACCAGGAAAAGCTTATCAAGAGTTTGTATATCTCATAATGCAGCTCATTTCCAGATTTTTTCCAAAACCAGTATAAGCTCCCATATCCTCAGGTGTAATACTCAGCACCGCTAGGTGGAAAAATATTTGCAGATCATTCTTATGCAATCAGGTCTCAAGAAAATATATTCAGTATTTCAAGCAACTCGGTATTTGGTGCAGATGAACTTATTGCATATTCAGATTCTCTCTTGAATTCATACCTGCTAGTGTAAAACAAGAGAATATGAATTATAAGACCCTTAAGCAACGTACGCAGAGAATTAATCACGTCGTGGTCTAACTGGGCACTGTATGTCAGCATTGCTCCACACAAATACCGTGCCATTGAAAGCACAATTAATAGACTGTAGATAAAGTGAGCCATAAAGTGAGAAATCTCATCATATTTGACGGTGCATTGTGAAGCATTCCCCATTAAGGGATGGGAATAAAATGTTTATGAGCTAATTTATTCCAAACATGTTTGTAACTGTCTACGGTTAGCACTGCTTGATCCAAGAAAAGGTTATGCTGATTTGAGAGGGAAAGACAGCAAATCTCAAGCTGTGAGCATACACACCAAGCTGGAATATTTTTTTCAAACCAAGACTACATCAAAAATATTACCTGCAGTCAAATCACACAAATTCGTTGCTCCCTGGTGGCTAAAAGAAACAAGGTTTCCCTGCTTGTATTGTTTAAATAACTGGGGTGTGTATTATTTTAGCTTTGTCTTTCCTGCTGTCATATACATTAGTACTGGCAGGAAAACTGTTCTTCTTCCACAAACACCCCCACAAAAAAAGAGCAAGGAGGGTGAGGAAAGAAGAACATTGGTATTTGTTTATGTTCTCACTGATGTCAGCCTGAACACCAATATTGGAAGAAATACCAGATTGCGCAATGTAGATGTGGGGAAAAAAAAAAAAAAAA